>JARFOC010001185.1:53461-71578 GCA_031763485.1 Osmoderma eremita | reverse complement strand
ATAAATGTTCACTTTTTAATTTTTGCGTATTTTTTTATTGAAAACATGCATATTCCATGCCTAGAGATTTATAAGTTATAAGAGGTTACTTTATGCCGTAAAGCCATTTTCCTTTTATTTCAATAGAAATATGTAGGTGGTACAAAGTAACCCCGACTCTTGAGGTTACTTTACAAGAGTCGGGGTTACTTTATGACATCTTTTTTTGCACCTATACAATTTTGTATTAAACATTTTGACTTCAATTTTTTGCAAAGTATAGTCGAAAGGTGAACCCACCAAATGAGGTTATTTGAAAGACTGTAACACAAGAAAAAAATTAAGATACCGCACAAATACCTCAAAATATGTCACAAAGTGGCCCCACTTTACGGTACAAGACAAAAATTCGACTTCGTACGTTGCACATGTGTGGTGGTTTTTTAAGGCCAATAGCGTAAAGACCGCACTGCAAACGGCAATGTTAATCACGGTAATGGGAAGTGAAGCATTCGAGTTTCTGGTATAGATTTGTGCAACCCGTAGAAACCCGAAGATTGTAAATTTAAAAATTTGGTAACTAAATATTAAATGTTAGTTAGTTACCAAATTTTCAAATTTTTTATTAATACACATATTAATAAACATATTGATACCTAATTTACTACAATTTGGAGACTGATAACTGAAGAAGTACTGCACGAATTACATTCTTTGATTTATGTTTAAGGAAACGACAATTCCATGTCTACAACAAAGCTATTCGTGTGTATTCGTGCCATACACATGTCAAACGTAAACATACGAGTTCTAGGGGACATATTAAAAACCATTCGAGTGTACTGTGCGTACGGGCATATGCGTGTTCTATCATCTGAAACGGTGCGTGGAGTTCGGGGACGCCGCACCATCGACGGAGGCTACGACTGCGACGACAACAAAACGACGTCGAATAAAATAAATCGTGCGTTTATCAAAAGCTTTCCGCCATATACATGGTATAAATGCACATACGTGAACACGATCGCAATCCGCCGTTCTCCGATAGAACAGCGCGCCTACGTTCTAGTCGGGAAAAGCGGGATTCCCAGGATGCACGCATCATGTGTTCGATCAAGTCACCGCCGTTAATATGACATGCGATTGTTTATCACGGCTTCCTTGATTGGATTCCCTTGTTTTTCGTGTGTTCCACCGTCGGTAGTAGCGCTCGGCGGCGCGGAGCCGTCTGCCTTCTTCCTACGTTCGCTATACGATTTCTCCCGCCTAATAAATGTCTGCTAATTCCGTTAATAAGGTCGATGTATATAAATCCGGTAGGAACCTTGTTTTTGACGTAATTTTACGATCTTTCCCTTCGCAGTGTGTTCCAGTTTTTCTTATTGCCGTTAGTGCCGTGTTGCGTTATACGATGTTTCCCTTCACATTATGTTATCCGGCGCAAACTTAATAGTACGTGATTATTGTTACTGTTATGATCGTGGCTTATGGGGGCGATTATCTTTGAATTATAGCTGTTTTTTTTTCTTTTTTCTTGTAATATATCCTCTCCATATGACTATGGGACTGTAATTCGACCTTGTTTGATTTAATTTTGCACGAAAATTGCTTATTAATTTTGTCCGTAATAACCCATACTATTATGTGGTAGTTAACAACCATAATGTATAAACTTTGATGCTTATTAGGTATACATTACTTAATACTTCAAAACTAATTAATTATTACTATACAGCACTTTTTTTATAACATTACCATAGATATTTGCTGCATGTAACAATGATAACGTGGTTACAGGAGAATAATAAGTTAAGACGGATTAGGGACAAGTTTTCAGTCAACTATCCTGAAGGCCTATAGCATGTGCGAAAACTATGTTTGAACAAATTCAAAGCAGATGATTGTGTTCTCACAGAAAAATAAATAAAGCCAATCAAGTTTCAACAGAACACATCAATATGAATATCCCAAGTTATGTAGAGGAACAGTATGTAGGATCGCTTATAGATGTAGACGAACATTATGAAGTATACAGTTCGATATGTAAAAACCGTGAAAGAATTCAATTATAAGCCAGACAAAATACAAATCATCAAGAGCTCTTCGACGAAGATAAAATAAACCGAACACAGTTTTTCGAAACAATGTTTAATTTGTTAAATGGAAACGTAGAAATTTTACATAAACACTTTTTACTGGCGAAGTTACATTTACTTATATTTACCTTTGTCTTGTTGTGTCTTAATCAACAATTATAATAAAATAACTTCTTTATCCAAAGTTGAAATTTTGCACTTTACTGAAAAATAACCAAATTCTAGTATATCGTAATATTTTAAAAGTTTCATAGTAGTTAATAAATGGCCAGCTTAACAGTCAGAACTTCCGGGTGGTATCCTAGATTTATTCATTGAAAAATACTAAATTTCTTTTCCATTAATCCATTAGTTATTGATCCCGTACAAATCATCTTGCAGAGAAAAAATAAATTATTAAAACGTGCTAGCCAGAGATAATTAATTAATAATAGTGGCGTAATTGCACTGGCCATAGATCTACACTGACGACGCTTTAACGTATAACTGGTTGCCTACTATGTCGCTTAACGTTACCTGTAGGAAATACCTGTGTGTAACGTTACATATCATTTCAATGTATTCTATAGGTAGCTGGAAATTCCTTAATTATTTGAAAGATTGTTGCTATTTAGCGAAATACCTCTACATATCTATCTTACTTAAGATCTTCCAATGAAAGTATGCCCCCTAAATTCAATGAAATAAATCTTTAAAACTAATTGTTGCAATTATCAGTGAATGCTGTGTTTCGCCTTACCGAGGCTCATCAGCGCCACTAGGTGATAATTGAAATTTGTTTAATATCTATCTGCTTAATTCATAATGATGTTTAATCAACATTTTTGCCACGCACCGACTTTAGTATTTCACTACACAATATTGAGCATTCTTTGCTTTGTATGTCTTTTCTATTTCATTATTGTACTGTTCATCATCATATAGTTGCCATTCAAAGCAATTATTTATGTGCAGTATCTATAGCAAATCTCTTATCCAATTTTAGAATTTTCATAAAGTTTTGGTATGATAAAACCTAAAATCACTTAAGATTTATATGTTTTCAAGGGGTGGTTAAACATCTTGAAATAAGGTCATTAACGTAAAGATATCTTAACAAAGTTGCATAATAAGAGAGATATTAATGTAAAAAAAAAATAGTAGTTTTTATTTTTAACTGGTGATTAACCACCATAAAAAAGGTTTTTAACGCTAAAACGATTGATCAACAACTTGTGAAAAGTAAATGTAAATGACAGGTTATTAGTGAATTTTTTTACCAAGTAGGCTGATGGCTGTACCTTTTCCCATATGTCAAACTGTTTCATTTGTTGTCACCGCATTGCTGGTTTGACGTAAATTTTTCCGAATAAATTCTAATAAGGAAAGTAAAAATGGTGCATCGCACCAACAGTGAATACGTTGACATGTTGTTAATTTATGGTGAAGTACGCCAGAATTTTGCTGCTGCAAGTCGATTGTACGCTGAGCGGTTTCCTAACAGGCTAACACTTATTCCACAAAAATTCACTGCTCTAGTAATCCGTGCACGAGAAACTGGTGAACTGCGAACATGTCAAGGTCGAGATGGTGATCCTGGCCGACATCAACGAATTTTGAATGCCGAAGAAGAAGTCTTAAATCTGTCTAACATTGCGCGATAACCAATTGTATCCTTTCCATGTACAAAAAGAACAGGCTTTACAACTTGAAGATCATCCTTTACATGTAGAAATTCCCAACTTTTCTTCGATTGTATTGGCGACTGATGAAGCAACGTTTACACGTAACCGCATGAATAACTGTCGTAATACTCATATTTGGGCTGTGGAAAATCCACTTGCTGTTGGTCGTAATCGTTTCCAGCATAGATTCTCGATAAACGTTTGGGCCGGACTGGTCAACGGACAACTTATTGGCCCATCTGTGTTGCCAAATCCAACGAATAGAAATGATTATCTCATGTTTTTGCAAAATCATTTGAGGGAACTATTGAAAGAAGTTCCTTTGAATGTACGTCGACAAATGTGTTTTCTTCACGATGTCGCACCGCCGCATTTAGTCGTTTAGTTCGCCAATACTTAGATTATGTGTTTGAAAATAAGTGGATTTGTCGAGGTGGTCCTATGCCATGGCCTCCTCGGTTACCCAACCTTAACCCCTTGATTTCTACTTATGGGGTGTTATGAAGACCATGGTATACACCAACGTCGTAATGGATTTAGATGATCTTCGTAACCACGTTGAGGCAGCTGCGGCGACAATTCGACGGCAAGACCAAGAATTAGTAAATTATACCAACTCATGGATACTTCGAGCGAGACTTTGCGTTCAACAACACGGCGATAACTTTGAACAACTAGTGTGAAGTTGATTCCCTGAAAATCAAAAAAAGTTGTTTAAACTAATATGCTTAATCACCACTTTTTTTTTAACATTGATATCTATTATTATGCATCTTTATTAATATATTTTTACGTTAATGACTTTATTTTAAGTTGTTTCATCACCCCTTGAAAATAAAACCACAAGACCGTAAACACCGTGTATGTATATTAGCGCGTTTTTGATAACTTTTGAATTTTGTTAGTCTCACCCCACATTTGAGTGTCTTCTTCTTCTTCTTTCCTTATCCTTATATCCCTTTAGGGTGTCGGATATATGAGTCATCTACATAAAAATTCAGTACAGTAGCCAATTTTTTTCTGGTGCCGACTTGGAATCAAAGTTTGTATTTGTTTGCCATTGCGTTTAGGTGCAACAATAGGATTAAAATATATTTTGTTTTTATTTACTTGTTATATTAGTTTTTGATTTCGAAAAATGAAAAACGCATGTATAGTTCTTAATTACATGTTGCTGTATCTAAAAATAGTAGGTAATCTAGACATTGGTACACTGTATTTATTCATTGTTGTACACATTTAAAATATTGTCAAATAATACGTACATATCTCCTACTATGAGGTCCGGACTATATTAGTTTTGTGTGCTAAAATTTAGATTTTTTTCCCAGAGCTCCTTTTGACATATTTATGCTTTCTATAAGTGTGGGTATTATATTGCAATTTCCACCTTTCTTATGAGGCTCACCCTGTATACCGTACCACAGGTTTAGCAAATCATAAATATTAAATCCACAATCTGATCTTTTTAATTTCATTGTTACCACTTCGCGCCGAATAAGATAGACGCGAACGCGGGCCCCCTCTTTAATATTTATGACGGTTCTTAATGAGGCCGCGGTTTAAACGGGGTACGCGGCGCGTTAAATGCGAGAATCGCGGTGGCTCTTTTGACGGCCAGGCGTTTTAATAAAAACACACCGACACACACATACACGCACTTACACCCATATGTATATGCAAAGACCGCGAAAGGGAAACATATAAGAGTGGAGGACATATTCCGCATACGCCGGCGTTAATTTGACTTGATGCACCCTTTTATTTTGCGGATTACGGAGTTGTTAGTTAAAAGGTTGATATTGTTATGCGTGCCGGTGTTTATCTTCCAGTAAAGCGGATATGTTGCCGCTTTTACGTCCGTTTTATACATTTTAATGCGGAAATTACCGTTAAAAGTGTATATTATTAGAGTGAATTATTTCGTCGTACAGTTGCGGGAAAGAATAATACGACCTCGTGTAATGTATTCTGGTGTTTCGGTATTCTCTATTGTGGTGAATTTGCAAAATTTATACCGCACGTCAGTATGAGGAAGTAACTTATATTTGTAGCTGTTTTTTTTTCTGATGCAATACATTTAAATTATAAAATGTAAGTATATCAATTTATGCTAAATATAGAGGAAAGTTGTCTATTATCGGATACTTTTTTGTTTTTGTCTATAACAGTGCTTAATATCGACCTATCACGCCTATACGTTGCCAAATCTTTGCAGAATATATATTCTTTCATAATATAAAGACATGCATCTCTAACTCACCGTTTTCCCTTGAGGATCATAAACAAAAGAAAGATTGTGTAAATTATAATTTTGAAATTAGGTTCCTAATATCGGATAGTAAGTTTCCCTATATTGCACATGTCCAATATTGGGAGCATAAAAGGAAACTCAAGATATTTGTTCTAAGTTTTATTAATTTGAAAAACAAGGCTGAAAATGATTTAAATGTTTGGATTCCCGTTAAAGGAAAGAGAAAATCAACCATCTAAACAAATATCCTACATAAAAACCTTCTTTTTTTCAGCTCCTGTGCATTCTTCGTGATATCAACGGTAGCAAAAGCTACATCTTATCCATACCTCGCCTCTTGTGTCCCTCAAGTAACGGTTTGTGCAGTATAGGCACTCGGTATCTTCTCAATCTCCATCCATATCATCATCATCATGCTGTTGGTCCAAAAAATCGTTTCTTCATATCAAGACAATATGTAACTAATATATTTTCCAATTCATCTGTTACCGCAGGTTTTCGTCCTAGCTTTACTGCTGCCCCACAGCCCTTGCAATCTTTACTTTACTGCAGTTAGTATGTATATCTAATGCTTTGTCTGATTTTACGTAATCAACAAGGGTACTTCGTGGCATCCCAAATATTCTTGACGCTTTAAGTACCCCATTTTCCCTGCCTTTTACCGTATTTAACGCTAGCTTCATTGCCTTTTTAATCCAACTTTTTCGCCTTTTTTATTTTGATTTATTTTCTTGTTTATCCATGTAAAAGGAAATTTAAAATAAAAAATATCCTTGCCACCTCGTCGAGTAAAGAACTCTGAATTCAGAGTACTTTACTCAACAAGGTGGTAAGGGTATTTTTTATTTTAAATTTATTTTTAACCCACCGTTATCCTATTATCTTACATCTAAAAGGAACATAAACATTGCGCCATAATTCCTATGTACGCAACTGGTTCCTAATATCGGATATACGGTATTAGGAACCGTTACTATCCGATATTGCGGCACCTAACCTCAGTAAATTTAGTTTCACTTTAAATTTTAAAGATAAAAAACACAATATCCATAAATTTATATATATATAGGTACAAAAAAATTAAAATATCCCTAATCCAATAGTGTATGATGTTATCATGTAAGCTTACCTTTTGCAAATATAACGGCACTACTTACGCAGTGTTAAAAAATTTTGACATTCCAATACAACGTCATCGGCAAAATAACGGACAAATATACGTTACAGAAATCTGTTGTTTCAGAAGAAACTATAAGTTCAGTTGTATTGTTAGTTATCACACAATCGGACAGATTCCGATATTTGGTTTAAGAAATATCGTACTATCCAGTAATTGGAACCCATGCGGTATTAGGCTACTTTCCTCTATGTATTGCAGAATATCTTACACGTATCTCATCTTAGTAAGTTTCTAAAATGCTATATTAAATAATGTTTATTAGCTCAAAACCTATAATATATTTAGTCAAACCCAATTCACTAACCATAAGACGTATGGTTCATCATCGAATGATTTAGGCTGGTATATGTAGCCCGTGCTCAAGGCGGTGCTCATTCTCAAGTACGCGTTGGCGCCATTTTTGCATTTTATAAACTAACTAATGTTATACGTGTCGAATATGTCAAATGATGCTCAAGGAAGCTACAATCCAAGCTTGAGGCCAGCACGCGCTTTACTCGGCCGCTGCTTGAGGTTCGTTAAAAACTGCAAAAATGGCACCAACGCGTGCTTGAGCATCAACATCATTTTGAGCACGGACTATAAATACCATCCTTAGGCTTCCAAAAAATACTTCATTTGATTCGATTCTTTTATCGATCAAAGTGTACGTCGGGTTTCTTCCTTCTACTTCACATAGGTACACAGAATGAATTTAAAGAAAACTTGCCCTCGTTTTGTCTCTCAAAAATCGCTCCAATGATTCATATTACCAATGAAGTAAGCTCGAATAAAATTCGGAAAAACTGTTCCGTAATACCATCTAATTTTAAACCTGTTATAAGTTTATCTCAAGAGCGCAAGATCTCGCAAGCGTTCTCATTAGCATTTTAGTTATTTTTGTTTACTTCTAGAAGTTACGTGGAACTACGGCTGCACATGTGTTGACTGTGAATGCTACGTTTTTTTTGCACACAACTATAATTTTAGGTTATAAGTTTTTTAAAGTTAAGTGGTCACCATTACTAAGCTTGTTATTATTGGAACTATGAAGTTGCTTAAATTAGCAAATTAGTTGCATTTGTTGTTCTGATTGAGATGGTTGCAACAGAAATACAATGAAATATTTCGTTTCCGAAATATTCACAATTTTTGGAACCAAATAATGGTATATTTTTACATATTCTGTAAAAAAATAATATTCTAATTATAAAATTTTTAATGCATTACTACTGTAAACCTAAAAAAGCAAATAAAAGCGATTCCACTTTCTGATTCTTGTCAAAATTTGTAAGTAGGCTATGAATATTGTGGTTCTTCTAGTAGCTGTCGAAAAAAGACTTGTGTTAAGAATATAATTGATAATTACGTTTAAAGTAATTTATTAGTGTTCACCATTTAGTAGATTATTGCATTTGAAAATTCCTTTTACTCATTTATAAAAAATGTAATATGATATTAACCAATTTGTGGAAGATTAAGTAGAAGCATCACAGTATATCAAAGTAAATTCCCGAAACGTCTAGTACCAAAAATTTTTTTGCGTTTATACAGAAAAGTGCGGCGTAATGAATCCGAATTTAAGAAAAGGCAAGATGGCTTTCATATTGGACGAGGAAGCCGAAGTAAGCGTGTTAGCTTAATTTGAATTAATTTCCCAAAAAGTCTATCAAAGATATTAACGAGAATTATACGTAAGTTCAAATTATTTCAAAATATCTTGAGGAAAACGGCAATACTTTTGAACATTTGCTAGGATAGATAAATAAATATAATTTCTTATTTTATATTCCCTTGTAGAGTTTTGCATTATTTAAGCTTGCCGCTTATCACTTTCTTAGCGTATAATGTACTTTAAATTTCTTACTATTTTATTATTATTTATTATTATTCCCTTCTATAACCAAGTATTGTGGTGACAATTACAAGATGTGTAGGTGTGTGATGTAGTGTAGCTAACATTAAAAACTTTTATATCCTGGTATAAAAGTCATAAAATGATAAAACTAGATTACACAATTATTTCATGTTGTTAAGATGATTATTATTTATTATGTAATTATGGCAACTTTATTTTATCTTATAGTGGTAGTCCTAGAAAATTATTTTCAACATTATGAAATGTGCACTCAAGATCTTATTTATTGTTCTTGTTTCCGCTTTGAATTAAATTACAGAAGTACATATATTTTACAGTCGATTATAACGTGTTGAGGTAGGATCTTGTCAATTTAAAACCACCCAGGTTTGGCTTGCAAACGTGCTATCTCTCGAGCTGTGAAAGTTACGTTTTGGTGCAATGCAGAACGGACATCGTTGCATCCGTTAAATCATTAAGGCGGTGGATAGGAAGCGTTCACGGGCTTCTAAAATATTAATACAATGTGGTGTGTCTTGTGTCACGTGATTCGGCTAAATAATTTAATGCCGAACTGGAAATAAATAGTTAGTCTCAATTTCCCGCTACATCAAATTTTTACTAATACCACAGACAAGGTAACATAGAGACAGTCCACTAAATGCAATTTATTGGAAGTCCGAAAAGGAGGCATAGAGCCTGCTTTGCTTCCCTGTCAGCAGTAACTAGCTCTATGCGCCATACGATGGCGCCACAAAAGCAGTGAATTTATGAGCAACGTTGTCAACAATTTCTATGATTTTTCATCTATTTATATTAATCTTAGATCATATATATTACATGGATATCGCTATGTTTCCCAACTATGTTTCCATCATATCACAGACATAAAAAAGAATCAGTATTTCTGTCTAACGGCGGAAGAAGCGCGCGAAATTTGAATTAAATTTGACATACACCAGAGATAATACCAGCTCTGAAGCATAACCTAATTTTTAAATGTCAACATAAAATAGCTACATTCAACCAAAAGAAGTTATTGGGTTCAGGAAAATACGCATGCGACGGTGGAAGGCCATTTTCACCACAGATTTTCTGTAAATGTCTGGTGTGGCATTTTACACAATACATTCATTGGGCCTATTTTTATTGATGGTAAACTAAACCAGCACAAATACCACGGAATTCTGCGCGAAGATATGGAAAATTTTCTTGAAGAGCTACCGCTCAATGAGTTTCGGAATGTGATATTTCAGCAGAATGGTACTACCCCTCATAATGCTCTTATGAATAGCGAGTATAGAAAATCGCCAAATCTTCTGGTTAGATTTGGCGATTTTTGGGTTGGGACATATGGACCCATATGGACGCCAGGCATTACTCCAATGGACACTTTTCTTTGGGGATATCTTCAAGTTTTATGTAACGCCTTCAGAAGATGAGATGTAGTTAAGAAATAAAATTATTATAGCTTGCCAGAGAGTTCCTGCTGAAATGTTATCCAATTCAACATATGGGTTTACGCAAAGATGCCGCCAATATTTACAAAATGGAGCACAATTTGAGCATAATAGATAATAATACATAAAGCTTGGTGCGCATCATTTGTTTCCAATGCTAGTGGTATTTTATACACGACTAAATAATTATTTTGTTGCTTTTTTTTGAATTATTCTTACGTAAAGGTATAGTTGTAGTTGATGTTTTCAGAAAAAAAATTCTCCATCAGAAACTTAAAGAAGTATAGTCTAATTAAGAAAAAAAAACCTGGCCCTGAAACCCTAAAACACTTAAGGGCTATAAATAATTTTATCAGCTCATGTTACAGCCGACGCCCGGTCATTTAATTTTTCGTTTCAATTATTAAAATCGGCCCATAAGTAAAGGCACTACGGAATCGTTTTTTTATAAGCCGCATTGTTTGCAAGCGTTTTATTTTCTTTGGGATTAGGTTATCTTTTTTCCTTTTGTTCTATTCTATCTATTTTGTTTTGTACTTGAATAAATTTATCCAATAAAGAGGTGAATCATTCCTTCAAATTTAAAATAAGTCAAAATGAAGAATCAAATTAAAGACCCGAGGAAACAAAAACGGATTAACTATCATTTATAACCATCCCAGCGTCTTAATAACCATTCAACCCCTTGGAGGGAGACAATTACCAATAAGACCGCGCACGGAAGCTACGGCTCGGCGACAAAACAAAACTGCAGCCTAAATAAAATCGTTTTGAGGACGGAGGGTAGATAAGTTCGCGAACGACCACACGGTATTATTAATCAGAAAACGACTTCCCCATTAGACATCAGGCACGACTACTATTCTGGTCGAAGAGTACGGGCGCACAACCGAATCTTCGCATAATGAAATATTAGAACCGTCTCTCTCATTCCTTCACAACTACTACTTGCTCGGGGCCTCTGGGTGTCTTTCTTTCCTTCCTGCCCCTCTCATCCTCTCAACCGCCCCCGTATTTAGTAATCCTAGGGGGTCGTCGGTTGTAATCCCTCAGTACACGTCTAACATCCACACACTACCATCAGTTCAATATGTTCTACACGGTTCATTAGAGGAACAGATCGACGGAATATGAATGCTATTATTATTCTGGCCGTTATTTACACCGTTAAAGGGGTAACCCGACGGTGGAGATACCGAACAGGGACTACTGCCGGCTGGCTTTGTGCTCCAATGTCCCGAAAACGTCCCGCATAAGCCTCGCTCGGCGTCCCAATTACATGGAGATTCATTAGCGAAAATCAAGAGTCTTCTTTTCTGCTGCCACGGAGATCACCATCAACGCCATCCGTTCATCCTCTTTTCCGTAACGAGTGTGAAACGTAACCCCATACAACACGAGCGCAGACCACAAGTTTAAACGCGATAGGCCAAAACATTTATTATAGGAAAGACAAATAATACACAGACATAAAACTAATTAATCGATATAATTTGACAGTTTCTAGTTATAGGTTATATATTCAGCAGTGCACTAGTATACCTTTGATGTAAACCAGGGGTTCCTCGACCAATAGAGGACTCTGAGTGTAAAATTGTAGAACTACATAGAGTATTTTAAATTTATATTCCTTTAGTTGTTAGTAGTTCTTTTGGTTTTACTTATTGTTTAATCATTATCATTATTTTTATTAATAATTTTCGTCTGTAAAGACAACGTGTTCCGAATTAAAATTACTACTTTGTTAAGGCACGTTTAGCTAAAAATGATTCATCGCCAGGTATCTCGACCCGACTGTGCTTTTTTATGTAATTATGTCCCTAATGGCTATATTTTTGTTGAGTAGGGTACATGTTAGAGCGAATTGTTTAGTTTGTACGTTGCTAGTAGATATAACAATTTTGTGCGGCAGGAGTAATCCGAACAGTGTGTTTCTTGTATTGTATTCCGTCTGGTCAGCAAAATTTTTAATTCCAATTGTAAATATAACTTTCAAGAATACGTTAATCGAAACCGTCAATGCGTGTTTTTTGCGTAACTTGTGCGCTGAACAGAATTATAGTTGGAAATAGAGCATGTGCTACTTAAACATCTACACGGCAGAATGCATACACTTTTTGACACATTTTGTGAATGACATTATGCGAAAAAGAGCTTGTGTAGAAGAATGATGGATCGCATTATGCATCCTGTTAAGTTTGAAATATATGAGTAGTCTGGTTAGTTTTATTCGCAGACCACCAGAGGGATAGGCACACAATTTTAATGTTAAGTGCCCCACCTATCCTTACTATATTATCTCTGGTTATATTTATTTATCGAACAATGCTTATGCCATCCTAATGATTTGTAAAAAAAAAACCTATGTTCATACACTCCGCGTCAACTGATTAGCCTCACAAAAAAAGATACAATATGCACAATATTTACACAACTATTTTAGGCATAAAGGCAACTATAGTATTTTTATTGTTATGGTTGCTTGAAATTATCATTAAATTAAAGTATTAAAAATAATTTTTAACATCAATCGCACTGCTACTGAAAGAGCTGACGTAGCCGCCGCAACATCTGAACAGCCTCACAAGAAAAAAACCTAAGGAAAGCTCAGGTTCTGTGTATGGAAACAGTTTTATTTTACTACAAAATTGAAAACTCATGAAGTAACAATTTATCTCAACAATATTAATAATTGCGAATAACCTCAAATATACGATTTGGTAACGAATTAAATATAACGAAATAAATTAAATATTCTTGGGGTATGACGTTCCTAGCAGCCTTTATTGCGTTACTTAGTTGTGCTGCGTTATGATACTGTTCGCCATCACCACATAATCGTCTCATAAGCCATCCCCAGACATTTTCAATAATATTTAGATCGGGTGATACACTGGGCCACCATAGGACTTCGATATTTTGATCTTCAAACCAGGTACTAATAATCCGTGCGGCATGAATCGCAGCGTGATCATGTTGAAAAATCTATGGTAAACCTCCTACTGTCCTGTGTATGATGGGTATCACTTTTATTAATAGGTCTCTGTACGTTCGGGCATTTTGAATACCATTTAAAATTTCTAGGTGTACCACACCGTTAGAAGAAATAGCCTCCCATACAATTTCCCCGGCTTGTCTGTTATGATAACAAGCCGCAAATTTTTCGTCTTTTCGCAAATCATGAAAATAATACAAATATCAGATTGATGTGTTTTGTTAAAACGTGACCCATCTGCTTTGAATTTCTTAAAAATATTGAGTAAAGTTTTCGCATATGCTATAGGCTTTCAGGATAATTGACTGAAGACATATTCCTAACATGTCTTAAATTATTATTCTTCCGGTATCACGTTGTCATTGCCACCTTTTCATCTTTGTTTTATCTGTTCATAATTTAAATAAGTTTTCTACTTTTCAATAAAATGTACTTTATTTGTGATTGATGTATGAATAAATAATAAAAAAATTATTAAATTAATAAAGAAATCTTTCTCACACTGACGACGCAACGTTAAAGAAAGCGTTAAAAAAGCCCCGTATCTGTTTTTATATTCACCTTTTATAACTACATCTATCTAAGAATTTTTGATCCGAAAATAAATGTCTTGTTAGCAGTCAAGCACAACTGAGCTGCAGCAATGGGCAATGCATGCACGTAAACAACCAATTAAGCATCGCTCTGTATAAAACAAAAATAATTCCTTCCACTAAAGATACGCAAGTCTACTGAATTGAAAGTATATATTATATCAAGGAGGTCGTGATATATGTTCAACGCCTATCTGTCAAATAATTCTGATCTGTTCGTTGAAAGTTATCAATACCAATGTTATTGTTTGCGTTTTACGTGTGTCTGATTTTATTATCGAATCCGGGGAAGAGTGAAGCTTGCAATTCGCTGTTCACCAGAAAAATAAGGAAAAATCCAGGCATATGTCATTTCTCCTACCAGTGCCAAATGCAATATATTTGCTACCAATACAGGTGTATATTACTGCCGACCTTCAAACTGGAGGATCTCTATGAATAGTATCTATATACAATACGTATTAATTCACAATACATTGAGGAAATCTATAAACGAAGGATATTTAAAGATCGTGTAAGCTATAATGTAATTATTTACAAAAGTTTCATATTAAATTCTGTCAGTATATATATTTCCGGGTTTCAAACAAAGAGTAACTGATATAGTTGTAGTCTTAAAAATACATGTTAAAAAAATAAAACCAGGGATTTTAAAAGTGTTTAAAAATACGACAACTGGCGGCTATGATGAATTTGTCATCAAATAAGAAATCCTGTAAATTCCCTAACCGCTAACTTAACATTTAAAAAATGATACAAATATTGATGTCAGTCCATAATTCAATACTCCATATTCACTCTGGTCGCAGCTGGTTTGTCTAGCAAACTACAAATTACAGAGGGGTACACGTTTTCGCGGCTAATAACCATTGTCGCGAGCCGGTCTCGCGCGATCGCTTCATTTCACCGCCCGAAATAAGTGTTGCCGGAGCTGCTAAATTAAATATAATACATTTAAAACTTCCCAGACTGACAGCACAACGGTTTCGAAGTCCCAAACGGAACTCACACCACGCTCGCTCACTCGCGCTATACTCTGAAAACCTCCCGCCCTCTTTCTGCCGCCTTCTGCAATTTCCTCTTTATTCCTCAAAAGCCGCCTGATGCTAGACGTAGTACGTACCACTATGTAATACGTACATATACATGCCACAGTAGCTCATATACTAGATGCACACGCGGTGTTGGTATTGTCTGGATGCCCGTCTCGATTTCTTGTGCGTCGTCGGCCTCCAGGTCGGAACCTGCCTTTCATAATTACGAACTTTCGTCGCTTACTTCGTAGCGCTGAATAGACTTGACAACATCTTGGAGAGAAGTTGTCCGGCGAACGTGAATGAGACGGTAGTTTGAATTAATTATTTATCGTTTGTGAGTGATTATAATTGTCGGCTTGTTAATTGAAAATATTTGGTGCCTAGCCCACCAAACAATACTTTAATGGTATACGTTATTCAATGTTAGACTCGAATGTTTTGTGCTCTGTAGTGGAAGCCAAACATTTTCTAAACCGATATGAGGTTTTGCTTAATTCTTATGGTCGAGAAAGAATCAATAAAGCCACGTCGTCAATATTTTGTTGCTATGTTGGTACCACACTTTTAAACCCTTTAACTATTTTATATCGGTTAGTCTATCGTAAGAAAGAAATCTTAACCAGTTAATTATCTCAGAATAGTTTGCGTTACCAAAGTTTTCTTGCACTTTTATGGGCTCCATTTTTTTTCTCGCAAAATAATGAATACAACCATCATGAAAGTACACAGTTAAACATCAAACACCTTATTCGAGATTAATTAATAAAAACTAATTGTATATCGTTGAAAATAAAACAAAATGTTCTAAACTAGGACAAAATTTGAGCATAGAAGCATGTTGGCAATATATGTTAGGGTAATTTAAACTCAATCTAAAACTCAAAAATAAAAGGAAAATGCCTCAGTATGAAAAAGAATATCAGGCTCAAAGGATGCGGACATTAAAAGGATATATTTATATGTATTTCACTTTAAAAAAAAAGTATTATCTTACAGATGATTTTTTCCAGTGCAAGTTGCATATATTCAATAGATTATATATAAAAAAATCAATATATCAATCAATCAAGCATTATTATTTTGTTTGATTTTTATATACTGATTTCTTCACATATTTCATACTGTATTTTCTCCTGTATTGTTTTCCTTTACCTATTCATTTCATATATCGCCTACATTTTCCAAAATCTATTGCGTCCTATTTGTTACGTCCTATTATAGAATAATCGGACACAACAAATAGTACTACAAGCACGTCAAAGGTAAATCTAACTAATTACAATACGAGGTTTGTCCGGTAAGTTCGTATAAATAATTCCTAGAAGCGTCTGAGGGCTATGAAGAGGCACGCCAAACCGGCATATCTGTTTACGGCCATCCCAACGACAGTGTAGACTGACCCAGCCGCTGTACGAGTTACTAGTGTTGTTGCGCGGATGTCTAAACATAATCTGTGTTTCACGTGTTGTCGGCATGGAACTCTCTCTTATTGAGGAGCAGCGAATAAACATTGAAAGAACCAAAGGTTTCGCGAAGGCCGAGAAGATTCCAAAGACGACCTTAGGTCACGACGCTCTTCCACTTCTGTTTGTGATGCAAAGTGAAAAGAGTTCGCGATTGTGTGCTAAAAAACCGTCGCTTAACAGTCAGCATGATCGCTGAAGAACCTCTATTGACTAAAACAATCGTCCATAAAATCTTAGCAGTAAGTTGTGTGCCAAAATCGTTGCAAAGCTTTTATCTCCAGAACAAGACAGGGTCATCACCGAAGACGAGTCTTGGTTTTACGAATTTGATGGGGAACCCAAATCCCAAAGCAACGAATGAAAATAAGATGGAGAGCCAAGGACGAAAAAGTCAAGGAAATCGAGGTCGAATGTCAACGCGGTGCTGGTTGTTTTTTTTTTCGATTCTCTGGGACTCATCCACCGAGAATTGATCCCTCCGGGCCAGACGCCTCCAAGCTCGTGTGGCTCGGGTTCGACCGAATTTGGTTCAAGGGAGGTGGTGGATCCTGCATCACGACAATGCCCCTGCACCCCTTCACTAGCTGTTCGTGAGTTTCTGGCCTCAAGGTCGATTACCATGACGGAACACCACCCCTATTCACCGAATTTGTGCAAGTTGCAAGATGGTGTTTCGGGAGCGGCATTTGTGTGACGTGGAAGCCATCAAGCGCATCAAACGATAAGACAACCGAATAACCTCAAAACAGAGAACTTCCAAGAAGCTTTCCGGCAGTGGAAACAGAAATTGCACAAGTGTATTGTGTCGCAGGGAGAGTATTTTGAAGGGGACAAAATTGAATTACCTGATTAAATGTAAAATATTTTTTTTGTCTCGCTTTTATACGAACTAACCGGATAAACCTCGTATTTTATGCATGTTCACTTTAACTTTTTCCGCTGTCGCCTTACCCTTTTCGCTATTAACATTTTAACTAGTGGCTATTAGATACTCGTTTAACAATATGATTAGATAGAAGAAACGCAGAAACCAGTTCACACATTGCAAAGAAATACAATGATGAGAGGGCAAGAAGAGATACTTATATAATTTGTACCTACCAGAAGTTACCAGAAATGTTGACTAGAACATCAGTTGCCATTTGTCAGTTAGTTTTGCAGAAAGCTCTTCCGTTGAGCCTATCTATCAAGCAGTGACATTTTGAAACAAATTTTTACATATTAACCTAGTTGTTTACAAGTTTAATTATAGTGAAAGTCCAATATACTTGAAGCTTTTTAAAATACATAATTTCAAAATAATCCTCTCCCCAATAAATCATGGAATTGAAAAAATAGCATTATCGAGCTGTGATCTTTTACAGTTGCAAGCGTGGCTTAAATCGTTAAGAGCGCTCCCATGAAGTCAATCGAGTGTTTGCTGACAAGTCAAGTCGTGTTTCTTTATTGTCTTAAAGTGGTGGTATAATGAATAGGGAATGGGATCCGTGTTAGCGTGTGATCTTATCGGCGTCGAATGACAAATAAATCAAGAAAAGAAGATTTCTGCCAATAGA
>JARFOC010001185.1:21274-44299 GCA_031763485.1 Osmoderma eremita | reverse complement strand
TTTTTAAATATATTTTTATATACTTAATTTTTTGAACGTACGTGCCATCTATTGGCAGAAATCTTCTTTTCTTGAAACAACATTTAAACAACATTGAACAACATTGAAAGTAATTGACACCATTTTACAAAAGATTTGACGCTTTGTGCCCGTTGTGGTCTCCACATTTTGACTCCAGTTAAAAAAAAAGCGTGTGGCGTGGTGCAAATCTACATCGGATCGCTTGTACAATGGAGCGTCTCATTTGGTGTACAGCAAAAGGATGGTTACTAGACATGTTTCCACTGTAGCACTGAAAGATCATCGTACTGTTAATATAGAATGGTGAACTACAGTTTGTTTGCCTCAAGTTCTCCAAAATGTTCGCAAGAAACTTCAAAGAGGAAGGATCATTTTGCATCAAGACATTGTTCGGGCGAATTTAAAAATGAAATAAATAACATAACATTTGGAGATTTTTTTTTCAAGATTAGTTTTCACGGATGCAAAAATGCATTAACTATAGAGAGGGGGGGAGATACTTTGAGTAATTATAAATAATTTTGTTTTATTAATAAATTGTGTATTACTTTACTAGATTTAGCGGAAAGGGAACAGCCCTCTGCTATGATACAATAAAACGGAAGGACTACGTACAGGGTCTTAAGTAATTTTCTTCAAGTATTCAAAGGGCACTACAGTCTAGTATTCTCCATCTCACCTATGTCCTTATCAGTCGATTATCAGAATAAAATCGAAAACGCTTATAGTAAGTTGGTAACTTTAATTTTATTTACAATGTAATAAATTAAGGTGTAAGTCAATATTAATATACTTGGAATTTAATTGGTTAGCAACTGGATCATACCTCAAACCCAATGAGGAGCAGAACTATTTTCGGGTCTCGCTCTCCACGTTAGCGTCTGATAGCAATTCCTCGTCGACAGTAACATCAGCAGATGTTGTAAGAACACAAGTTACTAGTGAAGTGTGTAATTAATCCGAAAATGCAGGTAATTTATGCGAGGAATGTTTATTGCAGCCGTGGAGCTAATTTACAACCCGTCACCGCGCGGACGAACGATCCGGAGTAGTCCGGGAACTCCGGAGGCGCCGTGGAAGGGCGTAGCAGCAGCGGTTACTGTTGTACACGCCCGGAATGGCTTCTTATAATTACGGGAGTAAGGTGATCCATATTTTATCCGGGGGCCCCACATTAAAAAGACTCGTATTTCATCTCGTTTGCGCGAATCCGGGCTCTCAGACCACTCCGCGCCCGGGTTTGTTGTAATACAGGTACGGTTACGTACACAACGTCGCTAGATTGACGCTGCGTATAGCTGGTAGAATGCGTGTGTACACGTAAAATACGCCGCGCGTAGACATTTGCCTTTGAATTTTAAATGAAACGTCTTAATGTACGGGTGCGGATATTAGAGTCGTTTGTAACGTTTAATTACTGTTCGCGAACACGGTCTGGCGCACGGTTTATGAAAATGGTGATAAATTTTAAAGTAGCGACAGATCAAACATTGTGTGCGATACCCAGATTACGTCTCATTATTTATGATGTCGAAGAATCGGAAATAAAAGTACTTATTACTAATCAAATGTCACAAATATGCAAAATATTTTCCTAAACAATATTACTGAGGGATTGGAGACAGAATTTTATACAATAGTAACATATATAGTACGAGAGATTCATCTATAGTCACTTGTAGTAGTAGGTAATATTCGGAAATAGAAGGGCGGGAGGGGGAGCGGGGAGGGGCTTACGCCTAGCTTCTAGATACGTGAAAACGAGAGATACTTTAGTTATGCATTAGTTACCGAACGGAATGTATTGCAGGTTCACATGTTTTCGTAATTCTACTTGCCGTTTGTAGTTAATTTAGTGTGATTGAAAGCGAAACATATCTCACTGTTAACACTGTCTAATATTACAGATTAATAAGATATTGTGCTTTTCAATTACGTGAATGTTTTAGACACCCATTCCAATAAAATTATTCTTTGAGACAGAATTGTTATTCAGTTATTTTGAAGAATATTCTTTGGTTTCTTATGAAGAGTTATTTAGTTTTTCGAAATGTTTTTATTTTGGATTCTCCTATAAATATAACTCCCTTTCTTATTTGTATACACCTATATTGTTTTTAATTTTATAAAGTTAGAATTATTGTTATTATAGTATTCTAGTTTTCTTTGATATTAGAGATAGGCACTGCCACGTTTAGAAGGACTGACCTCGTGTAACATCGGGTGACTATCTGGCAATCACTCTTACTGTATACGGTACTGTTTGAGATTTTGTCAGAAATTTTGGGGTATAACCAAAAACTAATTTTTGCTGGGATACATTGTTGTATTAATCATGGCGGTGTTGGAACTCGGATATTGGAATCCCGTTTAGCAGATGAATTTTCAATCTTGGGAGAGGAAAAAGTCACAAGGACTCAAGTCATGTGAATAAGGAGGCTGAGGAGCCACAGAAATATTTTTACTGGCCAAAAAACCGTATATGGAAATTGCTGTGTGACAAGGCGCAGTGTCATGATGCAGGATCCAATCGTTCTTGATGTTTGGTCTCACACACATGATCCCTTTTCGGAGTTTTCCGAGAACCACTCGGTAAAAATGTTGATTAACTGTCTGATGTTGAGGCACGACCTCTTTGTGAACGATTCTGTGGCTATCAAAGAAACAAATTAGCATGCTCTTGATCTTCGATTTGCTCATTCTTGCTTTCTTGGGCTTTGGAGAGCCTGAAGTGTACCATTTAATGCTCTGGGGTCTTGTTCCCGGATCATACTCGAACACCCAACTCTCATCACCAGTAATGACACGTTCCAAAAAATTTTCGTTATTTTCAATCGATTCCAAAAAGTCAAGACACCTTTGTCTCCTGATGTCCTTTTGTTCCTGCGAAAGGTTTTTTGGAACCATTTTCGAGCAGATCTTTCTCGTTCCGAATTCATTGGTCAAAACTTGATGAACGGTGGTGTGAGACAAATTCAACTGTTCTTCGATTATTCTGATCGTCAACCGATGATCTGAACGCACAAGATCGCGGATTTTGTCGACATTGCCATCGGTTCTTGCAGTTGAAGGCCTTCCGCTGCGTGGCTCATCTCCCATAGACTCTCTTCCTTCTGAAAATGCCTTAAACCACCGAGAAACCTGTAGAACGCACTACGAAAACCGGGTTCACGGAAAAAACGACAAGGGACAACCAAATGACTTGATCAAGTTCAAACTTGCACTGAACGCGTATTACAATGTCCACTTGTCGCCCTCTATCAAATACGTTGTCAGTCTCATTACTTAATTTACACACCTCGTAAATATAGATGTAAAATACACATAGGAAGCACACATAGAAAATGTGCAATTTTTTTGCCTAAAGATTCACAACACATATATGAAAAATATACAGTACGTTAAGCGCTGGTATATTCCAACGTTGCATGCTTTCCAAGATATGGTTCTCAAAATTTAATGTATTTATTGATAATTTATGGCTGGTTTTCTACAATTAATAGATTTGTTATCTGGAATATTTGTTATTTTACATGATAAATATAATTTCTCCTATAAAATGGATTTTTTTACAGGTTAAGTAGAATTAGAGGTACGAGCATTTTGATACATTAATCTGAAATTACACTATGGATAACATCGTAGATAGATACTTTACAGTCTGCTGAGACACTTGTTAGCTTGTGTGTAGTTTTCCACACACTATAACGCTACGTATTATTACCTATTAGGTTGAACGTTGTACAAGCGGACTCGTTCAAGTTCGGCTGACAATGGCAACCCCGAACGCTCTGTATATGTAAACTGACAGATTCTTTTAAATGACATTTAATTTTGTTCTTCTTTGTACGTGACAAATATCCTAATATATACTTGATATAGCTTTACTAAATGAACTGTCTTCAATAATTACGAAGTTGCAATTCGTTACTGTGATGTAAACATATCCATTAAGGCCAGTCCTCCGCAGTATTCCATTATCATCATAAATCTGTCCTCTTCATACCTATATCTTTTATGTCTTTTCTTACATTTCTTTGTTGGTTTTGAAAAACGTACTCGACTCTTTGTTATTATCGGTACAACTTTATCTTCTTCCCATGTTTTCCTCTTTCATTTATCAGTTCACTGGTATGGTTTGGTTCAATGTTTGGCGGGGTTGACTGCGTGTGTTTCTATCCGTGACTCTGGTTTCCCACACGTTCTTAACTTGCCGCCTTTTCTTCATTCGGCACATGTGTCCAAAATCGATTGTGGTATAGAAAATACAGTGCTGTGCAAATATTATCGACCACTATCAAAATTGTCTTGAAAAAAGTGAGTCCTTTAAGAAATTTGGGTTTAACTTCTGGTAATCATTCCTTGATAGCGGTGATCGATTACATACGTTCGGCATAATGCTGCACATAATTATTTAAATATTAAATTTAAATTCATTCAACAGGCAATAGGTTGAATTAAAACTTAATTCAATCTGAAAAAAGCGAAAGTTTGAAACTTTAGTGCGTTCCGATAAAATAGATTACTTTTTTCTCGTCGTCGCGTTTAATTAATTTCGTAGGTCGGACGAGACCTAAGCAAATCAATTCGCCGCCGTCACATCTTCCCCCTTTCCCTTCCCCTGGTAACGTAACGGTCTCGTTTCGGACAAACACAAGAAGCTGTGATGTGGTCTGCGGCCAGTTTGCCTCTGGTACGGAACGTATACACAAGTTCGTCCCTAGTACATAGTTATGCTGTCGGGCTTCTTTGAAGGACAAACTCTTGCATCTGATGTGGCCTTCGGATTCCACCACCCCCGAAGAGCTTAGTTTAACTACCAATAAACAAGCGGATTATTGCCGAATAAGTGATTAGCAAGAATTAATATTGCTAAACACATTATCACATTTGGAAGAGAAAGAAATGGACATGTCAGCACGGGAACATATCGGAAGCATGAGTTCGTAATCAAATTGGTGAAGTTTCGGGCAAAAATAGAGATAAATGTAATTTATTCGTTTTTATATTTGCAAAGCATATTTTATGAATACCTATATAAATGCAATTACTTTATGGTTATCCTTAAAAATTTATACCACCACTTCTACTACAGCTAGGATAGGCTTGATTTTGGGAATGTCCGTTTGTTGCTTCAATTCAAGTATTTTCCTGTAAATTTATCTTTCAATGTTTCTTCGACAAATTGGAATACTCAATGTTTGTGTTGTCTTAACAGTGACCGCATTCTTAGTTTCTTTATAGGTTTCTTCACTTGATTTAATTCTTGATATTCACTGCTTTCTAGGTTTCAACAATCTTGCAGCATCTATTTCAGCATGCACGTTTGTTTTTGCTGTTCCTATGCTTTAAATCTTTTGTTTGCAAGATTGTATTCGCGTTTTGACCAAAACAGCGTCTTGCAACTGGAACTCTTTAATCAATCTCTTCTCCATAGCTGATCCAAAGAAGCATTGCTACCTTTGGTGTGGTATGCTTTCCATATGATTCTACCTCCTTTTCTTCTAATTTTGGTAGTTACCATGCCTTAACTGTTTCCTTAATCTCCTCCTGCTCGCTCTTCTGTTTTTGTTCAAATCCCTTTTTATGCTTCTTCATTTTATCTTTTAACATTTTGTCAGTATTTTGCTTCTAAAGTTTCTCCGGCCTCCATCTTACCGAAGAGCGGTTTATAGAAATTGTGTAAAGTATTGAAGACAATGAACTTAGTCATATTTTATTTGTAAAACCACCGTTGTATTAAAAACCGATAATTTGAGATCTGTTGGTAATAGTAACAGTTGTAGTTGTTTCTAAGATGAAACTTCTTCTGTGCTAACAAAGAACGCATAAATAAAACTAAGCATGGCGACAGTAGCGCATAATGTGCAACATTTGCGGGTTAATTAGACGTCGCCCGCACCGGTGATTATGACGAAAAGTCGTGGAATGGGGTGAGTTTCTAAGGAAGCGGTTGAACGCGAACTACCCCTGGTACCGGGTATCACCAATATTGGCGCTATGCAGCGGAAATCTTACGTGTGTGGTGTACGCCGTCGGTAGCCAGCCTACCTCAGTCTACCATGTACTACGCTGCTAGATGGGAAGGCAAATTGGAAGGGCGAGGGACGAAAGCGATTCCGGTAAGGGTGGAAAGACACAAAGATCAATTAACGACGGTTCCATCTTAGCTGTCTTCGTCTAGCGGGAAACGGGTTGGGAAAGGGTTTTGGGGGAACGTGGTAAAATGAGAAGTCCAAATTATTACCCGAACAAGCGCATCTTAGGAGAATGTTGATGTTTGTGCTGGTTATATTGCGTAAAGACAGCATTATTCTTATATAAACTATTTCATGGTTAATTAAAGTTTATAAACTGCTAGGCTTTTAATTCTGGTTAACATGCAGGTATAAAAAAACGATTAAATAGAACGTTTTTAAAAAAAATTCCAACATTAAATGGATCACAGTGCATGTTTTTAAATTTCAAAAATATAATTTAATAATTTAATTTAATCATTTGATAATTGATATCAAAGTGTTACTACTAAGTGTTAATAGGGACGTTGTGATGCATTCTATGTTATGTCAAAAACTGTATAAATGTCATAGGAAGCTTGCTTTGATTGAATCCAAAATTTTGCGCTAGTGTTACTACAAGTTAGAGCCAGGGTTCGATGAGAGAAATGAAAAAAGTTAGGGCGATCCGTCTTAGAACATCCCCTGTTAGTTAAATAGTCTTTATCTCTATTCCTGTCATAACTATAACAATGCTACGTTGTTGATTTGGATAAGGTTGTATATTCCTCTATCGCCCTTGTACTTATCTTATACTAACGACGAATCATCTTCAAATTATATTTTGCGTATGCTAAAGTAGTAAATTTTACAATAAAATTCAAAGTTAGAAGAAGTAATAGCATCTTCTCTTAGAATTGGCCTATTATGAAAGCAACTCACTTAATCCAAGTTCGAAACAGAATTCAGATGTATACTTTCCAGATTCACACGTCGTGCAGGAAGCAATCTTAAAGTTTCAAAATTTCATGAGACTGAAACAAAACATATAAAGTTATTGGGCGTAATATTGGAAGATAAAAAAGATGACAAGAAGAAGGAAGAACAGACTAAAGTAGATGTGGGATTAGAATTTACCTTAAATTATCTCACAAAGGTCATGCGACTGAAAAAAGAAAAATGGAAGAAGATGTTGTTAGTGGAAGACAACTAGAAAGTGAGCATTAACTTCTGCAGTAGGCCGACCGTAAGTATGCTCATTATATGTCTTTCTTCTTCTGGAGTCCTATTGTCCCTAGTGAAACATTTTTCATCTATAAAAGGAAAAATTTGCTACTTTCTCTAGAAAATGGAAACCGATATAACCCAAGAAAATATGAGAGGCGTACTGATTATTGGCGAATTTTCCTCTAAACCCGTCGAAGAATTAGCAGTTTTAACAGAGAAAATATTCCTTTCCGCTTCCCTCTATCCATTAAATCACTAAGGGTAGCCAGGTGTTGTTTCCAAGTATATGATTACGCACAGACAGTCGTTCAAAAATACAGTGTACAAGTTTGAAGAAGGCGAAACCACGGAGAAGTTGTTCTACGTAGAGAATTAATATAACATAAATTATAAAAGTGACTATTGTGACAAAGCACAGCAAAAAGTGAAAACTGGAAGTAGTATGCTTAGAAATTTGTTTAATAGCAATTGGAGAGCAGGACCAGACGCACTTAGGACAATTGCACAGGCGTTATGTTTTACAACAGCTGAATCTATATGTATATGTTACGTTTGGTGTAGATTGGCTCAAGCAAAACCGGTAATGTCAATCTTAATAAAACCCGCAATACAACAAGTAATATGAAGCCTTTGTATAGATAGGCCGATTTGGAAATGCACGGATTAAGAGGAGAAGTTGCTCAATATATTGAAAATAATTTAAATAAATTTTCCATGAAAGTAAAGGGAGAACCTACCAGAAAGCTGAAATCATGCAACTCTGCTTTAGGTGGTATAAATGTTGAACTATATAAGTTCAGAACTGCAGAATTGCATTCACGCGGACTGGTTAAGGATGTTAAATAAAATAAAATTTATCTAATACGCTCTGGGACTGTTGTGATGATATCGATTGCTAATATTTGAAACGCAGATTTTGTTCTGACGTGAGTAAAAACATGTGGTCTCATGTCACATAATATGCAGGTAT
The DNA here is from genome assembly GCA_031763485.1 of Osmoderma eremita. Lineage (NCBI taxonomy): Eukaryota > Metazoa > Arthropoda > Insecta > Coleoptera > Scarabaeidae > Osmoderma > Osmoderma eremita. The sequence continues at coordinate 36,085 of JARFOC010001185.1, read as the reverse complement.
ATGATTACGCCATGCAATAGATCAAGTACGTCACCATACTTTCGCGTCTTAGTAGACAAGCTAATGAATTTTTAAGCACTCCCTCTAGGTTATTAGTCAAAGGTTGACGTTCGTCTGATGCGAAACTTTTCTTGTATCGCGTCCCACGATGAATAGTTCATGTTAGACTTGGGGCGGTTCTCGTACATACCCAGATACGTATGTAACTCGCTTCTCTCGTGTGATATGTGCTCGCCTAATAACAGTAATAAAGGCAACACGATGATGGAATTATCGGAGCCGTTGTATTCTTTTTCTTTCTTTCTGGAAATTACGTAAGCGTGCGTTTCCCCCTGCTGCGAGGAATAGCAGTATCGCTTACACGCACGATCCTGATTTTGGGACGATAATTCGAAAGGAAAATACTAAGAAAATTTCTTCGTACAATAAAAAGAAAACTAGGAAGGGAGGAGCGGATATTCACGTGATTTCGTTTCGCGACACAGTACCGTAGTACCTTTCATTCAAGTTTACTTAATTCACTTGTATGTTGTATGCGAATGGTTGCTTGAACAACATGAACTTGACCGAGGTTCGAAATCATCGCCACGTAGATTTCGTTCTGCTAATTCGCGCCAATTTAGAATTCTTTCCCGCCGGCGCAACACGACACGTAACCCCGTAACCGTAACGTTCGCCGGAGCATCCCACCGAGCGTGCACAAGTTTTATCGATAAAATCATATTACGTACTTACCGACAGTGCAAGTAACTCGCACACCAGCGACCATTTAAAATTCAGAATTTCCGTTCATGACTTCCTAGGCTGTAATTTGAAAGGAGCGGCGTGCACCCTTCGTTTCACCGAGATCGATTAAGAAACTTTGAAATCTCCCTTTTAGTATTTTTTTATGCCAACAGATTTGTATAAAGAGTGAACAAAGAATGGAATTAACTGGAAATGAACGCAATGTTGATATATTGCATGTTGATATATGTATATCAATATACCATTGATATACAGGGTGACGCATTAGTGTGGCAAAGCTCGATATATTTATCATATAAGATATCAAAAAAAATATTTACGAAAATTGTAGACAGTCTTAAGTATCGAGTGTATGCTTCTTGAACATACGTTTTCTTAAATGGAACATCCCATATATTATTTCAGATATAGATTAATCTTAAGCCTCACACCCCCGATATACAATTTCATTGCATTATACAGGCTGTTTCAGAAGATATGGTCAATTTTATATGCAAGTCACTGTGAGTTCGAGGTCTTGTATACTGCAAATGACAGTCTGAAATTTTTTTTTTACACGCATAGGTTTTTTATATTGCCTCACTTTTATAGCAAGGTGACATTTTTTCAAAATTGTCAAAACCTAATACAGGGCGAGTCAAAACTCAAATACATGATTTTTTAAATTATTTTAAATGAATCACCCTGTATTTTATATCACGAAGAGAAAGAATAGTTTTGCTACTTTCATTTTTGTTAAGCCCTCTGTGTATTTAAAGTCATTAATTTATAAGATATTTTAAAGTACTTGTAAATACTGAGATTGTTTGAAATTGTTTTAATATAACAAGTTAGTCATGCAAAATGACCGTTAATGTTTAATACAACTACAAAATACAAACATTTATAACTTACACTAATGATTAACATTTAATTAATTAACCCAACTGTTTACAATGTAGTTCTAATATACTAAATGTTCAAAATATCCACCAATACAACATTGCAGCCGTACTTCAAGCGATTGTCTTACATTTCTTAACATTTTTTAATTAATACTCGAGAATTCTTCTCTGTTTTTCATATCATTTCGTGTAGTTGACGGTGTTTGCTATACAGAGTTTTTTCTTAAATATGACCACATGAAGAAGTCAATTTTAGTGAACTCCGGTGATCGAGCTAGTAACTCATTTGGTTACTCTCTCCTTTTCCATCTTTCAAGGAAATGGTAGTGTATTAATCTAGTGTGAAGTAACGAAGCTCCATCGTGCAGCAGATACCACATCCTTTAACGAACGTTTAGGGGGAACATTTTCCAATAACAACTGTAAATGATCTTTTAAAAAGTCTAAATAAACTTGACCATTCACTCGTCCTTCCAAAAAATGTGGTCCAACTACTTAATCTCCTAGCTATTTATGAAGACTTAAGACTGTCTTACTGTCATTTTTCCACGATTAACTGGTCATATTAATTTCTTGTATATATGAAAATAATTTTAAAATGTTCAATTTCAGTCTACAATTTTCGTAAATAACTTTTTTTGATATCTTATATGATAACGAATGTATCGTGCTTGTCACACTAATGCGTCACCCTGTATATATACATCCATAACAGCATAATATTGATATATTGTCTGTACGATCTGTTTTGCTCAATACTCTTACAGCGGCTTTTTATTTGATGAATGTAGCACAGTATGCTGAGTTGAGGGCTTCAAATGCCGCTGTTTGCTATCCTGCTTATTAGGTATATGGCTGAAGAGAGTTTATTGCGAAGCAGTTGAGTATGATGCGCGAAGGTAACTGGGGTTGTTAAACTTATGTCCAAGAAACATACACTCGATACTTCCGCCAAAAGTTTTGTTGGTAAAATAACGTTTTTGGTATTTTCTTTGTTTATCAGTAGCTTATTGCTTCCGAACCATTCGTTTGCTTCCCCCAGAAGAATTTCACCATTGGCTATTAGTTCTTGTCCGCTGCTGTTCCTGAACAGGATGGGGTCATCATCAAACGAACAAGTTTTCCCACTTATTACCTTATTTTGGATATGATTAATACATATCAGAAATTATAATGAATACAATCGGCTAAGTGTATCTACATTAGCCAACGCATTACTCTAACTTAATCTCTTAGTCTAGTTCCTAGTCTAGTTTCCTGCTTTCAAGTTCCCCTTTCTCCTTGCAGCTCATAATTCTTTTAATCAAAATATGACTCTTTCATATATGTCACATGTTTCCTCTAAAGATCCAAAGGTTTCTTTATCATCTATTTTGTGTGCGCAAACACTTCGCAGTCTTATTAGGTCTTAGATTTATTCCATTTTGGTTGAAGGTTATATGGTCCCGATTTCTTCGGATAGAACAGCAGTAAGAGCGCTAGGCATCTGTGGGGGATGTCAACGGTTCGAATCCCCATGCGGCGATCGATTTTTATTTCGGTCGCAGCCGGTTATCGGTACCTTTTCCGGTACCCTTCAGTGTTGCGGAGTCATAATTCAACACTGCTGTCCTCTTACGGCGAGAAGAGGCAGCAACAAGCCATACACTACACACACACACACACAATACACACTGACACAGGGAGGAAGTAGTAGAAAAGGTAGTACAAAAGGGTGGCCCAAGTGCGTGGACTCTGCCACTCTTCCGACCCTAGTTCCAGATCCTCTTGTTACTGAAACAGCCTCAGTTTTTCCAGGTGCTAAGGTTAGTTCATGATTCCTCATCCGGGTGCTAATTTATTCTAGACACTTACTTCTAACAACTTCTCATTTATCGCGCCGACAATTAGTCCTAGGTCAGCAGCAAAGCCGATAGTTATAGCGTTCACTGCGAGATCCAGGCCCAATACACCATCCTAAAGAATGTTCTGAAGAATTGGTCCCATCACAGATCCTCCCGGTACTCCGGATCCCCTTTCTATTTTTTCTCCGCCGTCGAGCATGATCTTTCTATCTCTTAAGTAAATTGAAATTATATATGGGAGATATTTTGAGATTTGACTTTCCATTAATATTAACGTTCGAAGATTTTAAATATTGATATTTTGAAACAGAAATGCCTTCTAATATCCATAATAGGATTTGAAACCTCACTAAAGCCATCGATCGTCTAGCGAGCCCGTTGAAACAATATTAATTTTCCTTTTTACACCCGAATCGGGTAATTCATAATTCGCCAAACAATCTGATTACAATTTCATTAAATCATAGCCGCAAACATGTATACTTCTTGCGCCCGACGCTTGGCGTTAGGGCGACGATTGCCTTCGATAATTCACAAGAGGCCGAGAAATGGCGCCTCCTTCTACCATCGGCGGCGGAGGTTCCACGAAGTCGGGTAAATACACGCATCGCGCCGACTAAACGAAACGACTTAATTAATAAATTCTTAACAATAAACGTCTGGGCAGATTATTAAATGTATAGCAACTGCAATGAAGGCTGCCAGAACTGCTCGCTCCCCGCCTTTATCTACACTGCCGTGCCTTGAACCGCGGCGTTGGCATCCGCGCCCGTATAAATCACTGCGGTGAGAGCTTTCCGATAAGAAATTGCGTGAAAATTTCACTGCGTCCTTCCTTTTCCATTAAGGGTGTTAATTTGAGTGTGGAATTTTAGGGATAATTGCTAAATGTTTATGCAAATGGTAAACGTAAAGTATTTTTTTAAATATAAAAGTCGGTTTATTTTTGGATGTCTGTAGCTATCCACAGGCATACTTAAATGATTCTTAGAGGTTATGAGGTTAGGAAAGAGTACAATGTGGTGTTGTATCAAAATGTCTATCTTTGATGCACTTATTGCAACGCGACGAAGTCGTCTCGACGAAGAGTCTTCTTCGACCATCGTACCTGCCAGTAAAGTGCATAAAATACAAACCCTCTCTTAATTACTTTTAAAAAAATCTTAGGCTGTATGCTTTTGAAACGATTTGCTTTCTGTATTGTGCCTACAAACTAATTTTGTCATATACATGATGAATCTGAAGTAAGAAGGGCCAAGATGACAGGTAGTAATCACACCTATAGAAAGTATAACACTGCCAAAAAGTAAATTCATTGTTCATTGAAAATACTTATGGTGGGAGATATGTATGTACCAATTATTTTACAATATTACGGTTGTGTACAGTAATGAATACATTGTATTTATTCAACAGTACTGACTCATAAAAATTGTCTCCTAAAATTACAAATTTCTGAATTAATTGAAATGTAAGGACATTTCAATTATATATAATTATATATCATTAGAGCTACTATATAATATTTTTTCAATTTATTTCTTGTACTCAGCCTTTATTCTTTATTCATCTTCAATTTTAAAATAGACATTAATTTGGCGGTAATTTCTATAAAGAATGGATTTGTTATTTTTGTTTCCCAAAATTTCTGCAACTTGATTTAGTAATTTTAATAGGCATCATTAAACTTGAGATTCCAGTTTCATTCCTTTATTGTAATTTTGTCTAGAACGTATATCTTTTAAATTAATCTTTGGAAGTATACTAAAACAAAAATACCCTTATCACCTTAATCAGTAAAAACTCTAGATACGTATTACGGCATTTCTTTTACTACGTATAACATTTCTTTCCTTCGTACATTCTACTGAGAATGGCAACTTAGTTGCCGAAATACGTATCTAGTCTTCTTTGCTGATTCACAACAATGAGCGAAGATCTCTAGATCCTCAGTAGAATCTACAAAAGAAAGAAATGCTTTGGGCAGTACGCTGGACTATATGCTCTGCAAGAGTACTGCGTATAACATTTCTAACGACGAAGAAAACTAAGCCTGACGCAAAAAAAACTGGTTTTATTTTTTGAAATAAGCATGTAGAAAAAGAAACCTTATTACGTAAACAGTTAATCATTATCAACGCAGTCTGTGCATAAAATAGACATTGTGTGATTTTTGCAAATAGAATTAGTACATTTGCTACATCTAACTGAATGTTGGTTGTTATTTCTTCTGAGACACTTTGTGCATCTTTACCGAGAAGGCCCAGGTACATTTGCCTGACGCAAAACATTTTCCGATAGGTTTTGTTGAACGCGTATTCGCTTTCGTAGTTTCTTTGGAAGATACTGAGACGACGACCGAGATATTTGGTGATTTTTCACTAATTCTTGGGATAATTCCTTGAGGAATACCCTTCTTTTAATTTTCATTGGATTTTCCTTTTGCGTTTTGTAAATGACCAAAGCATTTTGGGCACCAACGTTTAGAAAATGGAAAAATATAGCCATATTCCATCTCCTTGTCCGTCTTCCCACGTTATAGGTTGCACAAAGTTCTACCACGACCTTTGTACTGTTGTAAAATGTAATCAACTCTGGGTTGTACAAATCTCCGGTGATTTCATCAATTTTATTATCATGGTGCATGCTTGACACCAATTCTTGATTGTTTTGATACATAGGAGACCATTGTCAAACATTGTCAAAAAGACTACTTTTTTTCTGGTCTTGTTTTGTGAGAATTCCTTTTTTTTATTTTTTCGTAAGGTATCGACCGTTGTAAGTTTATAAGCCGTAGTAGTGACCTAACAAGAGGTATACCAGTTATCTGTAGTCACATTGCAGTTTGTATTTTTGATTGGTTGAACCAATCTTTTGACAATATCCGACGGTGAATTGCTGGTCTTGTACGGACCTACTGGATGAATGCCTACGTACATCTCCAAGGTTTTCATATAAATTGCCCTCGCATCAACCATAACAAATACTTTAATGCCATATTTGCTTGGCTTGCTTGGCAGACACTACCTAAAGCTACACCGACCACGAAATGGGATAAGTTGTTCGTGGATCGTGACATATGCGCCTGTTGTGTACGAGGAAGAAAAATTGTCTAATAGATTATCGACGAATTCTCTAACGGCGGGGAGCTTATCTGTCTCTTTTTTTTCGACTTGCGACTTCGTCAAATCTTGGACATCTCAATATGAAAAGAAATCTTTTATATGACATTTTGTGCAAATCATGTCACATTTATATGACATTTTGTGCAAAACATGTCACATCCTGTCACATCTTTTACCCACAGTTCCACAAAATTTAAGCGGGAAGACTTCATTACGCCACTAAGAATAAGCAGTCCAATAAAAGCCCGCATTTCTTCAGGTGTTACATGATTGGCATCTCTTTCTTTTTCAAAATTGGCACGAACGCTCTCGATGTACCTATTAGTATATTTTAGAAGTAAATCCAAAATTCTTTCATCAAAAAATAAAGGTTTCGAGGTTTCACACCCGGTAAGCAAGAAACATAGTTTTGCTTTTTAGTCCTATCATTTATCGGTGGAGCAGATTTCCTCCATTTTATATCTTTCCCTTTGGTGTGAAAGTAGTTTGCTGATTCAACCGGACCATCTTCCTCAATGCTGTCTTTACTACCATCTTTATCTGAGTCGGAACGGACGAAATTCATTGGAATAATCACTATTGCTGTCATTCGTTTCATCAGGAATCGGATCATCGTCTTCGTTGTAACTCCAATTATCTACAATTTCCTGTAATTCTGCTCTAGGCAGCGGTCTATTTGAATTGGATCAAGACATTTTGAAAGTAATTGTACCATTGTATCACTGGAAACTAATAATATATCGATTTATATTAAATCAGCCAAAGATTTTATTATAAAACAATAAAATCCTAATGATAATAATTGTAAAATTCTTACGCACTTAGTCACGTGGGGTTAGAGTTGAACAAAGCAGAATACACTGGTTACTGCATAACAGTAAAAACGACACATGGGCACGACTCCTTGCTAAGAAGCGGCTAATTAAAGGTAGTAAGTAAGTATCTAGAGTTACATGCATTTATGAGCCAGACAAGCAAAAATTGATAGAATTCTGAACATGGATTTAAGCTCATCCAACTTCAATAAAACATATTTTCTGATAATTTAAAAATTAAAATTTACGAAATCGCATCCAAATACCAAATCGTTCAAAACAGGCCTACCCCGACGTACGTAATTAGAAAAGTTTTAGATTTAAAAACGTAATTTCCAATTAAACAGCGCGCGAGGCGAGAGGCAGACGCGTCTAGTACAAAGCGCTGCGTAGGGAGAGGAAGGGCCCACGAGGCGAAACCGACGCGGTACGCAAACACAAAAGCAAATGCAACAAAACGCCAACGACAACGACACTAATATGCATGACCGCCTTGAATTATGTACAATATGAATATGAAAGTTTTCCTCTAGTAGCCGGTCTCCGCCGCGTCTAACGTGATCTAGGGAGTGTTTTGCATTATTCAGGTGGCACGCATGCTGCTACCGCCGCCGCTACCGCCCAACGACCCCCGGCGCTGGCTCTCATTTCGATGTGGGCGGAGTTCGGAGAACTTCAGATTTTTTCCCACGATCCTGCATATTTCATGAGGGTACCATTGTCCGTGGCGGGCATTTCTGCATACAAATACCTGGAAATTAGCGCCGTAATAAACGGCGGCGGAACGTTTCGAAATGAAGATGTTTTTAGCTCTCTCGCATGCGGTAATAGCTGTCATAATATGTAGGGCACAATGGTTGGAGTAGCGGATCTTGTGCAATTGCTAGATTTATAAATTAAAGACTATTAAATCGATATAATGAAATGAATGAGAGCAAATTTTTGTTGCAATAATATCTTGGGAAACGATGTATCGATAATCAAGCAGATTTCGTGTTAAAGTTAATTAAATGCGCACAGTCCGAAGAGTAGATTGAATTTTTAAGTCCAGCTAGTGTGTATATAGTAGTTAAATTTACACTAGGTTAGATTCTTTTTCTTTTATTTAGAGTATATTTAACGATTTGTTGGAGTAATATAGGAATAAGGTAAAATTGGACTAGAGTAAAAAATAAGTTTACAATTTTTTTTTCATTGTTTAGAAACAAAACTTGCGGTTGATGTAAATTGGATGGTACTTTGTAAAGCAACTGACGCTAAGACATTCGTATTCAAATTCTTTAACCTTGTGTGTGTTGTGGTTTTCGAAAACTTTACACTTTCCCTGTTTATGGAGGTTTCCACAGGGGTTGATGCTCTTCTTTTTCGCATTTGTTTGCCTCTATTCTCATTCCTAGCAACGGTCCTTCAACGCCATGCTATGCATCCCGCTCCATCGTTTCTATTTGTATAAAGTGCTTCCTAAAAATATACAAAAATTCAATTATTGCTATTGTTCGAACCAGTTCACGTATTACATATTTTATAACACGAAGTTTATGCAATAACTTCTCATCTGCTCTTGTAGTTTTTATTGTAATAAGGTATAAATTTAAGAAAAATAGTTGAAACAACATTGATATTATGTTGCAGTAAAGAAATGCAATACAAATATTTCTTTAAAAAAGCTCCAACACGTTTCACTAGAGTGTATGCAACGAATCGTAAATTAAATGACGCATTAGTGTGGCAAAGCCCGATAGCCCGAAGTTTTCGTTTACAAGAATAGAATTTTCATATTGGTCCACTTTTTCAGTGACACTTTTTCAAAGTTGTCAAAACTGAATACTGGACGAGTCAAAACTCAAATACATCAATTTCTCAATTATTTTAAATGAATCATTCTGTATTTTATATCATAAAAAGAAAGAATAGTTTAGTTACTTTCACTTTTATTAGGCACTCTATACCCAAAGTCATTAATTTCTAAAATATTTTAAAGTATTTTTAAAAAGTGAGATTTTTTGAAATTATTTTAATATAACAAGTTAGCCATGGAAAATTTTGTTTTATATCTCCAAAATAACGAGTGCCATGGATTTTTAAATTGCGTTATTAGATTCTACATAAAAAACCATACTAGAAACAGCTTTCACCTTTATTTTATCTTGGTTGTGAACATATTTGATGTTGGAGTTTTTGGAAGTTTTAAATTTTTCTTGAATATCTTACAAACCCTACGCTGGATAACAAATGTAACACTAGTATCAACTCTTACTCTATTTTCTGAACAACTTAGTCCATTTGACCGATTTTGTGTCTTTAATAATAAGAAAGTTATAATGTATCTATAAGAAATGAACCTACTGGCTATGAAGTCATCGCGTTTTATGAATTTGGAACCTAGCTATCACTAATTACACAACAGCCCACATTTATCAAAGTACTATAGATTATTTTTCATTTAAATAAATTCTACAAACTTTGTTTAGCTACATTTCATACAACTCATTATTTCAGTTCAGGCCAATACATGTATGCATTTCTGACGACGTACTGTTTCTTATATAAGTTAATTATTATTATTAAATAAATTTTCTTGAAATGTCAAATTACAACATAAGTTTCTATGAATGCCTACGTTCATATGTTGAAGATTAACCCAACATGAATAACTTATCGCAATGAAAATTTCCTTGTGTTTCTGTTTAATAATAAATCGTTCGAAATACTTGTCGGCTCATCTAATTTCATATGTCATATTCTTTGGTATTATTAAACAGAATAATTGATATGGAATTTATTCGAAGTTCCGGCTAATTTGTGAGCTGACGTTTGTTAGTTCCCATCTCTTTTGTTTATTATCCTCGTGTCTTCTCCGATTCTAAATAATTGAGTACCTGTCTTGGTATTAAACAAAACTTCGATTACCTGACTAACTTTAAACTAGCCTTTAGCATATGTGTTAGTGTAAGAGCTGATCATTAAACCTGAATGAGCTTCAACCATTATAGTACATAGTATAGAGTATGACTTCTACTTCAAACTGTGTCTGAAAGCATCTGAATACTTTTTAGGTAAACAGCCATTACCGTTTGGCTGCTAATGTTATATAATCTAGTGAACACATTTGTACCTGCATTACACAAAACCTTTTTAAATTTGAGGAAAAAGGGGTTACAAACCGGCAAACAATCGTGTGGAACCGTTGGATAATGCGGCATAGCTACATCCCCATTTGAATTATAAATCGGTAAGTGTATTTGATCAGTCGATCCTCCTGATAACCACTTATTAAAAGGCATAAGACCGAATAGGGCTATCTCGGTACACGCAAGCCGAAATTGCCCGCACTTTCCCGAAATTAATTACTGAATATTAATAGAGGAAAATGACTGGCTCTAGTCCTTGCCATACTTTCCGAAGAGGCAAGTAAGTAACCGATGAAAAGTATCGATTTATAATTAGACCCTAATGCCACTGCGAGGTACCGTGTAAACTAACGTATGCGAGTAAATGTATATGAGGAAAATATACGTTTCTCCATCTCTCTTTGCATCACCAGAACGAGTAGTCAGTTCTTCGCCCGTAGAATATGGTACCGTTCGTTATAGTGGTTTCGTGTATTTATTTGGAACCGAGGTTAAGGGAATCAGAGAGAACGCCAGCCAGACAGGGAGAAAGGAGGTGTATCCGAACTGAGGAAAGGATAAATAGAATAGAGATAGAGAGAGGGCACGAGAGATGACGTCTTGTAATTAATAGTGTACGAAATTTACAACCTGTGTTAGTAGATTAACAAATATAATTCCAGTCAATTATTACTCGGAAAGCTAAATGTACCTGAAATTGTTAATATATTCCGTGTCAGCTATCTGAAATGTAAATAGATGTAAGTCGCAATTTGTTAACGATTTGCTTAATTATATTTCGCTCCTCTTCCCTATACATCTATCTGTGTGCGAGTGGATGTCTCCTTCACAATTAAGCAAAGGCTCCTGGAATAATTCTTTCTATTAAGATACTAATTAATACTGTCTAATTCGTTTGATATTCTCTGAAGTTATGTTGCAACAGAAACTAAAGATTTCATACATTTCTGTATTATACTTTAGAGTAACGTATTTGGTGAAATAAAACAAAGAAGCTCAGCTTAATATGCTGGGATCGATGGTTCGAATCGCGCTCCGGGCTACTTGATCTTTGGTTTGAGATCGATCTCTTCCGGGGTTGCCGGATACCATAGAACGCTTTGTACACACAAAAATATACTTATGACAAGTCATTCTACGACTTATGACTTCTGAGTTGGGCTCACCAGCAAAAAGAAAATCGGAAACTTATCTTTACAACGAGAATTTAGTCAGTGAAATTGCTCAGGTCTGTCTTGTACTCCATAAAAGAAAATACGTGTTGGCTGATGAACAAGGGCCTTTGAATTGCAATAAATTTGCAGCTAAAGTTAAAAAGGTTCTAGTTGACCAAGCATGATATTGCATAGATGAGTGTGACGGTGGTTAAAGAACTATGCTAAGTAATTCTTATTAATTTAGTGTCTATTCATTGTCCATATACCGGGATCTTTTTTCTTTACTTTACATTACATTACACATACATTTGACAGTAAATTGTCAGTGCGTCATTGACATAGCTGGCAACAAGTTAAACACCAGTAAGGGATTTACCTATAACCATGGTGTGGTGCATTGAAAAATGTTTCCATTCTCCACACCCTGGTTATAGGTAAATCTTTTATTGATGTAAAACTGATTGCCTGCTATGTCACTAATGCATTTACAACTTACTTTTTAACGTTACACGTAGGAAAAGTGTATGTGCAATGTGTATTTTCTTAATTTACAAATATTCTATAGCTGTCAGAATTGTTAACAGGCACTCGTATTATACATATTTGTGTTTGTTATTCAAATTTAGTAACCGTTATTTGGTATATAGCGCTCGCAGTTAAAGAACCGACTTTTGACATTCCGTCTTTTCATGACATGATTACCACCCATTACAAAGCATATCATATGCTTTGACAGATATATAGATAGGTTATGGTTAAAGAAATACGAGAACTATCAACACTAAATAGAATGCTAACATGACAAATGTCAAGAAAGTGCGTTAACAACTTACCTTATCTTTGCAACTGGCAACGCTCTAATTGAAGAAATCCGACGCAGGCGATATGTCACTAGATGACATTACTATGCATTTGCAAAAAAAAGTAGTGTTTGCTTGTGTTGGTATGATTTTAACACTATCGCTGTCAAAAGTTGGCTGTTGTGAAAGCTATATATATATTTACGTGGAGAAAATATTGAATACAGTCGGTAAAGTAGATATCTTTTTTTCTATAAAGTGCATGTTGTCGAAAGAAAAGAGAAGTGTTATGACACCGTTTTGCAAGGGTTCGCTTTGTTTCAAACATTGCTATGTATATATATTTAATTGTTTTTTTTATATATAATGGTTCTAACACACTGTTACAAACGACAGAATTCGGTATACTCTTTCAAAGGTTAAATTGTTAAATTACAACAAATTGTCTACCATCGGATCGGACGTCGAATATCTCGAAACTACCAACGATCCTACCTAAATAATGCACAACCTAACGGAGTTATGATAATATGTCAATATGAGTGTCTGCGAATGCATGATTTATGAGTTATTAGAGGGTGATTATGCCAAATTAGTGGGAGGGTTGTCTAATAGATAGTAATTTAGACTACGATCGCTCTTCCATGTAACACATCCCATGCCGCTTCGCTAATAATTAGTTGTTTCCATGTATATTTCATGAAAAGATATATTGGTTTTAACGTTTTGTTTCTCGTTTCTGTTAATTGAAAATAGATTAGAATTCAAGTAAAAAATAGAAAAAAAATGGACAATAAATATGTGATACTTTCAAGTATCAATCTGTATTGCAACGTAGACTTTGGATCGAAATCTTTACTGTTAAAGGAAAATGGGAAATACCAGCGGTAACTTGGCGAGAAACTGCTCTTAAAGAAATGCAGCGCAAATAGAATTTTTTTGGGTGAAATAAAGCACCTAGATCATGACAAAATCTATTTGATGGGATTCATGGAGACCTATATGCTCCCCTTAGTAGTTGCAGGAGCGTATATACAGTATGCCAGCGAGGCATATGGACATAATGGCAGAGAAGTAGTTCGTTCACTCCACTAGAAGTAATACCATGCCTTGCATTCAGTAGTTTCTTGTCATCAATCATCATCGTGCCATATCAATTTAGTCGTTTGATGATCCCTTAAATTTGGCGAATATTCAACAAATGAAATTGTTACAAAAGATTGTCATCTCGGTCGCCAAACAAAAGGAAATCTACGCCTCTTGCAACGAAATTTAAAATTACTGTTAGTCATAAAGCAGTTTTTCAAATAATTAATGATTTTGAAACGTATGTTTGTTTCTACCATAAAAAAAGATAAAGCGTCAGAAAATTAAGAAGGCCACGTTTTAATTTTGCAGTAACAAACTACAGTTAAATTTATATTTCTTTGTCTTCATCTTATATATAAGCAGTTTCTGTTTGTTATATTTAATACTTTATGGAATGCCTATCTACTTTTGTGTGTGTCTTTTCTGCCTCCTGGTCTCTAACCTCGTGCTACTTTGACGATTCCTTCATCTGGCATTCTATTTATATGGTTTTACTCCATTATTTTCTTCAGTTTCGAGTCGTTTCTGCTACTTCCAAGATATGTAAAAGGTTTTGCTTTTCGTTCGGTCTTCCTTTCCATATATTTAGTTTAATGCTTTTTTTGTTTAAATAAAGAAAGAAACAATTATCTTGTTTTATCACTTAAACATTATTTAGTGACTCCAGTTTCAACACTGTATGTCATTCTCAAACTCTAAAAGTTACAAATACAGATCAGGATTTGTTACTTGTACAGTTTAAGAATGACATAAAATTTAGTTGTTTTTCATTTAATATAAATTACTACACAGTAAAGGCTTCCAGTAACAATCGTTTTTGTTTCTTGCGACTACGGTCAAATCAACCACAAATGCGATCACCTGCACTTACATTCATATGATCGAGCCGGATATTCCACAATCCCTTTTGACACCTTCTACACCTATATTAACTAGTGATGGGTGAAACTGCTCTATTTGCATAGCAGCTACAAACTGCTACTGCTACGTTTATGTAGCAGCTTTGAAAAAGCTGCTACGTGTAGCAGTTTTCATTACATAGCGATATATTGATAATCTTGTTAGGTTTCCACAACTATTATTATATTATTATTATAATATGCTGCTGTCAGCTGTTCTCTCTCAATATTTATCTATGTATCTATGAATATTTCGATCCGATTCTACTGAATTCAATAACGGTCGCCGGTATATGCGAATACACTTGTTTATGTAAATG
>JARFOC010001185.1:0-13861 GCA_031763485.1 Osmoderma eremita | reverse complement strand
GTAGCTGCTACAAACTGCTATCGGTGGATAGCAGCTACAAAATAGCAGCTTCGCTCGTAGCAACCCATCACTAATATTGACAAAAACTGTTGAAAGAGTTGTCTCACACCTTTACTGATTTTAACTTTGCTGGTTAACCCATCCTTCGTTTGCACTGCACTGATCGATGTTCTATTGTAATTTTAATCATCTGTGCGAATTTTTCCAAAATTGGCGTTTTCTTGCATAATCCAGCGTTCTGTTTTTTCTCAGACTGGTGAAAGCTCACTTGAAATCTACGAATACTATACGCAGATTTGGTCCTTCTTCGCAGCATTTCTGAAGGGCCTTCTTTTTAGTATCAACGAAATGAACACCTTATAGCCTATAGTTGCAGGGTCTTGTCTCTGTGTTTCACACTTCGTAAGGTCTCCTTTATTTATTACTATTATTAGTTGTTCCCATTGGTACTTTTTTTTCGGATCTGTCGTCGTAGGTTATTGATTCCTTCCTTCAGCTCTTCACCTGCGCATTTCGTTGCATATTTCATTTGGTCCTATTGCATTACTGCCTGCATTCATCGACCGTTGATTCCGTTATCTCTAGGTCTTTTTTTGTATTGCTTTCTCTAAGATATTCTTCTATCTATCTTTGCTCTAATTCTGCTAATTTCTTCATCTACTCCTCCCATACCATGTTCTATAATAAGTGCTCCTTCTTTCCTCTGTTCGGCTTGCTTATATGTTAATATAATTTCGTGTTATTTTTATTGTCATTTAGTCTACTGCATTAATTAATTTCTTCGTTTTTACTACATTTGTACTTTGTTTATTATAGTTAATTTTTATCTTATAATAAGACAATTCTTAGTATGTGTAGGTATCCCATTTGATTAGATTTTTTTTTCTTCTCATTTCAACCGTTCACCAATTTCCCTGTATCGCGAACGGCTCGTGTCTATCGCCCATTTCTCCCAATGAACATGCACTCATTGCTTCTCCGAGAGCGATCTCGTGTGCTTCGGTTACGGCACAATATCTGGGAGCCGGCTGCGGTGGTACTTAATTTGGACCAGTAATTGCAAGGCGGCAGCGGCTGTGAGATAAAGATATTGGGGCTTCCCCGTTCTCATTTGCGTGCGCCCGGGGCGTTTCGGGTAACGCCGCTACGGTCATAAGCAACGGCGACGTACTCGCGAGCGGGCTATACTCCGCATAAAAGGTTTTATATTTCGGGAGGAGAGCGTCGAAAACCACGTATCGACTTTGGTTTGGCATTCTTCCTCCTCCCTCCTTTTGTAAGAAGCGCCCAGCTCCTTGCGGATTAAAATTACCCGAGCGCCGCCGCTATTGCCACCGCAAAAATTTAAGACAATGAAATAGCCGGGAGGCTCAAACGTGGAGAGGGGAGGGATGTTAGTAGTTAATGGGAAATGGTAATCGAATTATATGGTTATCTAAAGATAGGTATTCTTCGGCTTTATTTCTGAACACTCTTCGAAGACGGTATGCCGCCATTCTTGATTATACAAAGAATAAAGGTGTCTATAAGTTGTAAAAACTGTTTCCTTCCTTACATCATCCATTGACATTTTTTCAGATCTAAAACTTTCTTCGTCTACTCCTTTACATATACATAAATCTTATTTTATTATACATAGAACAACTGTGTGTGTGTGTTATTGCCCTGGTGATTTCATATCTTATCCCAAACTTTTATCTTATAACCAGAAATGTAGCATTAGCATAGCTAGTGCTTTGTATTTATCGACGTTGAGAGTCAATCTATTGATTGCACACCAACTAGATCATAAATCGAGATTCTTCTGAAGTTGAAAGTAGTCAGCAATGGATGAAATATTGGCATACATTTTAACATCATCCGCAAACATCAAGATGTTGCAATCAATGGTCTGTGGAAGATCGTTGATAAACAATAGTAACAACAAAGGGCCCAAATTGGACCCTTGCGGAACACCTGACGCAACACCACAGTGATTAGACCTGAAACCATTGTACGACACACAGAATTGACGATCAGTCAGGTAGGACTGAAATAATGACAAAAGATCATGGCTGAAACCAAAACCACGGAACTTCCTCAACAAAATGGCGTGATCGATGCGATCAAAAGCTTTCGAAAAGTCCGTATAAACAACATCGACCTGACCCTGTGTGTCCAATACCTCAGTAGCCATGCTGCGATACCGATATATAGTTGGACGTTGCAAAGGAAATACGCTTATACAATATTATTTCAAAAAATTTTCTTATCTGACACAATACGGAAATCTGACGATAGTTGCTCACATCGGACAAACCTCATCCACAGAGGACAATGGAGTTGAAGAATTGAAGATATTGTAAAAGCTATCAGAGAAAGCATTAACAATTTGTTGGGGGGGTATCCAATCTTTCCTCACCGTATACCATTACTCCAGGTATACTACTAGTACCCCTGCGTGATCCCACGAAGGACCAAAAGCTGCGCACATCGGCTCTAACAGCCACCTCAACACCTGACACGAAACGACGGTACGCTAGCCGGATCTGGGATTTAATCTGAGCGCGCAGTCTCTTGAAGTTCTCAAAATCAATTGAATTTTTGGTTCGTTTGTTTCTATTACGAAACCGATATTTCTCCTTGATGTCGTTAACGATCTCCCTTGAGAACCACACCGGATATGATCGTTTTGATAATTTTGACGTTCGACTGACTGGAACAAACTGATCAAACAAATTATAGATCATTTTGTAAAATTCATCATACGCCGAATCAACATCAGTGAAAGTTTCAAATAGGGACCAATCAGCCTCGACGATAGCATTGTATAGCGCCGGAATATCGGCTCTCCGATAATTATATTTTTTCTGAGTTGGATCAACTGGGAAATTCACAGTGGAAACATCGACGCGACTGAAAGTGATACACAGCGCCGGATGGTATAATGCATCTTCCGGTACCAACGGCTGATCAGTATGTGCAACTCCGCAATCAAAAGTGGAAAAAACAAGATCTAACAGCCTCATCTGTGGATTGAGAATATGATTCCGTTGGCGCATATTCATCAAATCGCAAAGGTTGTTCAATATGACCTCTTACATGTGACATAAATCAGGGATGTTAAAGTTAAGTATATTCGAAGTACAGCAGCTCGCATAATTCTTAATTTTTCGCGGATCCTTTTCAACTAACGGCGTTATTACGATACTTCATGGCATTCCTCCTACAGCCAGGTCGCTTCCCTACACGCACTATATACCTTAAATGTATTGCGTTTTCAAATTGAAAGAAAATTATATACAGCAGCTTGTCAGATAAGCATATCATTACAGCGTACAAAAAAGCACAATTTATGGGTTGTCCACTTTTTAACTCTCTGTAGCTTTATGAAGTTTTGGTAGATTAGTAGAGTTTGAATCAGCAGTACAACGTTTTCTTCCAAATTTAAATAGTTTTTACCCTAATTATTCGCTTTCGTTAATCTTAATTTGGAAATAAAGGTTGTAGTAGTATTAGTGTTCGTTCTGTTATAAATATTAGATAATTTGGGCTAATTACTGCCGTGTAACTATGGTACAACCATCCTTGTTATAAAGAAAGTTTTTGTCAATATCGTAGAAAATCAATAATTTAAGAAGACTCTCTGTATTAATGAGAAGTTTAATGACTCTTTCTTGTGGAATTATAAATTCTCCAATAGGACAACGCTAACAGGCGTCCATTATGATTTTACATGACTTTGCCACCAAAAATCCAATGGATTTGATCTCAGCATTGACCTTTAATTAGGGTCAAAATCCGAGGGCTAACGCTGGCGCTTTGATTTCAATTTCTAAACACATAGAAACCCCATACGTACTACACAGTACGTGTTGTAGGTGCGATGACGTCGATGCCGTCGCCGGTTTCCCGATCAAATAAGATGCCAGTTAATTGGCGGTGTGCAGAGCGGAGGCCATGAATTGGCTACTAGCAGCGGCAAACACCGACGACCCACGACTTCGTTAGCTTGCCGTCGTGTGTTCCACCTTTGCCCTCGATGCTAGTCGCCACCCATCCGCGCCGCCAACTCGGTGCGATTCGGTTCGTTCCCGGTTCCGATTTTCCCAGGTCCCCAATGACCCTTTCCTTCCTCCTGAATAGACCTCATCAGATGTGATTATGTTACCATCCCGGTCTTTACGACGTTGATGTTAGGTGGTATTTCCCCATTTGTCTGTCTACGTAAAACGTCGGGTGTGGGTGCAGGCATACATATGACCCACCAGATACAACAAAAGTATAAACGGAATTGTTAGGATTTATCATTTTTGTTTTTTAAAAAAATTGTTGAAAATTTGCGATATTAAGTTTTATCTACTTTCGAAAGAAACGGGTTTTTAATGATCCTGTCGTATTAATTTTAGGAATGTTAGAAATACTCCTACAACCACAATACAGGTACCAACTAATTTGACACGTTGGCTGCAAATCTGCGAGATAACTCGTAATGTGCGGTATTTCCTAGGACGACAACCAGAAGTTATCTCGGAATTTGTTTACTTGCCATAAATTAAAATGCTTTTATACCGGAATTCTGAAAAGTAATGTGACAGTCAAAGTGTTAAGAGGAGCTATTTGTTTGGAATTCTTCACGTTGTGTTAAAGTTATATATAAAATTCTGTGTAATACGAGGGAAGCCTTTTACATATCGGGAATAGAGAACAGAAACTAAAATTAATTATTGTACATGGGGCTTTATTGTTTTTCAAAATACTCTTTATGAAGATCAATACACTTTTGCATGCGCTTGAACCAGTTTTCGAAGCACTTTTTCCACTCTGATTGAGGTACCTCCAAAATATGCATTTTGAAAGCATCAACCGCTTCTTCAGTCGTGGAAAAACGTTGACCACGTATTTTTTGTTTGATGCGCGGAAAAAAAAAGTCATTGGATGCCAAATCGGGGCTGTACGGCGGATGACCCTTCAATTCAACTTTTTCAGTTGCCAAAAACTCTCTTGTTTGAGCTGATGTGTGAGAGCTCGCAATGTCTTGGTGGAGAATGATCCGTCTTCGGCGGTTGGTTTCACTTATTTTTCCGAATACTTCTGGCAAAGAAATGGTTGTGTACCATTCAGAATTGACCGTCCGACGTTGCACTACAGGCTCATTGGGATAGATCCATGATACGATGTCATGGACATGTTTTGAGGTACCGTGATCGTATTTTTGGACCATTTCGTTCGATCAATTCACACGAGACTTTTTCGACTTATTGTCAAATTATGTGGAATCCAACACGAATAAACTTTTTTGACGGCCAATATTTAATGTATGCTGGTCACACTATTACCCAAGGATACCTCAATCTCACGCTACGTCACATGCCGATCTTGCAATATTAGTTCACGCACAGCATCAATGTTTTTCGGAACAACAGCTGATTATGGACGGCCTTCACAAAATTCGCCAGTGAGTGAAGCACGACCGCGATTGAATTCGGCATACTACCGATATACAGCAGTTTTTGATTGTGCTTCATCGCCAAATGCCGAATTAAGTTCATCGATGCCGTTGAGATAATCCAGAAAATTGTAAAAAAATGACACGAAAATGTTCACGAGTTAATTCCATTTTTTGGCCAAGATGATTTTTCTAAGCCACTGTAAGTGACACAAATGTCGCTTGTACGTCGAAATGTTCTGAGGAAGTATACTGTCAAAAAAGTCGAAATTTACGATACAGGCGTCAGTTTTCAGGTAGCAGCACCTGGAACCCTTATTCCCGAAATATAAAAGACATCCCTCGTACAAAAGGTATCCCCTAATGAAACGTATTGGGAACTAAGATATTTTGTTTTGCATGACGTTATCTGGTTGTTCAAGAATTTTGGAAAGGAAATATTGAACAATTGACAACGACTATTGTATGGTATTTTATATACAGGTCCAGTCCATAAAAAGACCAATGAATTTGTAAAAATCAAGACTTTTTCACAATATCGCTGAGACACGTCAACTTTTAAAGGAAGGGGGACAACATTAAGGGAACAAATGATACAAAGTAATGGGATAAGGGGCCTTGAAATAGCTAAAGCAAACATATACCCTTACCACCTTAATGAGAAAAGAATTCTAGATACGTATTTCTGAAACTAAGTTGTCATCCTCAGTAGAACCTATAAAGGAAAATAATATTGAACGTAGTACCCTGGAAGATATGCATTGCACAGAGCACCTTTTGAATACCACTGTTATTCAAATGCTATCTTTCTCTAAAAGATGCTTCAACTTTACTTTATATTACAATATTGGTACCTTAATTACTAATAAAGTAAATTCATACAAATATTTCCTAAAAATGTTATGCGAACATGGTGCCCAAAAATTGTAAATGTAACCTATCATCAAATTTTATAAATTTGATAATACATTTTTAGTCACAATTAGTAACAATAAGTTACATTACATTACCAGAGCCATTAATGAACTCAAAAGTCCCAATCGAAAGCTTTGTCAAAATCTCCCAAGGTTAAAACGACAAGTATTGTTGGCGTTAGCCAAGTCGCGAGCAATGAGGATTCGCGTAACTCGTTCAATTTTGTTACGGTGACGGCCATTGACTCACTAATGAGTCGAATTGAATTCAGACGACACCGAGCTATTGGGGTACGTGCCACGACGTTAAGTGAAACTCTCCCTTTCTATGACTAGTGCTTTTCACGGCGTTTCAATAATTAGAGTTTTAAAAGAGTAACTTATTTTCATAGTTCTAGGAATTATGATTGTGCTGAACAAATCACTTACTCAGGTTTTAACAGCAACGTTAGCCGATGCTAATCAAACATACATATCTAACACGGGATCTTCAACAATTCGTGTTATTTTGGTATGTAGGATATTTTTCCAGGTTTCCAACTACCATATGCTCCCATTCTTGCCTCCCCCTGATATAATATCAAGAGGTGGTAGTTTTAGAATGGTCTCCATGGCTGCAGCCGGTGTGCTTCTAATATACAGAAGGTATGCCAATCTCTGAACACCTCGGAGTTTGGCTGCTATTCGCCTCTGATTTGTCTTTGATTGAAAAATACAATGGAAATGGAAATTAATGAAATAAAGAAATTATAGCACAATTTCTAGAGCTTTGAACACATCCTGCGTATATTAAAAGAAATGTTCGTATTGTGATACCTTATTTATTTCTTTGAAGCACATATGCAAATTTTCGATACTTTCTCGGCTTATGATAAAAGATGACTTGAAAACATTTCGTATTTTGTCAATTTCTATGGCCCTAGAAAAAAGTAGGGGAAAATCGACAATAATCGTGAGATCTATCAGTATGGCGAGAGCATCAGAGAAAAGGAGTAGCGGTGGATATGATCAGCGGAGTGAATTGAAGAGGAAAGCCTTAAGTGGCTTTGGCTTTGGTCTCTCGTCGCGAAATAAATGGATTCGAAACTCCCCTTGTGCCTCTCCCTCCATCGCGGAAACTTCTTCGTTCTCGATTTTAACCGCGGAAGTACCCTTTCTGGCGTCGCCCGTGACGTACAGAGGCGCCTTACGGAAGAGGCCGACTACTGCGAGGACGTCAAAATTAATTGGTTCCTTTTCGGTTTTTCGGAAGGGAATTAGCGATAATTAAGAAAGTGGTGTAAATAATGGGACACAAAGGCTTCTCACCGAACCTACGCCCGCGCCATCCCATCTAAGTAATGGAGTATCAGCGTTTAGAAATATATCAAAAACAATTCGGGCAATTTCGTTTGTGCGGGGACAATTCTCACCCACGAAATTCATATTTTAACTCGCACAATGCGATCATTTCCGATTCGCCTGGCGACAAATATTTTACGCTTTTCCCCTGGAACCCCGGGACAGTAGAAATTATTACGTAATTTACCGATTTTGCGTATAACAATTCGATAAAGCCTTTCCGCGATCTCCAGTAAGCTGGACTCCGTGTAATGGCTTACTTTAACTGTTCACCGGAATCCTGCGGGGCTTAATGGGCCTAAAATCAATTTAACAGAAAATATAGCATTCCGGTTCTCTGCGCTATCTTACTAAATCCATTACTATTTACTTCGGGGCTTATATAAGTCCATTCCCTTTGGGCGGATGTTAAATTATACGTGAAACCTTTTTTTTTATTAGTACTAGAAAACGCTGTCAAATCGAAAAGGAATTTGCGATTCATGTTTGTGTACATACCTATATAATGTTGTAGAACTTACAATAAGATATTTTGATAACTTGATAATATGTCGCTATTAGTCAGGATAAGTGCTAAATAACAAAATTAACTTAAAATATCTCTGACTTAAGTCTTCTTCTGTTGAAATAAAAAGAATTTAATGGAAGAATATCAGAAAGAAATAATTTAGAACAATTGATATTTGTATTACTTGAAAGTTTAGGAGTTAATTGTCAGTAAGTACAAATAATTTATGATGCTGTGAAAATGATGAAACTGTATTAATACTGTTACCACAGCTAAGTTGTTGCATGCGGGTTTTATGCAAATTAGTATATTAGTTTATTAATTCTTAATGTAGTAAATTAATCTTTTACGGCTATCAATAAAATCTGATGATTGTTTTAGCTTTACAGATATTATATAGATCTATTTATATATAAAATAAAAGCATTGTTTAACCTATGAAACAGTAGATTTTGTATTTATATTATATATGTATAGTAATGGTCTACATCTGTATTAGAATACAAATTAAAATTGAATTCCAATGACATACGGTTGATATCTAGTCATGTTGATGAATTCAGTAATTTTCCGAACAAGTATTAGGTATACCTTGTTTGATATCATTGATATCAGAGTGCATTTTTAGCCATCACCGAACAGATGGAGTACAAGAAATGCGTAATCAATGCATGATACGAAAACTAAGCTTACTATTGATTGGTAAGAGCTCCCGAAAAGCCCATTGCAAATAATGTAAATTAAAAAAATCGTATTGAAAGGCGCCCTTTAAAATTCAAGAAGCGATTATTCCAATGATGCTGTTGACTCTAAACACGCTGTTGGGACTACTCCTCCCGCACAAAGTATTAATTAATTCGGGACGACACGTGTTTCGGGAATACGTGGATTCCCATTATCAAGTCAAATAACCGAATTCGGTTATTGATAATGGGGCTCCACGTATTCCGAAACACGTGTCGCCCGAATTAATTAATACTTTGTGCGGGAGGAATAATCCGAACAGTATGTTAATTGTGCTGCCCCACTATCCTTGCAATCTTTAATGCTATACACTGTTTAAATAAGGGTGAAAATAGCATCATGAGTTCTAAGATTAAATTTCTGTTTCTTATTAACAACAAAATATATCAATTGCACTGCTAAAATAGGGCAGAAAGATAATAATAAATTAAATACTTTCGGCCTTTACTTGGTGAATGTCCATTATCAATAACCAATAAAATGTTAAGCATCCTTCAAAAGATAAAGTATATAAAAATATATTTTAAAATTATATAAATATACTTCTGGGATCACACAACACGTCTGACTGTATAGTTCCAGGCAGTTCTCACGTACAGACAGCTGTTTCGGACTGACTAGTCCTCATCAGTGCACGTCGGAGGAAGGCCAGTCGCTCGTTCACTATGCCGCACAGTGGCCCAGGGCGATTGTTATTATTTATCAACAAGTAACCACAAGTTCAACTTTAGTACACATAATCCCGGTAGTCTATATAAGCCTCCCTATACGTTTCAGCTGCTACTTTTTGCTACTTCCTGAGAAAATACAAATTAAATAATTGAATTTGTAAAATAATTTTAAACTAAGATTAAGTGTAGTAAGTAATACAATTAAAGTTTAAATAATGAAATAGTTATTATACGCAATATAAATTGCAGAAAAATATTTTTTAAATTTTTTTGAATTAATGCCTTATACTTTCCCTCATGATTACCGCCTCATTTTCGGCTCAATACTTTCTTCTTTTATATGGATGAGATCCTTTATAGTTGATTACATACAAGAAGTTACAGTTTTTGATCGCAAACATGCTATTCTGGATTACTGTGCGCCGTATACTGAACGAGCGACGTGCCCTGATGAGGACTACTCAGTCCGAAGCAACTGTCTGTAGGTGAGGAATTATACAATCAGACGTGTTGTGTGGTCCCAGAAGTATATTTATATATTTTTTAAATATATTTTTTATATACTTCATCTTTTGAACGGCTATTGGCAGAAAACTTTTTTTGATTTAAGCATTCTTCACAAATTTTATTACGAAGTAACAATTGTTTCGCCACACAGTGGCTTCAATACAATATACATATGTAAATTACAATTAGTCAAAATTATAAGAACAAAAAATTAATTACTAAAGATTCATAAATCAAAACGTAAATTTAATAAAGGTTAATTATTGCATTCTGATTGATCGTTAAGTAATGAATTTGAATTTTTAAGTTTTTTAATTTCCAAATGTTCTAACAAATCCAATTTAGCACCTTTGTTTTCTATATACAAAATTTGAAAATCACAATTTAAAATATGGTTTTCTTCTATTACATGGTTGGTGAACATCGAATTCTGCTTCTTACAGAAATAGTTCCCATTATTATTAATTACTCCCATTAATATTCGTCTCCCGTTAATATTCTCCCAATTAATCTCTCATTAATATTCTTGGGATTTATAGACCACCAGTTGAAAATGTGAATGACTTTCGCTAACGGACCCTGTAATTGTGATACCACTCTCGAACTAGTGATTGACTTTACATATCTGGGATTAAAAATAGACTCTTACTTTTGTCGATATACGAATGGCTGTGTAAATTTAAGACTTTTAATCCACAAATTTAATCACCGCAATCCCAACTTGCCTTTCAATATTATGGGTATGGTGTATTTTTCCTTAGTGGAATCGATTGTAGCTTATGGGTTATATATTATATACGGCAGCATCATAATATTTGATCAATAAATTTATGTTCGTGCAGACTTATTGTTAAAAAGATGTTCACTGTAAGAACTCATCAAATAGATTGGTGTAAGGAATGAGAAATTTTATCTGTAACAAGTTTACACAAAAACATTACTTTTAACTGTTAAGTTGCCCAAAGTCGATCATGATTGTGCAACAAGAACTAGGAAGGAAACTTTTGGCGCCTTCATATAACAACAAATATTGACTGAGATGTCTCGAGGTGTATTCTCCAGAGCTTCAACATTGGATCAACATTGGAAACAGGAATGACGCACTATATAATTCACAGAGTCTAATAGTTGTGGCTTGTTTCGATGGTTGGTTGGTTATTTTCAGTTTTGCTTCTACAAAAGCAATAGTTTTTCGCTGTTTAATATTTTCCATCGACAAGCAGATATTTCCTTGTTGGAGTAAAGTCAACTGTTTGTGTACGTTTATATTATCTTTTATAATCATCGCTGTTATTGTAAATTTGTGATGAACAAATTATTAATTATTAAACATTAGAAGGCAATTTAAATATCAACTGATATTACTATTTAATTTATTAATTTGTGCCAATTCCCAAAAACTCTAAAATTGAAAGTCATAAACTATTTGTTGCCAGTGAGTTTTGATTTTCTTCATTCAAAATTATTTTATGGGGCGATAAATTATGGTTCAAATCAATTTTTGATAGTTATGGAGCCGTTTTTAAATGTTTTTGCTAGATTGAGCAACTTGCGTGTGCCATTTCCTTAGTTATTGATTGATTGATTTATTTATTTGTACTTTATTGTATTGATTGTTTATTTGATAATATTGTCGACACATTCTCAAAATATGGACAGCTCGACATTAGCGTCAAGTTTTAAATTCATAACAATTTGAACTTTTTGCGCCATACGTGTTGAAGCTGTATTTAAATTTCATTAATATTTATCAAATTGAAGTCATAATTGCCATCAGTTAGCAAGCAAAGATATTTTGTGGCATGAATTCTTTAAAATCGCTGTAGAATTGCCCTATAATTACTACCTTGATACAAGTATTTTGGCTACTTCTAAGTTTCTTTTCCAAATTACGCTCCATTTTTTGTTTCTTAAATTTACAAAATACATGGAAGAAACTTTTTTCGGAAAACATGTTGTATAAACCTCGATAAAACGGATATTTTATTCATAAAATTTCATTATCCTATATCCAATAAATGGCTTCACCCCGTCCTCAGTTATGCATGTCGATTAGGCGCTTAATAACAGCGCCATCATTATCATTCAAATATGTATGATCGGAATAGCTTTTTAGCGATTCGTATTACTTTAATATCAGTCAATACAATATGCTACATTTATTAGTATGCACGTTACATTTACGGTAACATCCATATGTAAGTAAGTAGGTATTATATGTCATCGTATTAGGAGCGATTGATTTTTATAACATATCATTACGAAACCCGATTACTATAATAGTCACGGTCGGAAGGAGATATCCGCATTTCACCTCATACCATCCTGCCCGAACGTCAAGTTAATAATAGTCCTTCTTAATAGCTGCACTATGCTAGACCATCAGGAAGAAAGAGCTGCAATAATAAGCGGTATTCAGCGAGGAGTAATTGTACCAGATTGCTTACGTATGCATACTAATGTGATGGGGATTGAATGAGTAACATTTTATACAGTCTAGAAAGAATATCTCGCAATACGAACTATGTGGCCAAACCACTCGCCAAACTTTAAATATTTAACGACGAGAACCTAACTCGTACAATTCCTGTCTTCTCCATCTTTTTCGCACTCCGCCTTAACAAAGCCTTCTGTTCCTTCTTAATCTCTCTCCGATCGGAATGCGACGACGACAAAAGTTTTCTCTCCCCACGCGAATATCACTCGGACTGATTTTTAAAATTCCTGACGGTGTCGCCTACAAAATCATTTCCATTTCCCCAAAGACGATTCATCCGTAATCAATGAGTGTCACGGTGTGTGAGGAGACGCTTTCCTTGGCGAATGCCTGTCCGCGATTGATCCCATAAAGATAAAGGGAAAGTGGGGTCGTCGCGGTTTCAATAACATTATGATTGAAAGAACAGTTGGGGTTTTGTTACTTTCTGAATGTGGGGAGAATCGTGACTTCAATTGTAGACTTCTGTTGTCTTTTGTATTGGTTATATCGTATATCGTATCGTAGGTTAAAAATTTTAAATTGCTGTACTGTGATTGTAGTTAAATTGTTTAATTCAAATTTAATCAATTATGCCATTCTTGGTACGTTATGTTTATAGTTTGTATTGCTTAGCTTTAGTCTGATAATTTCATTAACGAAACAGGAGTTGCATCAGTAGTTCCGCCATGTTGGATAACAAAATCCGGTCTCTTTACACCCCTTTCAAAGTTAGAAAAGAAGAACAAGACAAAACAAACTACATAACTAAAACATTCATATTACTTTAAAACCTAATGTAATAGCTGGTACGATTTGTCATGCTACTTCTTCTTTCCTTTCTTATCTTTTCCTTTGCCTTTTTTCTTCTTTTTTCGATATGGACCCAATCCTTTTCGATACATAACTCCCCGCCACCACGATTGAATTTTGATAGCAGCAGCAGTCCTCTATCGTAGCAATTCTTCTAGTTTGAGTGGTTCTTCTTTTTCCATTAAGTATTCTTCAATTTCCTGCTTGTGTGAAATACACTGAAAAATGTGCAATCGGTCTGGCCTTTCAAATTATTGTATAACATTAAAATTCCGTGGGATTTTGGAATAAATGTGTGTGGCTATCTACCAGTTCTGTAACTAATTTTGTCGTTAATAAATCGCATTTTTCTTTCATGCATTGTATATCTATATCTTTTGCCTCTATACCTGCGTCATATTTGTCTACCTAATAATCTAAACTCTAAACTCAGTCATCCATTTCTGTAAGATAAGCTTC
>JARFOC010001184.1:12123-31004 GCA_031763485.1 Osmoderma eremita | reverse complement strand
TAGTTTTCTGGTTTAACCTTAAAATAGGTCCGGTTCGGCTATAAAACCGACCAAAGAAAAGAAAGAGATTTTTGCGGCACCTGTCACAATGTAACCCTATGTGTCACAAAGTAGCCCCACTTTACGGTACCTCTAACTAACGTCACAGCATTAATTATGTAGGGCTATGCCTATCTTTTCTATTTTTCTTAATAATAATTACCTAACTCCCCGTTCATCTACATAGATATATAATATTTTGAAGAGCAGAATAAATCTTCTAAGAAAATCAT
The DNA here is from genome assembly GCA_031763485.1 of Osmoderma eremita. Lineage (NCBI taxonomy): Eukaryota > Metazoa > Arthropoda > Insecta > Coleoptera > Scarabaeidae > Osmoderma > Osmoderma eremita. Next base: position 30,732 of record JARFOC010001184.1, on the reverse strand, counting down.
TTACTCATGTATCTTTTTAATTATTCCCGTGCTAAAATACATAGGCCGTTCCAAAAAAATAAAAACAAAAACTTCAAATGATGTTCTTCTGAGATATGTCTATGCCTTCATCTTGGTGTTCTTCATAAGGCAGCCATGAGTTATTTTTATTATTACGCCTGTACCGCAGCCTATCATATGAATCTGGTAAATAAATTGTACACACCTACAGGCATGAAAATTAAAATAAATCAAAGTGTTAATAGGTAAAGGTAGTAGAAATACCGTAAAATATATATACATATATATTTAATGCATATCTATTATTACAACTAGTGTCAAAATCTGCTGCAAGCTACAATCAGTTCTCCATTAAGATCGTGGGAAATCGGGAAACCTTATTCCTGCAAACTATATTAATTTCTGGCTATGCATAAGTTATAAAAATAAACAAATTTAATACAAAACACACAAATGTACATAGGGCTTATGAAACACATTTTTCAATAATACATAACACATGGCAAATATGGGTACATACATATTCTTGGATTTGTAATGCTTAGAGTTACTAAAAATAGAAGCCATTGCGAAATATATATGTATCTATAGTTGAATCACCGAATAAATGCAGTTGAATCACCGCTCTCATGCAAAAATCTAAAGGTCCGAATCACACCACCAAATACAAACAGTAATCTAAATAAATTTGACAGATACATCTATTGTAAGCAAGCCGTTCGATTGGCCAATAATAGACATGACAAAAATATGACGTGCGGATGACGGGTTGATATTACATAGTTGGCATTGCATCTGTTGGGCGAATCAACTATACATACATTCGAGAAAAATATTATTTTATACCCTATATACACGTCAAGAATAAAAATATTTTTTTGGTCTAAAATAGCGTCGCGTGAAATTTAGGTGATATAAAAAATACGATTATATACTAAATAAAGAGAAATCTCGTTTTTTCTATTAGTCGTAAACCGTTTATTGCCTCTTAAAAATAAAAAAATAACGTGATGTTTGTAGAGGGATTTTCCAAATTTAGATTGTTAAAATAATGGCCGAATAGTTTTATTATTATTATTTATGAGAATAAACACCAAGCACATTATAAAATAGAAATCTATAGATTGTAAATTTTGGTGGAGGTGTCTGTAATACCTTTTAACTTGAGCAGATCCCGTATGTAGCTTTGCGATTGGAACACGCAGGTATATATATTTTTATTAACTACAATACCAGATTATCTAGTGATAATCTCAGCCATTATATCATTCAATGCAAAATACAGCAAAGTATCAAATATAACCTTGCTAAACCTTATGAAAAAATTACTTCTACTAGTGAACGTTGTTTATAAGATTTTTGGAAAATTTCTTATTTCTATTACAGATAGCTTTACAACTGCTGCCAATACTTCAAGTCATCATCATCTTATGTTCGCCCACAGCGTACAGCATTCCAATTTACGGCACAAAACGATATGGCCGCTCACCGATCATCCCAAGGCCCGTATGGAATTCCCAACCGTATCAACAAACTCTGGTGCGAAACCAGAGGTATCCCATGAACTATTACGACATGTACCCCTACGGCCAAAGCTATCTAGACGACTATTACTATCCCCAAGAAAATTATCCTGTCTACTATCCAGCGAGGACCTCGAAATATGAAGTATACCAGGCAGTCATGCCTTATTATTATGACAGGCCCATTGTGAAGCCCAATTATTACTATAGCTATGGTGACAGTACCGAACCCGGCGTAGATATGGAGGAAGAAATGTTACAGGAAGCTGAGAGGGAGGAAAGGGAGGAAGCCCAACCGATAGGGCAAGAAATGTACTACGAGAACGAGCCTAGTAATGACGAGAATCTAGACGACGTCAATGCGGCGTTTTTACAAAATTTAATCATGACGCAAATATATAATGACGCCATGGCCGATAGAGGAGATTACAACCAGAATTCCCGTGATAACTACAGGGCGAATACAGAAGACGTCTTCGGTAAATGGGAAGAGTCCCCGGTAGATGATAATCGCGAATACTACCAAGAAGACGAAGACGTAAAAGAATTGAAAAATTTGGCTAGTCAAAGCGAGAAATTCACTGACGAAGAGAGGCGCCACTGGCTCGATAAGGGTACGCACCCTTTCCAAGCGCCTAGGCACCTGAACAACTGGGAGAGCAAGCGGGATACTTCTCCGAAGAAAACAGGCAAAAGCCCGAAAGAGCAGAAAGAAATCAATTCGATTACGACGACCACAGAATCTACCGGAAGGAAGGAAGCTAGAGGGCAGAAGGAGGAGGTGCTACTCCGACCTGCGATTCCTGTGAGGAATCCATTCTCTAACCAGGTCCTGAGTATGATGAGCAAGAACGAGGTGGACAGAAAACGAACACCGTCTGTCTACGATACCATCAAGCATATGTTGGATATGGAGAAGAGCTTGGAAAACGTAAGATTTTGATTTTCTTTAATATAAAATTCCTTAATGTTGCTGTATCTATCAATAAATTAAGTAAACTATTCCATATTGATTTACTTAACAATTGAGTAAAAGATGGCGCTCCAGATTTCTAATTTAGCTTTAAGTATGTATTCCACAAAGGTATTTATGGTCATGAAAATATACGAAGGCAATATGATATATCTATAGTCCTATAGTCCATCGAAATTGTTGTTATTGTCATCACACCCAATAATATGGTTCAATATTTCGCAAGTTATTCATAACAAATTACCATTAGAAGAATAACGATGTTTGTAATTAATTATCTAATTTACCTTAATTCAATAGAGTTTTGATACTTATCAGGGTATCGGAAAAATTTACTTGAACTCCAATCATTTTCCATAAACATTGCCAAGTATATATGCTAGAAGAGTTCTGGTACAAAATCCCAGAGGGATCCAAATTCAAAACTTAGACAGACCGACACCCGTCTAACCTGTCGTAAAAGATAGGTTACCTCATCTGTCAGTAGCCACATGGGAAGAACGTCACTCACGCTAGGTAGTGGTGGGGATACAATATGAATTTGGACCCTTATGTGTGAGATTGTGCCAGATCTCTCCCAGCCTATATGCTTGCCCAAAAATATTTATGAAAAACGTCCGAATTTAGAAACCATAGAAATCGGTAGATCACTCTTTCCGAATGCATAAATATACAGGGCGCCCACGAAAAAAGAAACCTTATTATCTGAGAGACAACAATTTTTCATAAAATTGCTAAAATATTTTTGATCAAAATTTGATTAGAGAACTTCAAGGAAGAGATGCTATTCGAATCTTTAATCCCCAAGACGCAGGGGTGCCAACCCCAAAATTCTTAAAGAGCACTAGCGATCGAGTGAAACCTCAATTAAAAGCTTTTATGATTTGGAAATACGAGGGTGTATTACTTTTTGAAATCGATCGATTCTTATATAGGCTGTCTTATTTTAAAAAAACTCCGTACCGCCTTTATTTACAGGCTGATTTTAATAATTGTAACGGAAAATTAAATGGCTATAAAAGAATTAATACTTAAATAAATTAATACTTTGTAGGGGCGGAGTAACCCGAACAGTGTGTTTATTGTACTGCCCCACAGTCCTTGCAATCTTTACATAAAATAAGCTGATAAAATTATGTATAACCCTTACGCGTTTTAAGATTTTAGGGCCAATTTTTTTTTAATTAGACTATACTTTTTTTATGAATCTGAACATTTTTTTCTGAAAACAACAATGTATCACAAGTATACCTTTACAAAAAAAAATTTTCAAAAAAAGTAACAAAATAATTATTTAGACCTGTGTAAAAATATCACTAGCATTGGAAACAAATGACGAGCACCAAGCGGAAATCGAAATTCATAATTAACGATGAGGGTAATTACATTCATCAGTAAGAAACGCATGCCTATAGAAATAAAAGGATTTGATACTGGTATTGCTATGTATCTGTGTATGTAGTGCTAGAATAAGTTGCGGTGCTACAATGTGATCACTTAGTAAATCAAGTTGTCTGGAAAAAACAAATGTCTCGCGACCTGTCAAGTTGACTTTTTTTCTAAAATAAACGAACAGCGTTTAGATATACTTCGAGTTTATTTTGAATGTGGTGATAACACTTATCGAGTTGTAAAACTTTATTCGCAGTGCTATCCAAACAGCCCATGAAAATTTCAACGATTAGTGAACAATTTACGGATATATGGCGCTTGAATAACGCTTAGTTCTCGTCATTTGTTTCCAATGCGAGTGGTATTTTTACACTCGACTAAATGATTATGCTGTTACTTAGGTAAAGGTTATTTTCAGAAAAGAAATCTCCATCAGAATCATAAAAAAACAGTCTAATTAAAAAAAGATCGACCCTAAAACCTCAAAACGGTTAAGGATTATAAATAATTTTATCAGCTCATTTTATAGCCTATATCGAGCCGTTTAATTTTTCTGGCCTATAAACAAAGGCGCTACGGAGTTGTCTTTTTGTTAAGACGCCCAGTATTTCGTTTTTCCGTGGACGTTTCTGTTTAGCATCTTACTGATCTTAAAAAAGCTAATTTCCGGAAAACCATACGATTGATTTCAAAAAATAATAAGAACCAGTCAATCAACCCCTAGTACAATTCAAAATTTTTGAGATCGGAACTCTTGCGGCTGAGGAGTTGACGATATAAAGATTGCTTGTTTCCCAAGAGCCATCCCCGTTACATCAAATAGTGACGTACTTCGGTGATTTTATGGAGAAAGTGTTGATTCGTCAATATTTAAATGTTTAGGTTATACGCGAATCTATAGATTGCATTGCTATTAATTTTTTTTGCAAAAAAATTACTTCTTTTTAATGATCGAATATACAATATTTTTGGTTCAATTTAATGTACCAAAATTCAATTATTTTATCAAAATTTGCTAAAATACTAATATTCATTTGGCATCACTAATGCACTCAAACATTACAGATTGTCTCTGCATTAATGCACTGAACAAGTTCAATGGCCTTTAGCTTTGACAGATAATTTTGCACGTCTACCCCGAATCTTATTTTTTGTGTTTTCAAAATCGAATGATATTAAGTTTTTTTCTTATTTGTTCAGTTTCCTAAAATACATTTTCAACTAAAAGCAATTCATTCGATTTATATTTGAATTGGCAACTCTAGAAAGCTGGCGCCAAACTTAACAGTGCCATTCACTCAAACTGACGGTATACCATCCCATATCCGCTCTGCTGTTTCCCAACTCAACAGCAAAAATATTCATAAGGCTGTAAAAGTTGGACAAGAACATAAAAGCAGTGGATAGCTCGGATAATATCGCAGAAGTACAAACAGTTCCTCACTCCCAATTCCTAGTTATTATACCTCTAAAAACAACCATGAAATCCTAGAAACGCAAAAAAAACGACGGACGAAACTTCGCTTTTTATAATTCGCGATATTTCTTCGCGTGGAAGACGGGTAACGCTTTTTACATCGGATATATCCTCGCCCGGTTATAACCGCCTGGGAGGAGCCGTTTTCGAATGTTACGTCATCGGTCCAAAAAGAAAAATGGAAACGTTTCGATTTTCCCACACTACCGCGCGCCCTGTTCGCCTCCTTCCGGGAACGGCCCTTGCGGAATTTCATTCACAAATTCGCCGGCGGAAACGCATAGGTACATTTTAGCGGCGGCCCGCCCGAACGAACCCTGGCACGGTGCCAAACCCCGGTGATTTGTTGGGGTAGGACCGATCCGTGCGTGCAACTACCGAATGACGCGCTATCATAAAAGGGTATTGTTATTAGTGAAAGAGGAGCTAATTTCGAGTCCGACGAAATAGCCACCAGTACTTATTTTTAGCGGTAATGTGTTGCATGCGTTGAAATACTTAGAAATAAATAGGTGTGAGAAAGCGATTCTCGTTATCATTCAAGGAAAATATACTTTCATATCTTGTCCAACATTATATCACAGCCATTTTGAAGAGTGAAAAATACAATATGAGTTAAATTAGATAGAAATGTTGCAATTTAGAACCATTGCTCATGGCGTTTTGAAAACACGAATGGCTTTTTTAATTTCGGAAGCTGTAATTTTGTACGCCTTCTGCGAAACGAAACTGTTATTCGTTCATTGTGATACAATCATTTAAATTTTTTTTTATCTCCCATTTTCATTACAATCTATCTGATTCTACAGACATTAGGTAATGTGCATGATATTTAGAACATTAACATGCCGGGGTCACATTCAGTAATGTGTCCCTTTGCCTTAAATAATATAAAATATTAAGATTATATCGGTCCCAGGCAATTTCTTTTTCATCTAATGGTTGTTAGGTCGACGGGCACTCTACGTTTTAATCTGCGCACTGCACTTTATTTCTTAAGCAAACTTTTCACTAAAACGTTTGGATGTACATTTAGCTTATATCTGTACCTTTTTGGCCACTTTTTCATTTCTTCCGTAACACATGGGGCACTTGCAGGTCTCGATGTATGATTCTGTTACTAATATACCATGGTGTTTTGATGATAATTCTTAGAACCTTTGATTGAAAACGCTGGAAAATTTCGATGTTAGAGTTTGACGCAGTCCCCCACATACCATATGTCCACACAGGTTTTAGTGGTGCGTTGTATACTCACAATTTATTTTCAATAGATAAGTAATTTCGCCAATTCTTTGCCAATTAACCAATATAGTTTACTCAGTATGCGATCTAGATGTTTCCTTTTATTAAGGATATGTGTTTTCCAGGTTAAGCCTCTGCCCAAATGCAACCCTAGTAACTTACTTCTCGTATCTTCTGATCGTTAAACTTTACTGGTGGGCATGTTTATTTCCTGGTGGTAAAAGTGATATTGGCAGGCTTGTTCTCATCGATCCTTATTCTCCATTTCTTTGTCCATTGTTCAATATATAGTAAGTTTTCCAGTAAGATCTCCGAAACTATACGTGGATTGCTGTGTGATGACAGTATTGCCGTATATTGAGCAACATCTACATGGAAGAATTTGAAGATAAAGCCATAAATACATACATCAAAAAGCGAAAAATGTGGCTCAGGTATGTAGATGATATGACCACATGGCGAGAAAGCCTTGAACGGATTCCTACAACATCTGAACAAGATAGAAAACTCTATCAAATTCACCATGGAAGTGGAAGCACAAGGCAAAATACCGTTCTTGGATGCCCTGGTACATAGAAATATGAACGGCACAATCAAGACCACAGTATATAGAAAGCCTACATACACAGGACAATACTTACATTTTGACTCGAACCATTCAAACAATGTAAAGGTTGGAGTAGCCAGATGCCTATATGATAGAGCCAGGAATATATGCTCACAAGAACAAGATAGGAGAAAGGAGTTCCAAAGCATAACAAACACACTAAAAAAGAACGGTTATACGAACAAGACGCTGGCAGAAGCAAGAAAAAATCGGGTAGCACAGCAGGACGCAGACCTGCAGGACAAGGTGTGCACGACATCAATCCCGTATGTGAAAGGCCTATCAGAAAAGATTGGGAGAATAGGTAACAAATACAAAGTTAGAACAGCAATAACGAACAGAGCGACTCTAGCCAAAACAAAGCCAGCTAACGAAAGCCAAAGAACTAAAAAATGTATACACCAAGTGAATGTAAGAGAGCATACATCGGAGAAGTAGGCAGACCCCTGCTAGTCAGAATCAAAGAACATCAAAAACTGGTTCGACTGGAGGAAACGGAAAAATCGCGCTTGGCACAACATGTTTGGGAAGAAGAACACAGGATTGAATGGGACAGAGCGACAATCCTAGCGAGAGAGGAACATTACTTCACGAGAAAATTGAAAGAAGCAGCATATATGGCCACAACAGCAAATGTCATAAGCAGACCAAGCCTGGAAATAAAAGATGTCTGGTTACCAATGATTAAGAACTGCATAAGCAGAAAATCGGGAACCACGATACGGGAGACAGAACAAATAGATGAGCGCATAGAGATCTCAGTTGAATGTGAATTTTCAAAGATATGTGAGTTGTCAAAAATTGGTCCTCAGATATATTTACCAGAGTGAATTTGGCAAGAAGCACCACTTATCAAGACTACCCTGAGGGAGGCAGTAGACAAATTGCCGAAACGTCGGATGAAGAAAATCCAACAAACGATGGAAATAGTCCAAATAACAACAATTCAAGTATTGCCGTTGTTTTATTTAAGAATTAGGCGAGCTTTTTCTGTGGAAACTGCGCATTCGCTTGAAACCTGGCGTGTGGATGTTTTTGGTTTGTAATTTACATACGCTAAAACCCTTTCCTCGTCTTCCGGTTTAAATTTCTCTTCTGCAATACATGGTTTACAAAAGGCTCCGTATTTAATTAAATTATTTTCCAGCTTAGAAAATAACCTATTATCATGCTGCCTCCTTTCTATGTAGCGTTGGTGATACATTTCACTAGCTTCAATGCCATTTCGATTGTTAGCATAATAAAAAAAAACATATAATTCTTTCTTGGTAGCTATACATTTTCTGAATTTGTTGAATGAAACTACCAAAATGACTTAATTGATACTCATCTAACTTACTCAGCCTTTACTTTTTGACAACTACATGTGTTTGTTTGCCGTGCGTGTTAATCAAAGCCTACTTATGAATTAATAGAAATAATAATTGTTTATTTCATTACAAATCAAAATCTACAAGAGATAGCTATACCAAATGTTATATCAATGAAATCAGAAAAAAAAATAAGCATTTAAAGGAGACCATAGCCGACTATGACTTGCATTTAAAAAAATACAAGTTTGTATTATATCTGCAAAATAAAGAGTGCCGTGGATTTTTAAATCACATTATTAGATTCTACATAAAAAACTATACTAGAAACAGTTTTCATCTGTATTTTATCTTTAGGGGTTGTGAACATATTCGACGTTGAAGTTTTTGGAAGTTTCCAATTTTTCTTGAATATCTTACAAACCTTGCACTGGATAACAAATATTACGCTAGCATCAATTATTACTCTATTTTCTGAGCAACTTAGTCCATTTAACCGATTCTGTATCTTTAATATTAAGAAAGTTACCCATATACGGAGATAGGGAATGGGCACCCTTTCCGAAAACGGAATTGACACGCGAATTATTTAAAATCGCGTAATCCCCGAAGGCGTCGCACTTTAAAATGTGCTCTCTAACGACACCCCAGTGATGCATCTTCAGTTGTAACGCGCAGGAAGAAATACAATTTTAAAAATCCCAATTCGGGTCCCATAGGCATTATCCTCATGTTCGGGGTATTAAATTTTTTCTACTTAAATAAATTATTTCAAAACGTAAAGGGAATTAATTTTTTAAAAATCCCCGTGGGGCTAACGCTCCAAGAATTGGACGGAATCTAGGAATGTATTTAAAATTGTCTATCTCGCGTATCTCCTAACGGTGTTGGAAAACGAATGAGTCCCGTGCGATCGCATTTATTTTAATAGCCAATACGGAAAAATCGAATCTGCTGGGCATTTATGGCAGTCACGCTCCGTGTTACTCGGAGCTGATAAATATGAAGGTTATACCAGTTTAAATTATCCACGACTCCTATGGGATTTTTATTCTCTATTGTTACAGAAATACGAAAACATAAAACCGACTATGAGGAAGAGGATCATCTCCAGCGAAGACAGTCTCACCCAACAACTATCCGTGTTGAAGAAAACGCAGTAAACCGTGAGTTACGTAGGGCCATCTTTTTTATTACATCGTTTTTCCTCTGAACTGCTACCCCCTACTCACTATAGATATATGTAGATAATACGCGTATTATTATTATTATTAATGTTATAACTTACGTGTTATGTAATTTATACAAGAGGAAAACAAAAAGAGAACGATGCGAAAACAAAAATAAATAGAATTCAAAAGGCTATTATTTTCCGATAAAGAAAATAGCTGCTGGTTACCTGAAAGACATGGTTATTAATTTAAGACTGATAACTAATAGTATTAATTATATAAATTTGTACATATAGACATTAATATTAAACGTAAGATTTTGTCGTATCTTATTGTATTTCAAACTTATAATATATAAATATAAATTAATTATAATTAACTGATGCTGGCGTGGACTAATTGTCGCCAAGATGGATTTGGACGTAGATAATGTTTGTATAAGAAGGGGGTTGTAAGTTTAAACCTAAATTGTACATAGAAACAATATTTAATCATCCAATTAATTATAAGGATAATTTTCTACGTATGACGAGGATTTTATCTGAAATATTTCTTTCATTTAATGGAAGAAAAAGAAAGAAATAGGATTATTACGATTTTTAAATGTGAAAATGCAAAGTACGGATGCAGACTTTTAAATTATTCATGATGTTCATACATATAAACATAGCAAAAAGCCTTAAAATAAAATCCAGTATACAAACGTGCAAACTTATGTTTAACTAAACATATTTTACCTCTGCACTTAAAAGTAGAATTGCTTCATAGAAACAAAAATAGGTTGGCAAAAGCTGTAACCAGGCGTGCAATTCCATAAATGTATGAACAATTCAATTGTTAAGCCGAAGTTCTTATATCTTATTTTATTATATCTTATTTTTCCTCTGTTAAACTAACAAATAGGATAATATTGCTGGAACAGTCATCGTAAATTAAGTAAACACTGGAAGGGTCTACTTCAAACAAAAATTGTTTGAATTCAGCTAAAAAAATAAAAAATTCCGGTGGTATCAAACAAATGAAACGCTAAATGTCAGCTAAATACCTGTCATCACCTATCATTACTGATCGAAGGGAGATTTGAACCATAATCTGACCATTTGTAGTCTAGATCCTGAAAAAGGAACCTTACAAAAAAAACTATTTTAGCCGCAATTGCCAAATTCTTAAATGATTATTTTTATGCAACGACTACTTAAAATAAGTATAAATTAGAAAGGAAAAAGGTGTTCCCATCTGTAATGTAAAACAAAAAAATCGAAAAGTTGTAAGGTCAATTTTAAAACATACAATTGGTAATATCTCCTGAACAAAAGAAAATATTTATAATGGCTTAAAACCGCTTCTAGGATAGGAAGAGGGAAATAAAATGACATAAGTGAGAACTTAGCACCGTCTGTTTCTTGATTATCTGAACAGATCTACCGCCCTGACGAGGTTTAGTAGTGTGTGCGTCAAATCCTTTTCCGGTATACCGCGTAGTTTGTCGACTGCACCTAATAAGCTAGCGAAAATAATGCGAGAGGCTGTTTCCTCCATTCTGTGTAGGTGTTCTCTCAGGTTGCCATGTCCAGCGAGTAAAACGTCATCACCCTAATCTACATTCTGTCAAGAGCCAATATGTCAGCTGTAAAATGTTGTGGTGGCTCCTTCATCATCTGTTTGGTGTGTCTGTCCTGCTGCATGATGCCAGTGTTTCTGGTATTGTTCAGTCATCCACTCAGTTACAATTTACAACAGTTTTTGTGACCCAGTCCAATCAAAGTCGTTTCGGATCCCTCTCTTGCTAGTTGGTGTGCCTGCTCGTTGCCTACAACTATATTCGTTTCAGCCTTTGCCTCCTTCCCTCCGAGTCTGCCATGACTTCAAATGGTTTGTTGCAGAAGCGTTGGCCACCAAATTAGGCAGCCATAAGTAATCGTGGGTCTCACCACTTCCGTGTACAACCAATATGTCATGCGTGGTTTAAGTCCCCATGATTTCGCTATTGTTCTTCGACTCACCATGGATGCCATTTTACATTTGTTCATCATTTCCATTTCCAATTCATGTTTCAGGTGAGTTTGTAATCTACTGCTATACCTAGCTATTTATTTTCCTACTTCACCTGCATTATTTCATAACGTTACGGGTCATGTCAAGCGAAATGACAGCAATTTTCTGAGTTATTCCCTCATTCAAGGGCTCTAGACTTCGGGTCGATGTTGATTAACTTCAGCGTTAAGGTATCCCCACAAAAAGATGTCGCGAATATGGAGGCCAATCGATATCACCACGCAAGGAAACAATGCCCAGAAAACATTTCTCTAAGAAGAAAAAAAATATCTTTACAAAATTGACATGTCTCTCAACAACATTACCTTATATCCTTCGTTTTAAATAAAATAGGACAAAGAACCATTTTCTAAATATGAAAACAACGAAAATCATATGACCGCAACCAATTTTGCAAATCGAGTTTGAGGTAGTTCCGATCAACTATCAACTATAGGGTTCCAGGTTCAAATCTCCATTTCTTCGAATCATACAAAATCAGATATTAAAATCCACCAGGCGAAGATTCGAATCCAATACTTCGAATATTCACTTGTTATTCTATTGATACGATCTGATATATTCGCTGTGTCGCCATTTAAATGTACTATTTACTAGGTAATAGTAGTCGATGTATATTTGTTTTAATTCAACGTCGATAGATAGATAGATCAGGCGCATTGTTCTCAGGATAAGAAAGAATAGGTAGAGAAAGTAGATTGTACAACGAGCCATATTCATCTACAACGAATACCATTCAAAACTATTAATTTTTGAAAGCTTCTAAATAATTCATTTCGATATTTTTAATTCATCATTTTCGTCTGAACTACATTTTTACATTTAACATAGCAAGAAGCGTGTTCAAACGAATCTGGACAAGCTAAATTTTAATTATGATTAACATAATTAAGACTTATGAATAACATAAAAATCAAAGAAATTCTTTTGCCCCTATAATTTCATATTTAAAGTCCTTTTCCCCAAAAGCTTCGTACTTTGCATAAAGATGGATGAAATAAAAACCTGGAAAGATACACAGCACAGAAAGCACGCCCGAACGTTTCGTGAAGAATTATCATTGCAGACATAGAATCTGTGATACAGAGAAAGAAGGACTGCGTTTACTGTAGCTCCATCTATTTGTTAACAAAAAACAAATACACAAATAGAGAAATAAAATTGGATGTCGCAATTTTTATCTCATGATGGTAGAAATGATTTTTTTCTTTCGACATTTTAGGTAGCTATGTGTATAGGACACCTAACTATTACAAAATTTTTGTACAGAGTGCTTAGTTTCTAAAAGGAAAAATTGTCTTTTCGGTTTATAACATAAAAGAATAAAAATATAAGATTTCTGTATATCTATACCATTTCTAAACTTTTATTTGCATTTTTATTCAAATTGTCAATAGAAATGACATTTGATGTTTTTGACAGGTGACAGTGAAACATGTATTTGCGTTTTATTTCGACAAACAGTTAAGTAGTTGAGTCGACTATCTGGAAAAACCCGTGAATCCACTTTTGCATTTTTTCAGAAAATCAAAAAAGCTGTTACTACTGAACTTAGAGAGCAAAAACTGATGCTGTTGGATAGGGTTGTGTTCGGAAATCATGTGACCATTAAGCTTTAAAATGAGAAAGCTCAAAATTATGAAAATTTTGATAAAATAGCTTCGGGGGAGTTTGGAATCAATTTCGGATTTAGGGAATTTTGTTTTAAGTTTTCTTTATTAGATCGGCTGATTTTGATAATAAAAAAATTGCTACGGAATGACTTACTAAATTTAAGGAAAGTACTTGTATACTTTCAACCTAGAATAATACTGATACTAATGGAGCAACTCATATTTCAGCATACGTTATTGACATCTTCATTTTCATCATACTCCAGACCGAATTTTGTAGCAACCTGCTTGTAGTACCTAAGATTGAAGACTTCGGCTTTATCCTGCCGGTCATCTCCAAAATGTTTGCAGAGTAGTTCTTTGACATTCTTCACTTTAGCGTTTATTTTAACAGTGTCAAGTTCGAATTGCTTTGGATTGATGTACAAAATTTGTTTCCCTATTTTACAAATAGTTTGGGGATTGCTGAGATCATTATATTTCTATTTTTCGTCCTACTTAACAGCATTAATCTTGAAAGGATGTGGGTTTTAGTACCTGTTTGAGCTCATCTTTCCAATCTAATAAAACCCAATCATGACCAAGCTTCTTTACAGTTCCAACAATCTCAAAAATATCGTAATACTTATTTACATCTATGATTGTGTCTGTTTTCTTATTAGTCTTTTCGATGATTCCAAATGAACCGTCCGGTGATATCAATGAATGACCTGTAATCGGCAATATTAGCTGAGGGTTTTTAATATGCGCAAGTGCTTCCAAAAACCATTTGGCATACACGCGAATCATTGTACCTACTATTTTCATTTTGTCCAGCACAACCATCGGACTTTAATCTCATATCGTAGCACACATTCAAGAATTTTCTCCAACGCATCATATACTGCAGAAGCGATTTCATTAGACCCTTTCTGATTTGAACCGTGCATGAATGAAACCGTTATTTTTTTTTTTTGATAATTTGGAGTGACTCACAACCACAGCAAAGTTATATAAACACAATTTACTCTATAAGGAGTCGATATAGTTACTCCACAAATAATAGTCAACAAACCTCAATCTCTTACAAGGGAACACAGGCAAGCCGCACTTCTTGATTTCGAAGAAACTGCACAGACTGAAAGAGTACCTTGGTATAAAAACAACACCATATTCTTTTTCTGCCCAATCCCCCGATTTTGGGGTACAGCCAGATTTCTTCTTTTTTGTAAAATAGAATTTGAATTATATTACATAGTCCCATTACTTTTGGAAAAAAATAATAACGGGGGACCTACACGGAAAAAAACCATTTGGTTGAGACGACAAATACGGGCAAACAAATACATATGTTGTTTGAAATAAATATTTAGTTGAAATAACAAAGCATATAGTTATTACAGCATTTGCTTTGGTTTTCCAACTATATATTTATTTGAGACAACATGATATTTTGTTTGCCCGTATTTAAACGTAGATTTTGTTGTCTCAACCAAATGGTTTTTTTTCTGTGTACACCTCCCATTTTTCTTTTTTTACTTTTTTTTCACAAATAAAGTCGCTTTTATGTAGAAAACGGTGCTGTATGGCAAATTTAAACAATTAATAACAAAGATACAAGAAAGCAATAATGAAACATTACTTATCATTGATTGTCGTTATAAATATATAGTTATTTATCTAGAAATTATTTATTATTTCAATAACGTTTCCAAGAAATACTGTAATATAATCTGACGGGTATACCGATGTAAATATCGATAAACTAAAAGTACAGGTATTCTATCACGTACACCATTATCGTAATGCGTATATATGGTGGTAGTTTCAAATAATATATCATAGCACTTTTTTCGTGCAGAGTAAATTTGCAGTTTAGCATAATGACAGCGATTAATATAGCAAATATGTTGAACATGTCACTCGCAACGTTTCAAGTAACCAACGTCGCAATAATTCCTTTGACGCCTCAAGAATTTAAGTTGCATGATGCGTCGAAGGATATGATAGTAATGATATGATGCATTATTTGGAACGTCTGCCTATGGTCATTTCAATCACACCGGGGGATTGGGCAGAAGAAGAAAATGGTGCTGTTCTTATATCAAGGTACTCTTTCAGACTGTGCAGTTTAACCGAAATCGGGAGGTGCTTGGTCATGTTAAATTAAAATAGTGGAAATAAATCCTTGGATTTACAGGAATCTGTAACCTATTGGATTGAGAGTTTTTTTTTTTTGAATATCAGCCAAACTTTTTAACCTTCTTCTTAAGTCTTATTTAGAGATATGGTAAACCTATAGGTTATGTTAAAGCCCGTTATTATATTATCAAATGATACCAACAGTCGGATGTCTGGAGAAAATGGATTTAGGGATGGAAATAGTCCACTCAATTATTCATTCATTATTTTGATAATGTAAACATTAAATCCAATACCAGGCGTTAATAATCTTCCTTTGCAAAATAAGCACTTTGTATATAATCAATATCAATATCAATATTGGACTTCATTTATTTTTGTTACACCTACGGTATTTTTTAACGTTCTCGAAAGAAATTTAATTACTCTAATTGAATAACTCGATTACAAGTGCATACACAGGCTGATCCAAATTAAGCACCCACTCAAGCATTTGTTATCTATTGTGTAAGATGAATCTTTGAAAATTAAAGCGCGTCATAATTTCCACATCGTTAGTTTTAAGGCAATAAAATATTGAATCATACTATACACCACAATGTTTCAATTTAAATGCGTTATTCAATTGCTTTTTTGTTGATTCAATATTAATCAGTTATTAAAGATACTACATCTTTGCTAGTTTAAAGTATTTCGTATGATCAGTAATAACCAGTATGGTGAGCATGTAATTTGGATTAGCCTATACAGAGTGGTTGATTTTTCATTGTATACTTATTATTTTGGTGGGAATGAAACTAATTAAAAAATTCAAAGGTACGTCTCATACTATATTTTGTGCTCTTTCCAGTCGGGTAAGATAGATTGCTGGACTTTAAAAAACAAAAGAGGATGCATATTTAAATAATTTATTAAGTTTTGAATGCAGCCAGGCTTTTATTTCTATTGTTTGGGCAATAAATAACTTCATAATAAAAGAAAACGCAAATTAGTAGGCTCTGGAAATGTGAAATGTCAATATACTTTATTATGCAGCTCAGGTGTGTCAACAAAAATGGTGGACATTTTGAACAATTTCTACAGTAGAATGTTTTTTGATTTTTTGTTTTTCTTTTTGTGCAATAAATTCATCGTTTACTTATGTAATTTGTGTTCTTGTTATTATGACGTTTCTTATTGCCTAAGCAGAAGAAATAAAAGTGTCCCCGCACTCGGAATTTCATAGCCTATCTAAATATGCGAAAAAATACAGGCTATTGAATTTAAGAAAACCAAACTGTCGTTCGCTCCTCTTTTGTTTTTGAAAATACAGCAATCTATCTCACCTGACTGGAAAGAGCACAAAATATTGTATCAGATGTCTTTAAATTTTTTTAATACTTTGATTCTCACGGAAATAGTGAGTGCACAATGAAAAATCAACAATCCTGTATATGCAATGGCTACTTTTTCAATCTCGCCGGCTCGTAAAATAGCCGGCCTGAATAGTACTAAACAACATATTATTCTTCAAGTTTCCTTTATTATTTCATCCAAAATAGAGACTTCATATTTATGATTCTAATTCTACATAGAGATGCATACAACTTGTTAATAAGCCTATGAAGTAGGGTCTTAGGGAATATAATATTACAGAATAGGTAAAATAGGATAGGTAAATGAATCGCACAAATAGAAGGTATATTGCTATCTTCTGTAACACGCTTGTTACAAGTTGTATGCAGAGTATTTTGAAAATAAAACATATATTACGCATAATAATACATTATTGAATTTCCCAAAATCACTTGAAATTACTAAAATAAAATTAAATTAATTTAAAAACAAAATAAAACTAAAAGACCTTTTCGATTTATAAATCCCGATTTTCATACGTTTGATTTGTTAATAATTATAATCCGGAAATAAACAAGTAGATTTATTCTAAATGAATGTTTACATAATATGCATTTAGGATTGTCGTAAAACATAATATTATTACCTGTTATCCCCAATTCGAATGTAAAAATGATAAAATATAATATTAAGGATGTACTTACGCAACGTAATAGTTCAACTTATATTTAATATAAGTGAAAAAAACTACATTTATGAAAATAGTTAGGATGATTAAATGAATGTCTTAATGATAAATTATTCAGTTGATAATTTATTATAATTGTACATATAAATAATATATAATATTCAAAATTGTACATGGTAAACTCTGAGCTCTTCCATATATGGCGCTTGATGAATGTAGAGAATAAGGTATTCATTACGAATACTATGAAAACTAATATATACTATACTGTATGTATATTATTGATGCAATTAACGATATAGCTTTATATAGAGGTGCATACAGTGCGATCGTAAAATGTTGCAGTAATAATGATTGTCGCTAGATTAAGCGACAATTATCATATTATCATAATTTGTCTCTAATTTCACATAGTTTTTGCTTCATTCCCCTACGTCCTTCATTTCAGAAGTTATAGACGAGATAGGGGGAGCGCATTTTGCGATCGCACTATACATACATACAGGCTGTGCAAAACGTAATACAACACCTAAGTATCTCGTCTCATAAATAATCCAAAAAAGAACAACAGTCTTCGGCAGTAACCAATGCTATAAATTTGAGGTACATATTAACGTTTGAATATAGAGTATGAATCCTACCACGCACCCGTACCAGTTTTAAGTTATCAATTTCCAACCATTTAACAGCCTGTATATCGTCACGCTTTTACATTCCCTTATACCGAAATCTAATATGATTTCCAGCTTTTTTGAAATAATCATTTCTTAAAAATTCAATCACCTTTTTTTGCGAAAGGCTTTGCGGATTTGTATACCAGTCAATATACATTTACACGTACCTTTCGATCATCCATAACGTTTTCTATACCTAAAACTATCTCAATACCAAATCACTTTGTAACGGTACTCTTACAATAAATTAAACTTCGAAAATTGTTTTGTCTAACATGAGTACTCTATTTATACCTCTCAAGTCGTGCAGTTCTAGTAAAAGTAATTTATGTACCATTCGATAAATATGATAACAAGTTTATTACATAAGAAGGGCAAAAACAACAACAAAATTAAACAACAATGGATAAAATATAGATTTGGG
>JARFOC010001182.1:0-14772 GCA_031763485.1 Osmoderma eremita | reverse complement strand
CGAACAATTATGCTGCATATAGTTTTAATGCATCGGCTTACTGTAGCTTGGCTTACTGCATTCAGTAAACTATATCCGACACCTTGTTGGTAACTTCCTGTTGCCAAAAATGCACAATACCAGCAACAAAAAGTGGATACATTTGTGATTTGAAATGGTAAAACCTCACCATTATAAGAGGAGGAATTCGTTTAATTCTACCTTCTCCAACTAAAACTTCTTCCGTACGAATTCCATGTCCGCAACAGAGAAAGGGTCTTGCACATCTCTAAGCTTCGACGCACATGGCTTAAATTTTTATGTGCTCTTCTACGATCTTCCCTTTCTGCTAAGTCGATGGCTAAGTATTGTTCGTATGGATGAGCCATGATAAAATGTTAAAAATATATTTTAAAAATAATGTGTAATAAGAAACTGTGTGATCGTTCTCAAACGCAGAGGTTATGGTTTAAATAGCGATAGCGAATTGGGGATAACGAGACCTCCGTTGCTGTCGCTACAAGATAGCGAGAACTCGCTAAGCAATTACGTAATTCAATAGCGATATAAACTGCAAAATATCGATATCGCTATCCGTTTTAGCTATTCTACATGACGCAGAGCGATATCGCTAAATCGTGCAGAATAGGGCACCTGGGATTATTTCCTTGTTCGCTTCTTTCAAGATTGATATTTTCCAGACTTCAAATAAACGACGGAGAACAGTTTATTAAAAGCGCAAATTTTCTAAAAACTCCCCTACGCAATAAATCACTAATTTTCTTTTTTATTTTCAGGTGGTAAACCGGACGATATAACGGTACTCCTAGCAACGGTGGCTATTTAGTGACGAGAAGAAGAGAAAACGCCATACATATACATGGAAGATGCCTTAGTCGACTTACCGCGATCTGTAGAAGATACACAAATTGACCGTTATATCCCTGCTTCCTGTCGGTTTTATCGTGGCGGTATTCCTTTATAAACACGTTAGACCGTATATTGTCTATCATTTTACGTTTTATTATATGTGTATTGTTTCGAGGAGGTAAAAAAGAAATGAGAAATGATAGAAAACCCACGTGTTCCATCGACGGCCAATTTCTTTATTAATGTATGTACGCTGTATGATGTGTTTAAACCTATTTTTCTGGGAAAAAGATACAAGCGCGCCCGTTATTTAGCAGAATTGATTACGTATTATTCGACTAAGAAAGTCAAACTACTGAAGAACAAATGCAAATATTAAATTAAGTCAAGTAAAAGTAAGTACGTCAGGTTTTGTAAGGCAAATCCCTGTCCTTTATATTACTTTAATTTAGATATTACTTTATACATATGTTATATTGTGTTCTAGTATCATGTTGATTATTTATTTGAGAGAAAGTTGATTGTATGATTTTATATTTTCAGTTGAAAACTGATTAAAAATGCAAAACAAAATTACCGAGTAAAGGACAGTTAAAAAAAGGTCTTTCTCGTTACGGCGTTTAGGCCATTCTTAGTCCTTTGAGAACTTACCGTGTTAATTTCAAATCATCACTATTACAGATGGTAAATTACCACCTGCCTAGTAGAATATGCCCCTATTCGTTTAAAACTGCTTTCTTTTCCACTTCTACCTTATTTTATCCTTATCTTTGTTTTTAGGACGTACCTGGCGATCGTACTCAGGCATAAGTGCATACAAATACCCTTTGGCATTTTTATTAATTAGAATATATTGCCTTATTACTTTAATTTCAACAAGAACTGTACGTGTTAATAAAGTCTAGGCGATTAATTATTATTAAGAAACATACTTACGTTACGTGCTACAGGTGATATTTTTTTTTTTTCGTATTTCATGATTATGTTGCATACGTAGCTTACGCATGGGAAATTCCACGACGCATACTAAATTACCATCGTCCATTACCATAACATATATATATATATTACTTTTTTGTTTCTTGTTGGATGTCGCGAAAAAATTATTACAAGTGATCAATAATAACCTTGTAAGCATGATTAACTGTTCTGCGTTAAAACCTAATATTTAGGTATACGCAAAGGACATTGAGTAATTTTTTATTCATACGTCTTCGAATTGTTAAAAAATTACACATAATTCTTTAGACAGTGTTTATATGAGAAAACACTCAGTGACTTATGTTTGTGATCAACTCGGTGCGCATGAATTCAATGGTGCATTGTTCCTTTTCACGTATTGATGAATATCTTATGATGCATAAGTCTTGCAGACTCTAAAAAAATTCCGAGGAGTTCATGTGCATTTAGTTTAATTTCCTATGTGCGACGTTTTTGTTTAATAAATAGTTATTACGTATTTGTACAATTATTATCCTATTAAGTTTAAGCAAAGTTTTAGTTTCCGTTTATTACCGCAGCAAAGAACTATGACACTTAAGGTGCTATGGGATCCTAAAGTGACATCAAGACTGGCTTGGGAATTCATACGGGAACTAAATGTGCTCGCGGAACGCAATAAAGTTACTTTGTTGTGGGTGCATGGATATTCGGGAATCGTAGGCAATGAAAAAGACCGATGAGCTAGCGAAGGTAGGATCATCGTCTTCATACGTGGGCCCAGAACCTGCCCTGGGAGTGTATAAAAACACAGTACGAGGGCAGATACGTTATTATTTTATGTCAAAATACAAATACAAGTAACACACAATACATACTTACACAAATCTAATGTAGACTGATACAGAGGTCTCAAGGCCGGAGTGGTAAGTCTGTATTACGATATAAACCAATCAAAGTCGCAAGCCGAGTAAGTTCTATGTTTAACCTGTCCTCATTCTTGTTCTTTTTTTGTTTTACATTATTGTTAGTGTAATTATGGAGGAAAATGTAAAAACTGTAGAATTTCTTTAAATTATGGAAGTACTGATACTCAATTGTATGTGGGCGAAGAAATTAACATGTAAAAGACTATATATAAAAAGTTGCTTTCCTCGTGTGAAGTAATTTATAGAATTCAGTCAAAAAATATAATAACCAAATCCCATGATTAAATGGATACTTTGACTGAATAATTAATCTGTGTCTTATTCGATTCAGCAAGTAGAGAAGATTCAAGATTTTAATACAATTTTCTGTACTCTAAAAGCATATTAACATTTTTAAATTCTCTTTTTTCACCATTTCATTAAAGCATATATGCGGTAAAACATTGAACATATCTAAACTGCACCAAACAAACTACAAAACAACGAAACGTGACCGAACTATTTCAGCGACCTATACCTATTACTTTTGTCGTACGAGTTTTGAACTCGTGCAACGTAGTTGCAAAAGCGCATTATGTTGGCATGTATATTGTTGTTATAGCTGTTGTAAACAAAAATTAAAATGCTTCGTCTATCATCCACACGTGTTAATATAAAAATAAGCCAAAAAGCACTCTAAGATAATTCTTTATGCATATACACGGTAGTTTAGAACTTTTACAAAAGATCTATTGAGAAGAGATGTAGACCGACCACTACAAATGAAAAGACGCCAAACTAAGGAATTTAGCACAGGTGTCCCGTAACAGTGTGGCCCACGACACAAGCGCGATACGGGCCCCGAATGGAACTCGTGCTCGTCCCGTATATGTGTGGCCAGAGCTTAAGAACTACGTCATCAAGCGCAAAAAACAATTTTCCTACGGGACGATTCTACTATCTTCTTAGAGTAAGGACAGAATAACAGAATGGACAAAGTTGAAAAATAAGAGATCTTGGAATTTTTTGCCTCGGCCTGTTGAGCCTACCAAAAATCGTAGTTGATTATTTATTATTGATAATTTCGATTATTTTTAGGACATTTTCATTAATTTTTTGTTTTCGGGAATTATATTTAGATTATTTTATAACGAGAGTAAATTTAAAACAATTTTAGTGTAATACTTATGTTTAGTGGATCTATCTTTAGTTTAAAGACAAATTTTCGGTAATGGTAAATAATCGGGGCGCCAGTATTCGGCCACTACATACTTACCTCATACCGTTTCCAGATCTAGCTAAGGACTGCTAAGGACTATTATCCATACAAGTAATACTAGACAACTAGATACAATCAAAATTAGGAGAGCTTAGCGCTAGAATATTTCACAAAATGCAAACTGATGATTTTGACGTATATACATGGTATATATATGAAAATAGTTATGAATATGGTTATCATATTCATAACTATTTTCCTTGATTGTTTCATTATATATCTTTGAACAGTTCTTTTCAGGCCAATTAGACAATTACGTCCTCATATCAACTGCAAGTAACCATTATCCTAATTGAAGAGAATGATAAAAAGTTCGTAATATTCCATTGGTTACAATGTTTACACAATAGGAAGACGTCTTTACACCGGCAGCGCATTTAGGAACATGGACTTGTTGCCTGCACATCTGTCGTGAGAAATTTAGAGAACAATTTCCAGGCAGAAATATTTATTATCGGAGATTTGGGCACCATAAACCTGTTATTTTAAAGAGATTTGAGATTCAATACTTTGTGCTGTTTGCAAAGACCTAGTGGCATTCAGGTGCCTCAATACAATTTCAACCTTATCAATATATTATCAACACAAACAGGTAATGTCATTTTTAGTTGTAATAGTTTCATTCTTAACAAATGTTACTTAACTTTTAATTCATAACATTCAGTGTTTTATTTATCACGTTTTGTACAATCATTAAAATAACAAACAATAAATACCTAAAGATATTTACCCATTTATGCTGACGTTAAAAAAACAGAACTGATACATTTTTCTATGAAATCAAATTTTTGTTTTTTTAACATATTTAAAGAAAGTTTGCCATTTCATAATGATTTGAAAAAACGTAAAAAAGGCAATTAACTATGGAAGATGCCGTCCTCTAGATGATGGCCGTTTTTATCTCTGTACTCCAGACGAGAACTCAAGCTGTCCATATATCTTTGTAAGATGTTGGTCGAAATCGCACAATAGCAGCAGAAAGCTCTGCAAGGGTATGAGGTTTCTCAATGAAAACACGAGCCTTCAGGTGCCCCGATAGGAAGTAGTCGCAGTGGGACAGGTCAGGCGATTGTGGAGGACACTCAATGTCTGCGCAGCGAAATGACTCGCCCTGCAAATAGCTGCCTAAACAAATCCATCGACTCCCTTCAAGTATGGCAAGTTGCTCCGTCTTGCTAGAAAAATTCCCTTCCACTGGGAATACGACGTCTTCTCAGCTCGGGAAGAATATGTACGGACAACTTGAGTAGTCGTCTGAAGGAGTGCAGAGATAAAATCGGTCATCACCTACAGGTCATCTTCCGTACTTATTGTTCTTTTTAGGCTTCTTTCAAATTATTATGAGATGGCAAACTCTAAAAGATCTGTTAATGTTAAAAATGTCCGAGTTCTGATTTTTTTAAAAACACCATACATCCCTGCCGGACCCTGTATTATGTATGTAAAATAAACACGTGTTAGAAAGAAAAAAATGTATCTCCGTTTTTGTTGTTTTTTTTTTTCGAAATAACTTGGAAATAGTTTTCGAAGGGAAATACATTCAGACACATGTATTAGCTGGCCAAAACGGCAACCGGCCAGGGGTGCAGACCCGAGCTGATCGGTTAAAACAGAACACAAACGAGTGAATACTCGTCTGTCTTCCGGATTCAAAATGTTTCGTACTCTCGATTTACCTACCCATTTTCCCTCAAGCAGTGGGAGATCACTGATAGTACAGGTAACAGCAAATCCGCAACCAGTTGCTGCAGAATTAGAACTTTATTACATTACTTACAGTAAAATCAAAATACTTGTACAATAAAATTCTTTATTCACTGAGTGATGTTTAATGTCTGTGAATTATAAATACAATAGATCTAAACTGTTAAAAATGCGAATAAAATACAAATAATAAAAAGACTCGATTAATGAACTATTTTTAATTAAGGCATTGTCCTCCGCGTCACAAATGAAGGACTTATCAGTCGCTCGTTCTCCACTCATTCCATAACCTCCACCATAACAATTTCTAAATCTGCTGCTGCTGAATAACTAATAATAATACATAATAGTAAAATATTTTAATTAATTTACACGGGAAATGATTAAAATAAGACAAATGTAACAACTGCTTCCTATAAATAACTTTTGAAGTAACATTGAAGAGCATTTTCTATATTCCAAATGCTTCGTGTATAAAAACTGCAAGGCTTTACAAGAAAAAAATACTGTCAATGTAATCGTAGAAAAAATACTAACTACAATATGCGAATAACATATTCTCAAATATATTTATTACTGCTCGTGATCCTAAAATTATTTTTCTATCGAAGGAAATTGATGAAATAATTTGTACTGTACCAATTATTTCTTTTATAGCGGAAGGAAAACCAATCTTATTTAATTATTATAGTTATTGTACTCGTGTTTTACTTAGAATCAAGAGTCAGCTTGAACGATATAAAAAATGTTTAATTAGTAATGATTAAACAAAAAGTGTCTTATATACTGGTGCTGAAACAGTATGAAAAATATACTCTACAATAAAATGTCTCGAGCCTTTCGCATTTTTCGAATGTTACCATTTCCGTTAATGCATACATACACGTTCTCGCAGAACTGGTCCCACGATTGTCTATTTATCACAAATTAAAGACTAATTTTGTTACACAATGGCGAATAATGGACAACAACAAATACATAATGTTGGCTACATCCTTGACGTTGTATTCGAATAAATACGAAACGCTCGAGTCGATATGGCATAAAAAAGTAGCCCTTTCAGGCTCCGCCGTTAGCCGGACAGTCGGAGTCCACCTCTTCAGCTAAAGCTAAGGGAGCCTTGAGAAGGATATCACTCACTTGAATTCTCTTAATCTATAACGAAAGGTTTACGATTAGATGATGTTTG
The DNA here is from genome assembly GCA_031763485.1 of Osmoderma eremita. Taxonomy (NCBI): domain Eukaryota; kingdom Metazoa; phylum Arthropoda; class Insecta; order Coleoptera; family Scarabaeidae; genus Osmoderma; species Osmoderma eremita. Next base: position 7,904 of record JARFOC010001182.1, on the reverse strand, counting down.
AATTATTGGCGAATGGTGGCAATACAAGTTCTCCTCACTTTACGACCGATATCCGTCCATGCCACTTGCTCGTTAAAAGAATAGGATCGTTCTTTTAACGAGCAAGTGGCAAATTCAAAATCTATAACGTAAAAAAATAAGAGCGTTTCATATCGAAGGATCGTGAAGTGAAGAGCGCCTGTACAAACAATGAAAACTCATGCCATTAGTGAGATACTAACTTAAGTTATGTCATAATATATATCTTACGTAACGAAGACATTAAGTGCAGATAGAAATCATTTATTAACCATTACAGGGCGAGCGAAAATTTCCGAAATCCACGTGACCATCAAGTTAGCAATTTCATATTTTGAAGATGATTGCTTTGGTTTGGTAATTTCCATTGCCATACTTCGGTTTATTTGTCTATCAGCAAATCCAGATTAGTAAAGCTGAAGTTAATTTAAGTAGCTACATTTATAGTCTTGTGGTTTCTGAAAATTCTTGCTCTTTCTGTATATAATGATCAGAAGCGTATAATGTTATAAAACTGTTTAATTAGATGGTCTGAAGATTAACTTTTGTTATGACAAAGCAACATTTAAGACATAGTTGTTACAACACAAGCACCAATTCCCCACAGATATACTACCCAAGGATAGAGTGTCCCATCATAGAATGTTTGATTTATTTTATTAAAAAAAATATAATAAAGACGTAAGAGAGAATGTTAAAAACGATATATCTACATAGCACTTGCACGTTAGTTCGGAGAAGGCAAATTCACACTTTGATTTCGTTATTACATTAATGTGAGATTATCATCGAACGTTTTATTTATACGATATCTACACATCAACCCCTACAGCAGTTACTTTATCGTTGTAGATATGTCCAAGATCATCAGTCAACCCACATGACCAACTTATGGCCGCTATATAGGCACCCCAACACACAAGCAGTTGCTCATACTGCGCCAGTGTTAGTGTATATAGCCATACTAATCTATCACAGTAGTGTCGTTTGCTGATTTTATAATTTTGAAGATTTTGTGCATTTTACAGTTTTTATTTTAATTTTTGCGTTCTACTAACTATATTAATTCTTGCTGTTTTCAAACACTTTCAAGACGAGCCCTAATTAGCAGCATTTGCCAAAAATCCACTACATCACTGTCTAAATGTGTCTATAGTCCATTCATTTTAAGAATACAGCGTTGGAAAAGATAGGAGAAAATATCTCGGTGTATGATTGGCTGAAATTCGCGACAGATTTATGGAGGCAAAAAGGATATAATTTCGCGCAATGAATTTATGTTTGATAAAATGAAATATCACTAATTACTTTTTCTGTAATCTCATTTGTCAAAATCAGTCATCGCATGCCACTCTGATTCCACTGTTTTCGTGTTCTGTCAACTTGTTGTTTTTTTTCCGTTTTTTATATTAAATACTGCTTGCAAAATAGTTCTTGTCAGAACTGAATATTGCAGTAGTTAATAATTTGCGGTATTATGCGTGCAAAAAGGTGTTTATTGAAAATTAGGAGGGACATAGTATAATAGTGTTTTCATATGGCAGAAGAAGAAATATAGGACCGAGATGATAAAGATAACTATATAAACAATTTGCTTAAGAAAATAACACGTAATTTTTAATGCCCGCATAAAAAGTAATCCAAGGTGGTTACATATTGTAGTTTAAGATAACCTCACAGTTTCCATAAATGATAATTACCTATTATTTTAATTAGAACTATCGAAATAAATTTGAATTTACCGCTATTTCCGGATATACCCTTATTGCTCCTGTGTGATACGTAAGTAGATCACAGCGCCCACTACTGTATTCTTAACGTGAATGAAGTGTAAGAAGATATTGATCACTTTTAGTTGTCTACGTTATAAGTCGCGTGGGCTAGAGGATTGAATGAAGATTCTGAGGTCTGGAAGTAAAAGCTGTGGCATGACATTTTATGCAATTAGGAATATTTTTGCTCCACATACGACCACTAAAGAATATAGATTAGCCAACTGGCCGATCACATAAACGGTCGATGCTTGTTGACCGACCGTTGAGGATTCTGACGTCACATATAACCTAGTGTGTCAAGTTAACACTGTTTACTTATTTATCTCCGGTAAAATAATCTATCATAATATACCCGTTTCTTCGTGAAAATGGAAGTAGTTTATATGTACATTTATATCGCTATCATTGTTGAAAAATATTTCATTTGACATAAACAGCAGAACTGATAAAACATTTTCACTAATTCTTTTCCTCTTGGTTTTATTATTAAATTTATATTTTAGTCAAAGGTTTGTGTTTCTAACTAACACATATAAAACACAACGAAAAAACCGACATAACCCCAAAAATAGCAAATGACAGCAGAGATGTGCTCATAGAAATCCGTTCCCTTCGTTATTACAGTCTAACCTTGGTGACGTCACATGAATCTAGTTTAATCCATGGATTTTAAACGCGAACGCACCCTAAATTAAGTAAACTTAGTAATATTTTAGTGATTTCTACATTTATTCATTTATCAATGGCATGCGAGAGTTTTTATTGGAGTTTATTTGAATTTATTTAACTATTTGCTTCAACCATTTACTTACGAATACATACTGTCTTACTTGTGAGCAAAGAAATTCCTATTATTGATATGCATTGATTTTAGGTTATATTGATTTTATAATGCCGTTTTCTTTTCAACAAGAAATGTTTATATTGCAATTTTACTTTCGAAATGGACATCGTGATGAGAATGGAGAATATATTCGGTGAAGTTGTGTATGGGTGAAGTCACCACTCAATTTACAGATAAGCATTTTGATTGTGAGAATTTGAAATGTCATGTCTACAAACTTGTAGCTTGATTTCGAGAAACGGGAAGTGCCTGCAAGGAAAAAGCTAAAACACCTCGCACAGCAAAAGCTTTCTAATAATGCTTTTAATAAATTCTCTTAACGTCTAGTTTACCTAATCCCTCTGCCATATGAAACTAATATTACAATTTAGACATGCTAAATTATGAAATATGTCAACGGCACGCTACTGATGCAAATTCAGAAGAGAATAAATATTGATATCAGACGCGGCGGAAAGAGAGATATTAATGGTAATAAAAATTTGGTAGTTTTTTCTTTCATTTTTAAGTGATGATTAACCACCATAAAAAAGGTTTTTAACGCTAACACGATTGATCAACAATTTGTGTAAAGTAAATGTGAACGATAGGTTATTATTGAATTTTTTACTAAGTCGGCTGATGTCTAACTTTTCCCACCTGTCAAGCTGTTTCAGTTGTCACTGCATTGCTGGTTTGACGTAAATTTTTCCGAATAAATCCTAATAAGAAAAATAAAAAATCATCACGCAAACAGTGAATACGTTGACATGTTGTTAATTTATGGTGAAGTACGTCAGAATTCCGCTGCTGCGAGTCGATTGTACCCTGAGCGGTTTCCTATCAGGCCAACACACCTATTCCCCAAAAATTCCCCGCTCTAGTAATCCGTGCACGAGAAACTGGTGAACTGCGAACAGGTCGAGATGGTGGTCCTGACTGACACCAACGAATTTTGGATACCGAAGAAGAAATCTTAAATCTTGTCGAAGAAGATCCTTCTAGTAGTGCTCGAAAAATATCTCGCCAAGTAAATGTATCAAATCGAATTGTCTGGCAAACACTGCGCAAGAATCTATTGTATATTTTCCATGTAAAAAAAAGTATAGACTTTACAAGTTGAAGATCATCCTTTACGTTTACAATTTTGCCGATGGTTTCTGCAAAAACAGGTAGAAATTCCAAACTTTTCTTCCATTGTATTGGCGACTGATGAAGCAACGTTTACACGTAACGGCATAAATAACTGTCGTAATACTCATATTTGGGCTGTGGAAAATCCACATGCTGTTTGTCGTAATTATTTCTAGCATTGATTTTCGATAAACGTTTGGGCCGGATTGGTCAAAGGACAACTTAAATAAGTTGGGCAAATGGGCAAATGCCCATTTGTGTTGCCAAATCGAATGATATGGATATGATTACCTCTTGTTTTTGTAAGATCATTTGATGGAACTATTGGAAGAAGTTCCATTGAATGTACGTCGACAAATGTGGTTCCTTCACGACGGCGCACCGCCGCCATTTTAATCGTTTAGTTGGCCAACGTTTTGATAATGTATTTGAAAATAAGTGGATTGGTCGAGGTGGTCCTATGCCATGACCTCCTGGGTCACCCGACCTTAACCCTCTTGATTTCCACTTATGGGGCGTTATGAAGATCATGGAATACACCAACGACATAATTGATTTAAATGATCTTCGTAACCGCGTTGAGGCAGCTGGGGCGACAATTCGACGGCAAGACCAACGCCTAGCAAATTATGCGAATTCATGGATACGTCGAGCGAGACTTTGCGTTCAACAACACGGCGTTATCGCCGCGTTATCTTTGAACAATTAGTGTGAACTGGATTCCATAAAAAACATAAAAAAATGTTTAAATTGATATGCTCAATCGCCACTTAAAAATTCTACAAAATTTTTTTAAGCCTAATATCTCTCTTATTATGCAACTTTGTTAAGATATGTTTACGTTAATGACCTTATTTTAAGATGTTTAATCACCCCTTGAAAATAAAATCACAAGACCGCAAACACCCTGTATATACAAAATACATATGCAACGCTGCACTCCTACAAGTAATCTGTGCAGTCGTATGACTTTTAAATTTCGTAGCTGAAGATTTTAGAATAAAACATAATTCTGTGACGTGGAGTTGATCAAATCTTAGACATTTTTTTAAACTACGGTCTTTTATACGCATATATTACAACTGCCTGTTACACAAAGAAACTAATGATTGCTATTTTAAACTGTGACCACATGTTCATGCAAAATAGCAGCACCGAATTAATAACATTGATAAGTTCGTAGACAGAAATAGCAGCAGTCTACAAACGCTTACCTACCACACTGACATCATATTGTTCAACAAATTTCTTTTGATCTTCAGACTTTTTTATATTGGGACTTTTTTTTTAGTTTTTTCCGTTCCTAATAAATCTGTATGACTTGATTAAAGTGGATATACAGAGTAACACGAATTTAATTAGGTAAAAGAGTGATTTCGATCAGCGTAGTTGGCGCGTGTTACAAAAGTAGTAAGAAAGGAAAGAAAGAAATTCCCGACGGAAAATTCTCCATGCAACCGTAGGCTTATCTTACATACGGTTTTCTAATCCTTAAATATTTCTGTGCTATCTTTATATGTATGGATGTATAGTGTAAACATGTGCGATGATGGTTGGGTTAGTGTGAAGTAATGAAAAAAAAAATACAATTCTAACCTCCGTGCGCCGAGTAGATCCCATGGTTGTATTCTCTATGACTACAAAAAGCAGTAAATACATAAAAAACAACAAAATAAAAATAAGCAAGCTGTACACAATAAAGAGGGGGAAAGCAACAAACAATACTATTAGTAAACACCAAGATACACAATATTAACTTAATTTATATACTCAAATAGTTATGTTTATTAAAATTACTAATTATAGTTTTTTTTTAATATTAAATAATTTTGCGACAATTGAAATCAGGCTACCATTAATACTGCTTGAAAATTAATCAAATTTATAATATTGTAAAAGAACTACTAGCTACTATATATGTATTGCAATTAAAATGCATAATTACCATTAATATTACAGTAAAATTGTGAATACACGATGCTACCGTGATGTCTGATTTCAACAAAAAAAAAACCTTATCCGGTCGAGTGGAGTTAATTCACATATAATATGAGAAAGACCTTAAAATCATTAATCCGTTTTATTGGAAAAAAAAAACCCGTTTTAAAATACGAATGAAGCCGCTGTTGTACGAGGGATGTCCGGTGACTAAGGTACGCTTGCGTGACACACCGCCTAAGTCGCACCGATCAGGTTGAAACTTGCATTTTAGATGTGTATATGTACTGCATTGTACTACATCATTGCCTTAGGTTTAGCACATGTGTGCAGTGCCAGCCGTGTTCTGCATGCAAATAATGAAACACCTACCGAAGTTCATTTAAAAAAATACTGAAGACTTACGGAGAAGGCGTTATGAGTCGAAAACAAGCTAGTGTTTGGTGTAAACAGTTCAAAAGTGGAGGCACAGCTCTGAACGATGATCCCGAAGCTGAGCGAAAAAAAACCATCAACATCGAAAACGGTTGAGAATCCAGACCTGGCTCCTGATTTTCATTTGCTTGGGCCGTTGCAAGCTCATTTGTCGGGTAAAAGGTTTGAAGACGATGACGATGTCCAAGAGGAAGTACGGCAGAATTTTACAAATTTGGATTGCACCTCTTACAAAGAGGGTTTACAGAAGCTTGTGCCTCGCTGGGATAAGTGCCTTAACATTGGCGGCGATTATGTTGAAAAATAGCTAACAGTTCACGCTTTTACTTAGTGTATGTTTGATTTCTATAAAATAAAGTAGTCTGTCTGTAATTCACAAATGTATCTTAGTAACCGGACATTCCTCGTAGTTGTCCTAATAAAAACCAGTTTTGTTACAAATGAAAGAATCTTAATATATTTTTAAAAAGCAATTAATTTTGACTAAGGAAGAAGACCTAAAATTAATAACGAAAAACAATGAATAAAAATAATAAAAGAGCAAATGGATCTTAGTATAGAAACTTGTGACTGTTAAATGATTTATAGATTATTGCAAATGACAAACACGGCAGTTTACGGACAATCATTAGGATGTTACACAAATATATGTCTGCTGAAACACTGCGGTCTAATACCGTGAGATCAATTGAGTTTATAATTGAAGTGGGCTTCGTGTTTTGCTACAAAATTCATTGCTTCATTAGTAATGCCACAGACTGACAAATAATAATTTCAGGTTATGTTGCTCCAAAATGCTTTTTTAAAAGTGTATGATTTTAATGAATGTCTTAATAATGAAAAAACTAATTTCAAGGAAAGCGTACGGTTTTAAAATAACCTTCAGTAAGAAAAGTTTTGTGTTCCAAATTAAACATTTTAGAATCTCACAAATGTGATAGTTGTTATAATTTAATGTGACACTCCATTGACAGATGAAAAAACCTGTGTTCCGAACTAAGTTCTAATATTCATAGCTTACTACAATTATAGGATTAATTGATCACCCGGTATTACTGGCACTGATGTATACTATTCAAAATATGAGCGAACACAAATGATTACCGCTATTAAAAGTCGAACGACTTTCGACATCAGCTACGCTCGACATTATCTTAAGACTTTTCATTACCATGACCAACAACACTTTTAAGGGACTTGCGCAATAAGCAGAAGACAATTCAAGTCTACTACGAAAATCGTTACATTACAGTAGAGACCTAACAATCCGGATCGATTAAAACCAAGCTGTTTAAACATTATTGAAACGAATTGCATTTTTATTGTATGTAAAACTTAAATAAAACAATATACAACTTTGCATTTTTCTTATCCTAAGGGGAACTACAGAGACTTGTAGAGCGTCTACAAGTGTATCGCACAGGTTGATCAAACCAACCATAAATGGTCGTCCCTTTTTGGCACGCGCAATAATAACCTTTATTATTGTACACGTCACGTACTCCGACTTGGGAGCCATCAACGCCGAAAGCCATAATACGAAGACGGAGCTATGAGCTGTTACGTTTCCGCAAGGCCATCAGTGGTCTTACAACTGTGTTTAATATAATAGGAGTGAGTACACCAAATATATTCAAATCAAAATTTGCAGCAAAATGCAAACCTTGCATTCTTCCAGCACTATATCTAAAGCTGGTTTTACAATTGTCAATTTATTGATCAATTTTAAGAACTTAAGTTAATAAATTTCTAGTTCTTAAAGAAGAACTAGTTGTCGTTTT
>JARFOC010001180.1:0-13247 GCA_031763485.1 Osmoderma eremita | reverse complement strand
CCATCTATCTTACGTTTTGAGTCCAGTGCATCTCGATATAACCAAAATATCGCAATTTGCCTCTAATTTCACCTCGTCTTTGTTTCATTTCTCTATATCATTACTTTCAAAAGTTACGAGGACAAAATTTACGCCCGCACTGTATGCGTTATAATAGAAGATGTCAAAAAAAGTTATGGAAGAAAATTGTACACAGTCTTAAACTTCACATTTTAAAATTATTTTCATATATACAGCATGTTTCATATCACCAGGGTGTTTCATATCACCAGGGTGAATCAAACATACGTTTTCTTAAATGGAACATCCTATTTTTTATTTCAGATTTAGATTAAGCTCATGCCTCACACCCCCAATGTACAATTTTATTGCATTATACAGCGTGTTTCAGAAGTTATGGTCAATTTTAATGCAAATTACTGTGAGTTCGAGGTCTTGTATACTGCAAACGACACAGTCCGAATTTTTCTTTTACAAGAATTGGTTTTTTATATTTTATAGCAGTGAAATTTTTCCTAATTGTCAAAACTGATTACAGGGCGAGTCAAAACTAAAATTTCTCAATTATTTTAAATGGGTCACCCCGAATTTTATATTATAAAAAGAAAGAATAGTTTAGTTACTTTCATTTTTATTAAGCTCTCTATACCTAAAGTCATTAATTTCTAAGATATTTTAAAGTGTTTTTAAAAAGTGAGATTTTTTGAAGTTATTTTAATATAACAAGTTAGTCATGGAAAAGTGCCAGCTAATGTTTAATACAACTACAAAATACACACATTTATAACTTACACTAATGATTAACATTTAATTAATTAACTCAACTGTTTACTATATAGTTCTATAATAAGTGTTTAAAATATCCACCAATACAACATTGCAGCCATTCTTCAAGCGATTGTCTTACATTTCTTAATAAATATACGAGAATGCTTATTCTGTTTTTCATATCACCTAGTTGCTGGTGTTTGCTATACAACGTTCTTTCTTACATATGACCACATGAAGAAGTCAATTTTAGTGAACTCTGGTGATCGAGCTAGTCACTCGCTGGTCGTGTATTAACTTAGTGTGAAGTAACGAAGCTCCATCCTGCAGATACCACATTCTTTGACGAACGTTTAGGGGAACATTTTGCAATAACAACGGTAAATGTTTTTCTAGGAAGTCTAAATAAACTTGACCATTCACTCGTCCTTCCAAAAAATGTGGTCCAATTGCTAAATTTCCTAGCTAGTAATGAAGACTTAAGACTGTCTTACTGTCATTTCTCCACAATTAACTCGTTATATTAAAATAATTTCTAAAAATCTCACTTTTATAAGAAGACTTTAAAATGTCTTAGTTATAGAGAGTGCTTAATAAAAATGAAAGTAACTAAACTATTCTTTCTTTTTATGATATAAAATACAGGCTGATCCATTTAAAATAATTGAACAATTAATGTATTTGAGTTTCGACTCGCCTTGTATTCAGTTTTGACAATTTTGAAAAAAATATTACTTTCCTATAAAAGTGGGCCAATATAAAAAACAATTCTTGTAAAAGAAAAATTTCAGACTGTCATTTGCAAGACCTCGATCGAAGTGATTTGCATATGAAATTGATCATAACTTCTGAAACACGCTGTATAATTCAATGAAATTCTATATTGGGGGTGTGAGCCATTAGGTTAACCTAAATCCGAAATAATATACAGGCTATTCCATATAAGAAAACATACGTTTGGTTCACCCTGGTGATATGAAATTCCTGTATATATGAAAATAATTTTAAAATGTTAAGTAAGACTGTCTACAATTTTCGTAAATAACTTTTTTTGATATCTATAACAGATATATCGACACACTAATGCGTCATCCTGTAGATGCAAATTATTTTAACTGATATCTCTAAAAAAATAAAATTAATGTCAAACAAATTTTGTAATGGATTTATTCGGCATTTTAAAAGAACTTCAAAAGACAAAAAAATTTCTTTCATCGAAAATGTATTTTAAACAACTTCTCTTTCCCGCCGTTGCTATAAATCTAAACAAGCTCACTGGTGGATTCCAACAGTAGCAATTTGATTCTAACACATACAAAATACCCTATTAATCATTGCATATATTCATATATTTAAAAGTACATATAATATAGTATGTAAAGCTTAAATTATCAGTATTTATATTTAGAAGTGCTACAATAAGTTATAATAATTAAGTAGAACGTAGGTACATATTCCAAATCAACGTTAAAATAAATGTATAGTAAAAAGATGTAGTGTGTTTCGCTAGTCCAAATTGTCAGTACTGTTGAATTTCTAATATGGCGTATTTGTAATATCGCGGGACTTGTTGTAAACTATATTCGTGTATTATATATGTAGCTAGTGCGTTTTAATTGAATTGCGTAATATTTCAACTTGTGTAGTGTATTTAGTGCGGATTTGTGCGATTCCGTGTGTGGTTTATTCCGTTAAGACAATGAGAAAAAGGATTCACTTGATTCCAATGGCCTTCAATCCAGACTAAAAGGTAGGATTTTTTTCAATATACATAATGCATAAAATTTGGGAACACGTATTTTATAATGCATTAAACATTAAGTAAAGAAGTATAATAAGTTGAGTAGTGCGATTCATCACATTTAAGTACCTTTTATAGCACCGACAAGTTGCTTAGATCTTAGCTTTTAATAACGGTTAAAATTTAACTTTACGATCAGTTAAATAATTTGCATCTATTGCATGTTTTAGCGGTCCTTTTATTATAATAAACAGATACACTATAGGTACATAGGTTACATACAAAAAGCTACAGAAATACACCAAAGCCCTGTATATACAAATTTAGTAGTTTTTCTATTCGGATTTTGTATCAGAATGAAAGGAAGCTTGTGCACAAAAACACTCATGGAAAAAACACAGGCAGAAAAACGCTTTTTTTTGAATTATTAGGTGATACATACATACCAACAAAATTGAAGAATCAACGTAAAAAATACATACACAAAGACAAAAACACGTATGCGAATCAATCGTCATAAAATAAGAAACAACAGAAACAGAACGAAAGAAAATATTGCTTCATAAATATCGTAAATGTAATATAATACAGGTTTGAGTTTCTTACTAAAACATTTGCATTTTTTCGCGATGGTTTCTGTCCAGCATGGGCGCTAATTCAGCATCGTGATTTACGCCTGTTCGGTAGAAAAGAAGAAAAGAAAATAGTAATAATTAAAATTTGTATCGTTGTGTTTTGAGTAGGTATATTTTGGAGAACAAAAAAATGTACTGCTTTGAATAGGTTCCACATCTTTTGTTTGGCGGAGTTTTAGGGGTTAATTGCCGTTGTTTACATATTCAAATATCTTCAATTTATTGGTTTTCCAGGTATCTTTTTTTTCAGTCGTAATTAAAATTATTAAAAGTTATTTATTTTTTACTGTAATGGATATGCAAGATATCTATATATGCATATCTTAAATAAGTGTTAGATGTAGGTTCCGTGGTGTAGCGGTTATCACGTCTGCTTTACACGCAGAAGGTCCCCGGTTCGATCCCGGGCGGAACCACTTTTTTTTATCATGCTTTTTAAAAACATTGGCACGAATTTTCAACGTTTAAAAAAAACAATTTTTTTATCGTTTTCAAATCAATTTTTATCAATTAAAAATTTGTTGTATAAATCATGTATTGTGTCCAAAGTTAGGTAAGTGTTCACCACTTCGTTACTATTTGGGCTATAATGTTTGCAAATTAGTGGCATCTATTGCCAGAAAAACAATTAAATATTTCGTTTCATATTTTGAAGGAAAGTAATATTGTGAATAAAAAAGACGATAATACGTATACTTCTATAACTTTTGTGCATGGACCAACTTTTTTTGTTTCATTCTAGTTTTAAGAAACGTTTTGAAATGACAAAAATAGAAAGATCCTAACTTAAAATGTAGCAAAATAAAATAAAAAATCAATCTGGTGCATTGTTCATAAATTTCTACCCATAATTCAAGCTTGAGTGTGACTTTTCTTTGTTACATACAAGGTCTGCCATAAAATAGTGCTTGCTTTTCCTTTCTTAGGATTCCTTCAAAATGCTTTAATTAATAAATGTATAATTCAATATTTTTTTGCTCTAGGGTTGGAACCAATTTGGTCCAGAAATCTTTAAGATGCATTTTGTAGCAAGCCCAGTTTGTCTTGGCGATTCTAAATAAATCTACTTATTGTCGTGTGTGATATTACCAACTAAGAAACAATTTTATTTTCTTGTGCCAATTTCCTACGTAATCCTTAACGAATCGTATTTTTTGCTGTACAGTGTTATCCAATACTTTGCGACAGCAATCATCTAATACAATATCATACCTGACACCATTTGGGAGACTGATACACCAGTAAGAACGGGTCAGTCACGAATCAGAACGGGAAAAAAAGATGTAGATTAGGATTCGTTATTAATTCGGGGACTGTATTGCGCATATTGTGGAGTGATGTGAAGATATTTGAATATGTTTGATGTATATATAACGCGCGTGAAAATTACGAAATAGCACCACTCACCGATCTTTTGGCCTGGTCCACCCATCAGGTCTTTGGGATGGTTGGACTTGATGGCGTTCATTCTTCTGTTCTGAGCGTTGGGGCCTCCCATGGGGCCGTAGGGTGGAGCACCTGGTGGTCCCACAGGGGTCTGGCCCGGCAGTCTAGGGCCCCTGGTCGGTTCCACTGGTAAAACTCTTCTCCTCTTCTTAGGAAGCTTTGCTCTAGCCTAGATTTATGGAATTCAATTGCTGATTCATGCACATAACATAAATTATTTTATTTAAAAGAAATCACAACTTAAATTGAGTATTTTTGAACATCCTATATTTATTAATTATATCTTCGAATATTTTTGTCGACCACTGATCTTTAAGGGCAATAAAAAATAATTAAACTAAGGCGTTTCATCGCGACTTCTTGTATAATATATATATGATATATTTGGTGATTCTTAACTGGTAACATATACTTCGCCTAACCGTTAGGCGAAACCTAGTTTCGTTAGACCCTAATGAAACGTTTCGTTGCGACTTCTTGTATCAAAAATTGATATTCTGGGTGATTCTTAACCGTTGACATATACTTCGCCAAACCGTTAGGCTAACCGTTGGGTTTCGTTAGGCCCTAACGAAACCTGTGGTGATTCTGAAGAGTTCATATACATTTCTTGTTGTATCCTGTCATTATAGCGCTATCGAAATTGATTATGCAATTTATGTGTTATTATATATCCGAGTCTTGTGTAAAATTTCCCAAGAAAACACATTACTTTTCAAGAACTGAACTTAAGGGAACGTAAATATAATTAAATTAAAGCGTGTATTGGGATATTTTATAAAAAGAAATATATACAGGGTGATTCTTACGTGATGACATATACTTCGCCCAACGATTATAGTGGCGATTCTGAGTCGAATTTCTTTTATACGCTTTTTTGTTTTACCTATTCGTTAGAGAGTTATCGCCTTTCTTACCTGTGTATGGCTGTAATACATGGCGAAATTCGAAACTATAACGGGTACTGGTAAAGCTATCGTTAGTACACCTGCCAGAGCACACAAGGCGCCAACGAACATTCCTATATAGGTCTTTGGTACCATATCGCCGTACCCTACCGTGGTCATCGTGACCAGGGCCCACCACAACCCCAACGGTATACTCTTGAAGTCGTTGTGCGGATTGATCTGTATACGCTCCGCATAGTACACTAAACTTGCGAATATGACAATACCCAACACCAGAAAAAACACCAACAGAGTCAACTCTTTAGCCGAAGCCCTGAAAGTTTGTATGAGAATCTTTAAACCGGACGAGTGACGTGTCAGTTTAAACAGTCGCATTATGCGTATGATGGAGAAGAACTCCATGATGTCGGCGTTCTCCAGGTGCGACGCAAACTTCCTCAGCACCAAGTCGATGTAGAAACTAGCCGTGGCGATGTAGTCTATGATATTCACCGAACTGTTGATGAATTCGCATTTGTTGGGCGACGCCACAAACCTTACCAGGATTTCGAAAGTGAACCAAGCGTTGCAGATGCACTCGATATAGAAGAAGGCCACGTGGGCGTCCGTTTCTGTTTTGTCGATGGTGAAATCGGTACCGTTAGCCGCTGTTCTCACCAGGATCTTCTTGATAACGGGCACCTTCATGTCCGGATGAGTTTTTAGGCAGAAGGACAAGATTGAGACGCAAATAAAGAAGACCGATATCACACCGATGACCTGCGAAAGATTTGATAAGAGTTCGAGTTCAAGTGTGTATTATGGAAGTCATACCTTTGCTGCGGTTGAGGAATACGGCTCGTCGAACAAGGACCAAATCTTCGGTTTCATAATCTGCCACCAGGATAACGTCCCTTTGTAATAGTCCTCTTCGAAACCGAACTTTCGTGCCAGCTCTTCGTCGCTGGGTTTTTCTGTATCTAAATCTAACCGATCCAGTACAGCTAAGGTCTCCTGGGTGTCTCTGTGCTAGAATACGAGAAACTGTATTAACATTGGGATAATTAATCTCGGTTGTAAGAGATGAATTAGCTGATCTGTATTCGGGTTTGGGTTGTATTCGATTGCGCTTCTATTCAAGGTGAGTAATCGGATTAAATTTCAATATATTTTACTCCGTTATACATGACAGTGTCAAACTTTATAGTGAAAACTTCCATTTTTTTCCTATGTCATTTTGACAATTTCCGAATAGGGTTGTGTATGGGGGGTCTCTTAATTGCGAAAAAAATCGGGAATATCATCGAAATAGATCAAAATAAATGTTAATAACGCGAATCGTACGTAGGGGTGTGTTTATGGGGTTTTATCGTGAAAATCCATGTTGTTGCTATTAAGCTGGTGACCGGCTTTATGCATCCTATACCATTTCGTGGAAGATTTCGAGAAATCCCTAGTACAAATTATACCGGAGAGATATATAGATCAGAGACAAGATGACCAGTCTAGAGAAAAAGAAAAAATCAAAAACATCTAGAATATGGAAGAAAACTCAGAGCGACTATAGTAGGCTCTCTATGGGGTATGCTACCACCGAGAAGGCTTGTAAACGCGTGATCGCTCCTTATGTAAATATCGTGAGGCGGGGTCAGAGGGCAGTGGTTAAAAAGCAAGAGGAGGATGCCCATTTCATGTTTTACCTTCGCAAAAAACCGAGCGCTTTGTTGCAACATATGAAAGAATTTCTCGGTGAAGACGTTGACCTACAAACTATAATTCATGAATCTGCCGATTCCCTTAAGGACATAACGCACGCCACTAGTGTTCGGGTTTATATGGTCGATGAAACCTCGAACGAGATCTATATTAGCCACAGACATGCCACGAGTTACACCAGGAGAATATGTTGGAAAATCGAGGAGGGAAAATCTGTAGCAGCCCACGTAGCATGCACCAAGGAAGCTCTTATTACTGAGGACATTATAGCTGATCCAAGATTCGCGGATGGTATACCATACACCCCGGCAACTGTAAAATCTGTAATTTCCGTCCCCGTGGTAACACCGGAGAAAAAGTGTTACGCCGTCTTGGAACTGTTGAAAGATATGCTTGAACCGGATTTCACAAAGAACGATTTCAAGATAGTGGAAACAATGTCTAGCTGGATCGGTGCGGCGATCTTTATGAACCAGCGCAAGATCGTAATGACTTCACAGATGAAGCTAAACGATTGTCTGGTGGAGCTGACGAAATGTTTCTTCGCGGAGACGCATATCTTTGAGAAAATGATCATGGAACTGGTTTCCTTCGCCAGGTCGGCTATAAATGCCGAAAGGACCACTTTCTATGTCTTAGATCCTGAGAGGTGCGATCAAGTGTCCGCCATTTTCGATGGGGGACTTCACGAATCGGACGAGATAGCCAAAAGGAATTTGCGGATCAATTTCGGTCGTGAGAACGGTATAGCGCGCTGTGTGGCTACGACTGGAATCAGTATCAATATAAGAGACGCCTTTAACGATCCCCGATTTGAACCGGAAATCGACGACAGAACTGGCATGATAACTAGGTAAGTACAATTATTATTTTGCATTTCGAATGAGTCGAAGAATGTGAGATAGTGGTTTGAAATAGAGCCAAATCAAAACTGCCTTTACCACTTCAATAAGCATGCAACTTTAAATAGATAGTCCGACAACTAAGTTGTCACCCAAGCGGATTTTCACAGGGGATGAAATTGTTAAACATAGTATCTTTGGCTGAGGTAAAATTTTGGAAGATTTGCTTTTCATTATTATTATTATTTCGAAAGTGTGACGTTTATTTTTAACTTTGAAGGTCCGTCTTGTGCATGCCCGTAAGTGTAATGGGCCGGATCCTCGGTGTGGTGATGGCAATAAACAAGATGGAAGGAAAAGGTTTTACAGAACACGACGAGGATATTTTCAGAACATTCTCTACGTATTGCGCGTTTTCGTTACATTACTCCGGGGTTGTCAAGACGAGAAGGAAGTCGGACGCCAAATCTGAAGTGACCTTGGGAGTAATAAAGCGACATGTGCTACCGTGCGATCACCAAATCGAATATATATTGAAAAATTCGAGAATGTATGCCAGTCCTGAAATGCTTCAAATCTATTCGTGGTATATTAACTTGGATTACTTCAACCACATAGAGAGAATCGCTATATTCATGATCATGGACATCGGACGCGAAGAAATGGACAGAATGGAGGTGATAAAGTACGCTTTGTGCATGAAGAATTTCTATAGACCTTCAGTAACGTATCACAACTGGGAGCATGGTTTTAATGTATGCCACTGCATGTATAACCTTCTGATTAGGAATAAGCACAGATTCAGCATGACAGAGCAGAAAGCTTTGATGATAGCAACTTTGGCACACGACGTCGATCATGGTGGAGTAACAAATAACTTCTTAGTAACATCTCACAGTATTATGTCGGAGCTATACGAAGAGTCACCGTGGGAGAGTCACCATTTCAACGTTTTGATGTTGGTCTTGACGCAAATACACGTTTTTAGAGACGTTACCGAGGAAGAATTCGAGAAAATCACTTACGTGATGCGTCACGCTATCCTCTCAACGGATCTAGCTTACTATTTCAGAGTCAGGCAGCGGTTGACACCTATTGTAAACGATGGCGAGTTCTCGTGGGACATCGAGGAGCACAAATATATGGCCATCTCGATAATGATGACGATTTGTGATCTGTCGGGACAATGCAAGCCATTCACCATAGCCAAGAGACTCACAGACAATCTCTACACCGAATTTTACGCGCAGGGCGATATCGAACGATCTATGGGCTTGGACCCCATCTCCCTGATGGATAGAAATAAGTGGTTCTTTGTGCCCGAGGATCAGGTGATTTTCATAAACGTTTTGGTGTTGCCTTGTGCCGATCTAATCAGGAAGCTGATGCGTGACAGTGAGGCGTTGTATCAGATGGCGGAAACCTTGAGAGACGATTGGAAGGAGATCATCATGGTGAGGGATATGAGGTGCTGGAAGCAAGAGGAGTCTGTGGTCGAGGAGAGAAATGATCCAAAATCAGAAATAAATAGAAGAAACTATTCAGCTTAAATTTGAGTTTTTTTTTAATTTAAGGGATTCTATTATACCACGAGATCAATTTTTCCCACACAGTTTATAACACTGCGTAATTGGTAATGTTTATCGCAGACTCACAGATAATAGTCTTACAAATGTAACAGTTATTATAATTCGACGTGGCATGCATTGACAGTTATTAAAATATGAGTTATCATTTAACTAAATGTTTCTAAGTTGTTATTATTCATGGATTGCTCTTATTATTATTTCAGTTGATCTCTTGGTATTAATTCAATTCGGTATAATTTTGATAATGGAACCACCATTCAACCTTCAATAAGTTAACAGAAATTAAAGACCCAACTATTGTTCTTATGTATAACTATATTTACAGATTTATATTTTCTTTCTCATTTCATTTTTCACAACGGATTCTTCAGGTTTCCAACATCTCGTATCCCTTACTGTGATGATGTCTACCCAGTCCTGTCTCAACTCACAAGCCCCATCGAATAATCCATTTGTTTCATATAAAATTCTCCTTATCATGTCAGCACAGGGTATAACCAGGACGTCTAGAAAGATGACTTGATCGTCTGGTTGAAAGTGTTCCATCTGCCTATCCATCAGGGAGAGCGGTTTGAACCCCATTCTTTTCTCAACATCCCCTTGGCTGTAGAATTCTTTATACAAATTTTCGGTGAGCCGTTTCGCCACAGAGAAAGGCTTGCATTGTCCCGATAGGTCGCAAACAGTCATCATTATAGACATGGCCATCGCTTTGTGCGGGTTGCAAGCCCACGAGAACCTTTCCTCCATAACGGTCGGCATTATAGTCTGTCGGATGCGAAAATAGTACGCTAGATCAGTTGATAAAATCGCTTGTCGCATAACATTGCTGATTTCAGCGAAGTCCTCTTGGCTGATATCTTTAAAAATCCTTATCTCACTCAGGACTGTCATGAGAACGAAGTAATGGTGACTTTCCCAAATCGACTCTTCGTACAGCTGCGCCATAACGTCGTGTATGTTACTCAGGAAGTTATTAGTGACTCCTCCGTGATCGACATCGTGGGCCAAACAGGCTACAATCAATCCCTTCTGCTCGTTTTCCGTAAACCGGAACCTGTTGCGTATGATTAAGTTGTACATGCAATGGCAGACGTTGAAACCGTGCTCCCAATTGTGATAGGTCACTTTGGAGCGGTAAAAATTTCTCATGGTCAAGACGAATTTCACCAGCTCCAGTTGATCCATTGCATCCTCCCCGGCGATTTCGTTGATCATATAGATCGAGATTTGTGGTATCTGGTCGAAGTGCTGCAGGCCAATATACCAGGAGAATGTACGCAGGGTAACTGGATTCTCATATATCGATAAATTCTGGCTCAGATGCTCAACATCGTGGTCACATGGTAAGACGTGTCGTTTGATTATACCGAGACAAACGTCGCATTTCGCCTCGGCATGCCTATTCGTTTTGCATATCAGTGAATAATGCAGGGCCATGGCACAATATACGGAAAATGTGTGAAATATTTCCTCGTCGTGCTTAGTGAAGCACGGACCGTCTAGCTTGTTGACAACTTGTACGACTCCAACCACTCCTTTATAAGTCTTGACTGGCATCGCCATGATCGACCGGGTTATACGTCCGGTTTTCTCGTCCACTTCCTGTTGGAATCTGGGGTCGTTATAAGCATCTCTGATATTGAGACTTTCCCCGGTGGTAGCAACGTGTTTAGCTATACCTCTCTCCTTTCCAAACCTCAATTTCATATTTCGTTTAGTTATATCGTCACACTCTTCGGTGCCTTCGTCGAAAATATCTGCGACCAACTCATCCCTATCTGTATCGATAACGAAAACGGTAGCTCTTTCCGCGTTGAGCGAAGACTTGGCTAAACTGACGATCTCCATGATCATCTTGTCGAAGAGGCGTATATCGGAGAAGAAACATTTCGTTAATTCCACCAGACAATCGTTCAGTTGCTGTCGATTTCCCACCTTAAGTCTTTCCCGATTCATATGGATAGCGGCCCCCATCCAACTCGCTACAGTAACGGCTATCTTCAAGTCGCTCATTCTGAAGGTGTGTTGCATTATATCCCTAAACAGTTCAATGACGGCATGGCATTCTTTAGCCGGTGTTACGACCGGGACGCACAAAACAGATTTTACCATGGCGTCAGTGTACGGTATACCGTCCTCGAATCTCGGATCGGCAGCTATGTCTCTGATTATGATATGTTCCTTGGTGTAAGCGACATGGGCCGCTACTGATTTGCCTTTCTCGATCTTCCAGCATAGTCTACGTAGATAATTTGTCGTTTGCCTAGTCGCTATATAGATGGTGTTAGACACTGTATCCACTAGATACATTCTAACACCGGCCGAGTTGGTTACACTCCTCAGAGTCTCGGCAGTTTCATAAATCAGCATTTGCAAGTCGACTGTTTCGTCCAGGAATTCAGTCATGTGCCTGGTTAGGACACTGGGCTTCTTCTTCAGGTAGAACATAAAGTGTGCATCGTCAGCTTCCTTTTTGACAGCGGCCTTGCGTCCTTTACGCATGATATTGACGAAGGGAGCAATTACGCGCTTAGCAGCACGTTCGGAAGTCGCATCGTACCCCAGTGAGAGCCTGCTGGCGGTTCCAGTCCTTCTACGTGGTCGGTGTTTTTTCTTGAGGGTGTCCGAACTGGACATTTTGGTGTTGATTTGTTGTGAGTGGAAATGAGACATCGTGGTTGGGTAAATTGGAGGGTGGATATCAAAATATATTGGAATTGACTGGTTGGTTGTTGGTGTTACGTTGGAGGATGGGAGCCGGCGGACAAAAAAGTAACAAACAATTGCTTGGCTTACTTAAAATAAATGAGTAGTAACAAAAACTTAACACAAAACAGGAACCCCAAACTCACCGAATCCCGGGAATAAAAATTATATGGGGTTTGTCAAAAAAAAAATTAAACTTCAAATATTGATGGGTGTCATGGCGATTAGGAAAGGAATTACATATTTTGATTGAAATGTATTTTAATATGTGCCGTGGCATTTTGTTGCTTGTGACTGATATTTAAAAGGCAATTTGCCTGTCAGACCTCCGCAAAGATGAGCAAAATTTTGTTGGAAACACAAAAAACTTGATTGGAGAAAATCCGCAAGCATCAATATGTACGTTCAAAAGATGAAGTATATAAAAAATATATTTAAAAAGTATATAAATATACCTATGAGATCACACAACACGTTCCAGGCATTCCTCACGTACAGACAGCTGTTTCGGACTGACTTAGTCCTCATCAGTGCACGTCTGAGGAATGCCTGTCGCTCGTTCAATACTCCGTATCGTTAACCAAACATTAGCACATGTCTTTAAGGAAAATCCCAGAGACATCTAACGCCCAGCCGCGGATTCATGGCGAAACCTTCAAAGCGATAACTAAGTTACCAGTCAGCTGAGATCCGTGTTAGCGTGTGATCTTATCGGCGTCGAATCACTAATAAATCAAAAAAGAAGATTTCTGCCAATAGCTGGCACGTAGGTTCAAGTATATAAAAAATATATTTAAAAAATATATAATTTTACCTCTAAGATCACACAACACGTCTGACAGCTGTTTCGGACTGACTTAGTCCTCATCAGTGCACGTCGGAGGAATGCCTGTCGCTCGTTCAATACTCCGTAT
>JARFOC010001179.1:0-21658 GCA_031763485.1 Osmoderma eremita | reverse complement strand
GGAAATTACAATTTTTAACGTAGTAGTAAATCTTTCCGTATTTTCTACCTCAAATAAATACTTGTTTATGTAAATAGTAGTCGAACATCTGGTACCCTTCTACACGGTTAACGTTGAAAATATCGGAGTTCTCGATTTTAGGTCGGAAACTTTTATGTGGCCACGAGTGTACATTTCGCGCGCACATGCATGCATCATCAATACGACTAACAGCCTCTAGTCCAAATTTACAAAGATCTAACACAAACTCCCTCTTTCTAACTATTTACTTTCTAAAAATACATTTCTTTTGAAAAGGAATTGTATACCTACTTCGATCGATAGTAAAACGACGTCTGTTTGTGCTCTACCCGCTTAAAAATTTGCCGGCAGTTGTACGTTCAAAACAACCGATCAATCGGCACCCGCCTGTGGCGCCATCTTCCGGCTCGTTCTAGAAACTTTTCGATCTATCCCCGCGGATCATCCGTACTATCCATAGTACACCTGTGTACCATATTTTTGATTCCGTAGGGCATGGATTGTTGCTCCGACAACGCGGTTTCATTCCATTACGTAAGCCCGAACCAAATGTACGTGTTGGAGTATCTGATATATCACTTGCGCCCCTTCGGTATCACTTACAATGTGAAAATGCCAACACTCCTTCCGACTATCGGCGGGACCAGTCCCAGAATCCTTTCGAATGACCTGGACGCCCCGGTCTCAGTTTCGAAGCCAGTTAAATAGATCTGTAATTTTATTTAAAAAGAAAACACGCAAATTATTTAAATATATCTAAAAAGTACTATTAGATATCTTAAGGAACAACTAGTCTAGAAATAATAAACCAAAGTTTATGCTATATATCGTAACTTTTATTGAATATGTATTATAATATTTTTGATTAAATTGAATAATTGGATTCGAATTGAATTTGAAGGAGTTGTGTTATAAGAAAATACAGGGTGTTAAGGGCGTTGCTAGTATTTTCAAATTTTATAGAATATAAAACACGAGTGGGTTACAAACTTATATGTGCGACTTTTACTTGTAAGTTGCATTATTCTACAATATCATATCGGCTTTGTTCCAATTGCACGCGTTGACTGTCAGATTGACGTCAGACAAATGCTCTTAGCTTTGAAACTCCCAGCCGTGGCATTAAATCAGCTTGTTTGTGGCCTTATTAAACAGATAGCTATTATTGCAATATATTTACATAACGCGCATGCCTTGACAATCAATCTGACAGTCAGCCAGTCCAATTGGAACAAAGCTATTTTGTTTTCACCTAGGCTTTGTCGATTTGCATTTATTACGATACAACTTCATTTGTTTCCTTCTGTGAAATATTATCTTAAAGAGAGTTAATCTTTAAGATAATATTTTACTATCACAATTTTAAAACCCTTCGAGGTGCTTAAAATTTTGAAAGGGCTAGTCCGTTATAACACATATGCCCTGTATAGCATAATTTTGTTTCTTTGGGTGTTTAAGAAATACACCGTCGTACTTAAAATCGTTATAAAAACATAGAAGTTCTAAATTCCCCAATTTCCGTTATCCAAATATTATACAGTAACCGGCATAAAATTCGCACAACTTATGGGATTTTTTTTAATTATTAAGATATTTTAAAAACTTTTTTGGTGGGTCGACTCAGCGCGTCTAATAACTCAAAAAGGTATTTTAACATCGGTCATGTGATAGTTTGCATAGCGGCAAATTTAAAAACTAAGAAACGTCAAAAAGTGAGGTTAGATGACATTATATCCAAAAAAGTTATTTGAAAAAGTTGTTTAGACTTGCATTTTAAGACTTTTGTCAAATTTTTGATACATAAAAAGAATTTTAATGCATTTTTTAAATATTTTTTGAATAAATTACATATTTGATTTTTTTCTTTTTTGATCGCTCGAATAAAGTAAAATCTCTGATTACAGTGTTTACTTGAACCATTTTTACCGCGAAAAAGTGTTTAGGGATATTTTAATAATAAAAATCCCATACGTTCCGAACTTCATGTCGGTCACTCTATGTAAACACCGTACTTAAACACAAGATACAAGAAAAATAAAATATTTAAATACTTTTAAGATAAAATGCAATGCTGTTTATTTTAATTTTTAATATTTCTCCGGTTTACCTAAATATACAGTGCGTCCGGAAAGAATACAGGAATAATACAATTTATTTAATTTAATTTGTTATTTTATTAAACTTTTAATGGCATGTTTCTTTACAACAACTTTGATAGCGTTCTGACAATATTGTCTGTTTTTTTTTTTTTTTCTTAATGGCAATGTAGCATTTTTTTTTTCAAAACGGAACTTTATCAAGGTCATGGTAAAATCAACACTTGTGTCATCAAAAGATAGCTGTCAATAACAATACAATAGCACTCTACAATAATTTAAATATTTAGAAAGACAAAAGTTACCATTCCAAAGTTCACAAGTACGGGTTTTTCGTTATACAATTTTTGTGTTTTTATTTTAGGGAAGGATATATAATCCTTTTTTTTTGTTTTTTGTACATTCCAGGAGCATTTTTTATATACAAAATATGTTTTATTACTATTGTTCGGCCTTCTTAGAGTTTCCAGTCCCAGTACATCCGAAGACGTAGCTAAAACTAAGCAATTATACCGGAAAAGGTAAACAATGGACTATCATCTGTTACTGAAAACGGCGTGTCTCGTTGGATGTGCGATTGTGAGAGGGGCTTTTGGTATTGGGAGATATTTTTTGTATTTTCAACCTAATATAGCCGAAGCTTATTTATCGCTAGAAGGGTAATATGGTTAATTATTTTTTTAAATCTTTGTATAAAGTAATGTAATATGGTGTTCTTATGTTTTTACGTGCCAGTACATGTACCCCGGTTGTATTGTTACGAAGCTAACGATTTGTCACATACGCGTCACAGGAAAATGTATCGGAACCATAAGTATCTACTAAGTTGAAAAAGGTATTGAAAGAAAACTGTACACGTGAAAATTAGTGACAAGGAGCCATCATTGGGAGTCAATTTGAAATATACAGGATCGTCCAAAGAGTTGCGACTTACTGAAGTTCAATGCCACACCCTGGATATTTTTACATTTAAAACTATAATACTCGGGGTCTAAATTATTTAGTTTGTGGCTTACGTAACAAAGAAAATCGAACGTTCAAAGATATTTCTAATAGTCGAGGGTGTGGTCTATCACTGTTGACCTTTCCGTACTCTAAGACTGAAACGCTACGAACGGACACATATTTGACTTCCAGGTACTCATTTTTACAGCCTGAGTCGAGAGAGCGCCATCGATGACGTCGGCGTGGTCGGGAATCGAACCTGGGACCTTCAGTTTGCGACCACTACACCCCATTCAAAAAACATTTACTTCCCCAAATTTCCGTATGTCCCTTGATAAAGTGATTCTCCTATAGACAGAAATCACATTACCAGGGGTATCGAGAATATATAAAACAATAAAATCTAAAATGGAAACAACGATAGAAGGCACTCGTTGTGGTGTTAAAGCTGGACGAAGTAAATACGACTTAATATTTACTAGTAAAAAACTTACGGAGAAGAATAGAGATATGATTCAACACGCTGTGTGTGCAACGGTCAATTAACAGTATGATGCATTCGATGTGCAATGCAAGTTAAAGATATATTGCTGTCCACACTCAATGCAACGAGGGTCTTCGTAGCCTTTATCTTTCTTAAATCTCCAGCCCAGTCCAGGTTTTGAATTTGCTCGGGGTTTTGATCTCAGTTCCGGTTTGTCAGTGCCTATTTGTTATAGGTTATTTTTTTAAGTCGCTTTATGTTTACCTTGTTTGCCTAATTCTCCAATTGAGTTCTGATTAACGGTTTCACAACAATAGTTTTTAACGAGGGACTGTTAAGGTTGTCGTACCTTAACTGATTGATTTGGAGGTAAAAACGTCAGAGACCACGGGTAGATAGAATTTATTGATACGTCTTGGTTGCTCTAACCTAGAAATTGGCACCCTAGGCTACTCCTGAGCCCCTTTTAACAAGCATTTGTAAACGCAGTCTTTCTTTTGGGCTCCCATAGCCACAAGACGTTAGACGCAGCTATCCTTTTCAAGTTGTTCAGGAGTATATCAATCGCTTCAAAGGGGGTTGAACGGGGATTGTTTCAATAGTCAAATTTGATTTGGGAATAAAATAGTTTCCGAATTTTAATCTTACGTCATGTCATATCCTCTTCTTCATCTAATCCAAAGTTATTGTATTTTACTTTCTTTACTATTGGCAATCGTTGTAACTGTTGAAGAAAATTCGTAACCAAGTTGAAATTTCCTCAAATTCGTAATTGCTATATTAACTGTATTTGCTTACTTATGAAAATTGTAATCATTGAACTTTAGGTGACATAGACCAGCGTATGCGATAAATCGTTGTCCCGTTAAAAATACACCCGGTATAATAAATTTTTTTTTTATTTTGGCTGTGTCGAAAGAATCTAAAAAGAGCGCTCATGATATTCCCATAATTTAAAGCATTTGTGGCCAAGCCAATTTTATGTGATGTAATATACATGTACATTATATTTGTAGCGAACATGTTCAGAAGAAATCTCATAATTTTTGTATACTTAATTTAGCCTTTAAAAAGATTGATTTAGTTTCATCGAGTTTTGGAAGCTTCACTTTCATTGTGTATTTTTCTTTCTATATTCTATCTTTTTTGTGCAATGTAAGGCGATGTTTATTGAAATATTAATTTGCAAAAAAATTAAGTAGCATTTGTGGTGTAGGAATTGTAAGACATTATGTTTTGTGTTCGTGCTTTTAAACTAGGAAAAAAGAGAAAAATATATTCTTGTCGAATGTGTGTTCTAATTTTATTTTTGTTAATTAAAATTTTATGTATCTCATAACGTCACTGCTAGTCAAAAAAACAATTAAAATATTTTTTAAAGAAGACCGTAGTTTATTATGATTACCCCCTACAAAATATCCCGTTTGTTTTTGCGTATTTTCGAAGAAAATTTTATTGAAAACAGAAATATTTTAATTTGTCAACAAAGATTATAGCTCTGTTCCAACACGCACTTTGCTGACAATTGGTGATTGCGTTAACCAATCAGAAAACATCTTAGTTAAAGAAGAAAAGTGATGACGTCGATTTGTTTAGTTTGGGAACCTATGCAGTGCCGCCAACACGGTAAAATGATTAAAAGAACGATAATACAAGTAAAGAAGCAGCGGCACAGAACAGGAAAACAGCTCTCAAAGGTTCTACAATACAAGAATCAGCACTGGAATGACAAGAGGAATATTTATGTAGGTTAATTTTAGTCACGAGCGTAAAATGATTAGAATGCCCTGTATTAATGTTTTTTTTTTAATTTTCTCGTGATTGTTCGTTTCATAATTGGAATATTTAAGTCTGTAAATTGTAAGTAAGTAAGTAGTAAATTGTTTATTTAAGTTTGATACGGTATTTTCTCATTTCTAATAAACCTCCAAATAAATATCCTATAACCTACGATATTTATTTGGAGGTTATGTTTAGATTTATATTTTTATATATCAAATATACAAAGATTAGTTAACAAAGCAATTTTAAAATTTAAAAGTATTTGCCGAACCCACGCCCAATTTTTCCACAATTTTCTAAGCAATGATGTTAAAAATAATTCACAATATTAAGATTCTATTTTATTCGAAATGGACAAAACATAATACAGTACACTCTATACAATAGTTATATATTCAAAATCTTAAAATAAATATCCCTTACTTTAAAAAAAGATCAACAAATATTTTCAATTCGCTCGTCACATCATTCGCTCTCTCTTACAGCTTTCTACTAAGTCAAAGGTCGGAATTGTGACAGCAATCCCTCGAATCACACATAACACTATTGTAATGCTCGACCTCTATGTCCTGCTTGGATACCGGCGGGATGGCGTCCATAACCTCATCGTCTTCGTCATCTATATCCTCATAAACCATCGAGGTTGAAGCCGTAACATCGTTCACCTCCCTAATAGTGTCTATCGTAGAAGAAAGTGTTCGTATAGCTTCCTGGAAATTGTCTTCGATATTTTCAATTAGATTTTCAATGTCGGATTCGTGTACGGCTAAAGGGGCAGGTGATTTGGGTCTGAACGAGCGGTGCACCGTGCAACCTTTACATCCGGTGTCATTTTTCGTCGTTCTGGATGAAGTCGTAATGCGTTTCATGAAATCCCTGTACGAAACGTGATCGGGGTCCGAACGGGGTTCGTATAGGCACCATTTGTTGGTTCTCATTCGTTTTCTGTGCCGAGAAGATGTACTTATGCCGACTATCGTGGATAAAGGTAAAACAGCTTCGTCTTCGAATGATAATTCATTTATCTGGCCGATATCTAAAATTAGATTTTTAAAGACGAAAAGATACGATGTCGTAAAATAAAAATTTACCTTCTAATTTCGGAGGTAACAACCAGAAGTATTCCGTCTTGATTAGTTTCGATAAACCCGGTATGCTGTGGTATAAACGTATTAATCTTGGATGCTTTCGTATTATCGACAAACATTTCATTTGCAAGGACGGCTCTAAGGATAAGGAACACGTCAGTCTCATTGCAGATTGCGCAGCTGTCGAACATACCATCGGGTAAAGGTCTCTACCTTTAAGTCCACGAAATGCTATCCCTGAGGACGATAACTTAAATGAATGTTAGATCGATTGATTATAACTTTATTACTGGAAATGAAACAATAAATCGAAGCTTAAAATTATCAAGAAAACATGCCAAGAACTCTATTCGCATCAGAATGTGTATTAGAACTTTAAAGTTGCGGGCAGGAGATATTTAAAATGACGACGGCTTATAATAGTTTTGGTATTTAAAAGTTAAGTTTGGTAAGCATAATATTTCTTAAACTACCTTTTATAACAATTATTCTTATTAAAATAAAAATGTAAAGAATATTTACCTAAAGATTTCCTATTTAAATAATATTCCATAGTTCCAGTACACATATCTAAATGTACTCCTATAATACTACCCAATCCGAAAACCGATCCATATTTCCTCATCAGTTTATCGTGTTGTATAACACCGTGGTACGAGTAGCCCCATGATTGATCGTCAAACCCCAACATACTGCAAAACTTGTATTGACAGTCATTCAATACCACTTTCGATGTACCTACTCCCACCATCTTTGCAATATAAAAAAATAGTGATAAATGAAAGTAATTAAAGCAAAACATTGCATCAGAATTGTTGATATCTTCTCTCAATCTCATCCGAGAGAAAAAAAAAAACATTAATAAACTAAAAACTTACCACATCAGTACCATACAGCTTCGTTAATATCTTAATCTCCCAATAATAATGCATGTTCGGTTTCAAAACATCGTTCCCCTTCATAGCAGCCGTACCTGAACTGTAGATTGGATGAAATAGGACTTCCCTGTCATCGTTCGATATCAAGTGCAAATTACCGGGCTGCTGTTCCCACTGCCACTTGAATATCTCGTAATTCTCGCCGCAGGTGCACTGCAACTTCCCATCTTTTAAATCGCTGTTCTGATACGAACAGAAGGACTCCCAATCTTTGAGACTCAAACCATTTTGATTCGTGTGCAACAGATATACGGCCATAGCTCTTTTGTCATCTACTAGTATAATGCGATTATGGGAAATAACTATCAATACAGCACGTAATAGTAATTCGTGCTCGTACGACTCAAAAAAAATCTTGTTTACATTTAAACGATGAACTCTGTTATTATAGCGCTGATGTCTGGAACAGCGAACAGTTATCAGCTGACAGTTGCGCACTGTTGCAAACGTCGCCCGATAAAAATGGATAGAAGTAAGTTCTTAACTCATTTTGAAGCAATAAGAATAATGTAAATTAATAGCAAAATAAGTTAATAAAGTTCTCGGAGAAGAATATATGCATTTAAAGGTTATAAGTTGCTGGAACTCTTATCGAAATAAGATTTCTATTCCGTTTTGGGACGTTGGTAATGGAGGAGGAACTTTTCGGAACGATGTTTTGTAACTATTTATAAAACGCGTGTATTTTATCTTTAATTGGCGTTGTTGTGATAGTAGCAAACGCATTTTTTGCTCATTGGAAAGAGTTTTTAAAGGTCAATGCTCTAAAAAATTTCCGCTGTTATTTACATATATGAGTAATAGGCGGAAGAAGTTTGTTTTCAATTTGTTATCTGAGAATAGTTCGATTTACGTTGTGACTTTCTGATTTAAGTATCTTTTATTTGATTTTGTGTTAATTATAGAATGTTGTTAAGAATTTAAATCATGGGCTTCGTACGTGCAAATTTCATTGATTCTCATTGGCTGACGTCTTCTGATTAAACCAATTACATTGCGTCGATACAAACCGGGAAATTTGAATCAAAAAATTCCATTAAACCTAATTTTATCTTTTAAAAGTATTGATTGGGGGTCGTCTGATGAACTTGACGTATATAAACAAATAAAAAAACCAACAGATGCTTTATCAAAAATGTTTTTCTCTTTTCCAGTATTTATACATTCAACAATAAAAGCTTACAAAGAGTTTTAATTAAAAAAGAAAGTTTCTTTTTTTATCAATAAATAACTAGAATATACGGTGTGTTTATTATTTAAATAGTAATAATACATGATACAGTATCTTAATGACTAAAAATGCTATTTCAAATTCGTCCTAGTAATTTCCATAGAAAGTAAAAATGCAATATAATATAAAAATTTAATTTGGTGAGTAAATCAACGTCTTTGTGTTTCAGTGTATAAAAAATAGTTTAGGGGAATAAAACCGACCGCCCGTAAAATAATTATTTAAACGAATAATCGAAAATATCATCATGATTTTTTTCTCGGTGAAACTAGGCTAGTGGCTTTCTCACTGTCGATGCCCAAAGCCGAAGAAAGTAAATTCACAACACTTTTCACATCTGTATTGTCGTAATCTGTAATAAACCGAACCAATATTAAAGGAACTCGATTCATTTCTATGTCATAACACATACCTTCACTTGTTATTTCCTTTTCCAATTTTAATTTTTCTTGCGTCAACTGCCACATTCCCTCTTCGATCGTACCTTTCGATATTAATCTATAAACACTAACTGGGTTGCTTTGCCCCATGCGATGGCAACGGTCCTCGGCTTGTTTGTCGTTGTACGGATTGAAATCTATATCGTGTATGATGACAGTATCAGCAGCTGTCAAGTTGATACCCAAACCACCGGCTTTCGTCGAAAGTAAAAAGATAAAAATGCTCGGATCGTCAGTGAATTCATCGATCAATTGTTGCCTGTAACGAACAAAATTCAAAATTGTCTTGGGCGTTTGGGTATCGTAACGTATACCGTATATTAACCGGGGTGCTGCCATCTAACCTCAAATAGGAATGGTTACGGAGTTGTAGGTATTCTTCCATTACGTCGAGCATTATCACGTACTGGCTGAAAATTAATACTCGGTGGCCTCCATTCTTCAGTTCTAGGAGTTTCTTGTCGAGGAATAGGAATTTACCTGATGTCAATATTAAATTGTCGGGTAAACCGAAACTTTCCAAACACTAAAATACGTTTGAAATTTATGCAATTATCTGATCAAAATGAAGATGTAAAGTTAATATTGTGGATATATAAATTGCTTTTGGTATGTTGTTGTTTAAGTTATTTTCTTTGAATTTACGTTGTATGCAACAATACTTTCATAAAAAACCTTTGCTTTTAAAGCCATATACGTATCACTGATTCAAGGTAAAACTAGAAGCTGTAAAAAACTAAATTTGGACGTAACTACTTTCTTTACCTTGAATTGCTTCGTCATGGTGTTTATTTCGAAGTCGGACATGCACGCCAAGTCATCAATGATATATTGAACGACAGTGTCTTTATATCCAGGATCGGCAGCTAATTTTTGAGCTATTTCAGGTAAATCTTCATACTGATAATGATATCGTAACAACAGTGGATGGTTACTTAACTTCCTTAAATCAGACATCATTGTCACGCCGTTATAATTACCATTTACCTGGAAGAATGAGATAAATTCATTAGTTCAATTAAGTGAAAAAAGTAGCTTTCGACTTGTAAATCCAGAATTAATAAGAGCAGATGATTCTGGTTTTTTGTAAACATTTTTAAGCTTACATTTCGATGCTGCACCAAATTTCAAACTGCTACTTTCTTATTTAAATTTCGAGAAATTGCTATACGGGGATTCCCAAATTTTTACCTTACATCATTACAGTAGGTAATTCTGACATTGCACGAACATTTCTGGACTCACGATGACACATCTCAAAAACCGCTAGCTTATTAAATTTTTCAGGAAACGATAGTTTTTGAAGAAAATCAAGAATCAGGGATTCTCATATATAAATAAATTCACTTACCCGATTTCCAGCTTCCTTAAACGACGCCACCAAGTTGACATATTGTTCCTCTTGCGTTGGAGCCATCGGTATTTGCAACATATAATCGTCTTTCTTCGGCAAATCTTGTAAAACATCCTTTTTGAGTCTGCGCAACACAAAGGGTTTCATGATTCTTTTCGCGTGCTCTATTTGATCCCTCTCGAACTGTGGTAAGGCTTCGTTATCTGGATCTTTGGCTTTCTAAAATTGTCATTTATATAATAAAAAACTCGGGCCGAAAGTAGTTTGACCTACCGTAGTTTTTTGAAATAGATTCTTTAGATCCTCAGTCTTTTCAAAGAATATATTCGGCATTACAAATATCAATAAGGACATTAACTCCAATAGGTTATTTTGAAGAGGAGTTCCCGTCAGTAGGATCCTTTTCGCAGCCTAAAATAATAAATCGATTAACATCTGGCAGATCACAAATGAAACGAATACTTTTATGCGTATTAGACATTCGTATCTCTGCGTGTTCATGTTTTTTAACATGTGTGCCTCGTCGAATACCACGTAATGCATGGGCGTGACCCTAAACATTTTCTTTTCCTCGGGACCACTGCTCACTATTGTGTATCTGGAAAAAAAAAATAACAGGATATAAACGCATTTCGTTCCGTTATTTAACAATATAGGACTCAAGATAGACCCTTGTGGTACTCCAAGATTAATTAAAATATAAGAAAAACGCGGAATGGAAATTATTTTTATTACAGTACCCTGTTTTGTACCTGGAAGTTTTATACTATAGGAAACTCTAGAGAAAGCTTACGTTGTCAAAACTACATCGTACTGCTTGTGTTTGCCTTTGGCGAATAGCATCCTCATACTTCTACGTTCCTCCGAGCTACCATAATAAAGAAGAATGTTCAGATCGGGACACCATCGTTCGAATTCGTTTTGCCAATTCTCTACAAACAATGAATATCAAACTTGCATCAAAAAGGAAAGACGGTAATACTGACCTAAAGTAGATGAAGGTACGATCACTAGATGTGTCGTTTGAGCTACTTTAGTCTCTTTCAAATATGCGAGGAACGCAATGACTTGGACTGTCTTGCCCAAACCCATTTCGTCAGCCAAGATTCCGTTGACTTCTTGATTGTGTAAAACAGTCAACCAATTCAATCCGACCATTTGATAACTCGTTAATTTCAAACTAAAATCGGCGATGGTACAAATGAAATTATACATCAAGTTTGCCGTGGACGACTTACTCAGGTGATAAAAGTTTTGGTTGACTCTTAATCGTTAATTCACTACCAATAGCGCGTTCTAGACTTTGCGATAAATTACCACATTTTCTCATAAGTTGTTTGATATTATTTCTCGTTATTAATACTTGTTGGGCGGAATTCAATAAGTCGGTGCTTAAATATTTGTTCGCTTGCAATTTCGTAACCTGAATAACGGGTAACATTAAAATTTCGTAATTCTCAAATTACCAATCGAAACGTACCAAATCGATCCAATTTTTGAAGGGTCTGCTAGCAATTATAGCCTCGATTTTCTTCTTAGAACATGATTGCATCAATTGTAATTCGTTCAAAGTAGCTGTCTGCATGAATTCCAACACACGTTTCTTGTCCGTTGTTAATTCGTTAGTTATTTCCGTATCCGAGTCTTCGTCGCTATCGTAAACGCGATTATCGGTATAGGCTTCGACATCTGCACTATCGTTGCTTCCTTCCGCGTCCATTTTAACTTTTTTCACTAGAAAACCACCTATCGATCCATTTGATGTTTTACAAAAGCCAACTTACCGCTATTATAGATTTCCGATGTTTCTTTCCGTTTATAATTATGTATATTTCCGTTACTACTACTGCTACTGTTAATATCAGATCTCCCATTTATATTCCTATTGTTTACGTTCTTAAAAGTCGTAGATTTATTAGTGGATTTCCAAGTCTCAAAATCTATATCGACGGTTGTATTATATTTACTTGTAAGTTTGTTCACAGCCGTATTAATCACAAAATCATTTTTCGTTAAAGATTCGTACACTTCCTAAAACCACACATAATTCTCCCATAATGCCCCAAATCGAACCCACACGGTATATATACTTACAAATGCTTGAACGTTCGGAAACATCTTTATTAAGTATCGAACCCTCATTTCCTTCTCAGGGACATCTAGAATCTCTTTAGATTCAACAGAATTTGTATTATTAGAGGTAGATTGTACCGAAAGGCTGTTTATAGTAGCTACATTGCTCGATTCACAATCCGAATCCGAGTCAGGAGCTTCTATTATTCGACGACGCATCGTAGTTTTAGCGTTTGTTTCCATATTTTGTGGCGCTAAGGAGTTATTTCGGATTACATTGCCTTGGGCTTACATGAGAATCTATACTTACAACACTTTAAATGCCCCGCAGACAACGTGATAGACGGTTTTTTCTGAAACCGATATTCAGTTAATTTAAGTACCGATTCTTGAGGCATACTTGCTTAGTTTCTGTTGCCGAAAGCGTTTTATCACAGTGAGAATTTAATGTAAAACGCAATATAAGCAGCAAAGTGACATGTTTTAGCTAAATTTATTTTATAAGAGGCGATTTTTCAGTGAAATGCCTGTTTTATCCTGTTACAACATTTGTCTCTTTCCAACTAATTATATTTTGTATCTTTTATCGCGGTTTAAGGCAATAGTTTAGATGATTACAGTGAGGTGTCGCTTCTCTACGCGATTGATTTTGTGATTTTGATCCTTTTCTTTTATAACAACGAGTGGATAATTACGAAGAATGGCTGGTTTAGCTAAAACTCTTCGTATTGCGACGAGACAAGCAGCTTTGTTAAGATCTTTTTCAACGAGACCGGCTAGTTTCGCCCTGCACAAATGGCAAAAATCACAAATGGATTTACTACAACAGAATTTGTGTTTGACATCTAATCAGGTATTACGTAAATAACGAAGAAACAGCCCCGTTTTCTCACAATTACGCTTAAATTGCCTGTAATTTAAGATTATTATTTCCGAATTAACCCATTATTATTTAGTAATAATCGGAACTTATTCATTATATAATAGCATAACCTCAAATTTCCATGCAGCAGACAATCGATAATTTTGGGATTAACCTAATTACTTTTGCTTAGACGCAATGGAGAAATTACAGTCCCGACCTAGTAAAACCAAAATTAACATCAACAGAGATTGAAAGCCGTGTATTGAAAGTCTGCGCATCATACGATAAAGTCACCGCGGACAAGGTAGAAAATCTAATTTCACCGTTATATTTTTACATTGCAGAGGCACGTTGTTCCACTAGTGCGAAGTTACAGTTCGAAGCCGCCTCTATCCTTAAAATTAATAGGAGATAGAGTTCTGTTGGTGCTGCAACTCTATGATAAAATCGAACCTGCGAAGGTAGGGTAAAATAATGTTTTTATGTTATTTTGCACAAGTGGTTTAACGGTCTCTGCTTCGAAAACGGCTACGGACAATCCCAACGTGATGTGTTTTTTTTTTGTAGCTGAAACTAGAGTCTCACTTTATCAACGATCTCGGTTTAGATTCTTTGGATCATGTGGAGGTGATAATGGCCATGGAAGATGAGTTTGGCTTTGAGATACCTGACGCAGACGCCGAGAAGTTATTGCGACCTGCTGATATTGTCAGATACGTAGCAGACAAAGAAGACATTTATGAGTAGTGTGCGAAAATCATGTCGAAATGATATAGAATTTTAATTCCCATCTCTACTTTCGTTTATGAACACTGGTGTGAATATTTTGCGTAATGGATAAATAAAATTGTGAATTATGCAAATGTAATTAGATATAAAGTAATAAATGTTGTACGAATGATGTTGTTTTGTTAATAAAATGATTTGAAAGGAGATGTATTTTATGTTCTATACCATTTTATTTTCCATAAATTTTTTTATAGGAATAAATTATGTTTTAAAAAGAATATTATCCGAAACGTAATTTTAAAAAACCCCGCTATGCCGATTGTTCTTTTATCGGTTCTCTTCGTGACGTTTCGGCAACTTTCGTTTTTCGTTAACAGGTTGGCAATTTTGTATATTGACATTTCGCGCATCGCTCAAAAAAGCTGCGAACAAACCACAAAAACCTTGACGTCATGAGAGACTAAACATTTTTTCAATTGTTGACTTGTCATCCAGAAAAATATAAAATACCGTCCGCACTATGGGGAACGCGGACACGAAATTGAATTTTCGCAAAGCCGTTGTGCAACTGACTTCGAAAACGGACGTAAGTACCGCAAGTTTAGTTGGGAGATCCAGTTTTGATTACCGTTCATTAACACCTACGATTTCCACAGCCGATCGATGCGAATGACGACGCTTTTTGGGAGCAATTCTGGTCGGAAAACGTTAATAACGTTCAAGATATCTTTACGCTAGTGCCGGCACCAGAGATCAGGGCGCTAAGGGAGGAGGCACCTTCGAATCTTGCTACTCTGTGCTACAAAGCTGTTGAAAAATTAGTCAAAGCTGTCGATAACAGCTGTCGAACACAACATGAGCAACAGACTGGTAAGTTTTTGGATCATAACGGTAGAGAGGGAGGTTTAAATTTGTCACTGTGTAGTTTTAAATTGCGTTCGGTTGTTGACGAGGGTTTTACCGTACATATTCGAGGATCCCGAATGGAGGGGATTCTTCTGGTCCTCATTACCTAGTCAGAATGAAGACGAAGAGGAATCTTTACCATTAGCACAGTCCTTGTTGAACGCTATATGTGTGAGTTTGTTTAGTAATTATTTATTTAGTGTATTGACTTTAATATCGGGATGTGATTTTTAGGATCTGCTATTTTGTCCTGATTTCACCGTTATGGGAACTCGTAAAGTGGGGCCTGTAAGTTATATTCGAAGTGATATAAATTAAATGCGCACTATTTTTGCCTTTGCTATTATTGATCAAATAGGGTTGATCAAATTATGAAAAATGCAGTTTTCCTTTTAGAGTTTTTAACTAACAGTTATAGCAGTTAACACTGAAAACATTAAAAATTAATAAAAACAAATTGAAGATGGTGCGCAGTTTATTTGCATTTTCCATTCAATAGGGATGCTTTTTCCTTATAATCATTATCTAGGACAAAGCGGAAGACCTGTCAGCAATAGATAGTTGCGAATATATCTGGGAAGCGGGCGTGGGCTTCGCGCAAACACCTCCGCGGAATCCGCAGGTGGATACCAATCGGACGGAGCTATTAAAATTGCTTCTCACCTGCTTCAGCGAGACCATGTATCAACCCCCGATCGACATTAATCAAAATCCGAACAAGTGGATCGGGTAATTCACCTTAACGTTTAAAAAGTGAAATTCTACGATCCTATCTTTCAGTTACCTAACCTCGGCTGAAAATAGGCACGCTTTGCCTATGTTTACATCGCTTCTAAACACACTCTGTGCTTACGATCCTGTCGGCTTGGGACTCCCATATAATCATTTAATCTTCAACGACACCTTGGAACCTTTAGTCGAAGCTTGTTTGCAGATACTAATTGTGACATTGGATCACGATACTAGTTCTGGGACTCCGACGGAAGGGGAAGACGTAAGTTGATTAGTTATTTTAATTATTATGTGCGTGTAATACAAGATGCAAACACTTTGTAGACTATTCCACAACCGGGACCGTCCAATAAATTAAATTCATAAATGTCTATATGAAACTTCATCATAGTTCATTGTTATTATTTTATCCAATGAGAAAATCTTGTATTGCAAATTTAACTCAAGTTACATAGCGTCGAGGTAAAAGCGAATGTCCATCGCTACAATGGAGAGCTGTATAAATTTATTTAGATTTTGCCAGACGCACTTTTTCGCCAATTTGTTGAACCGAATACCCTACTAATCGGCTTTCCACGCGGCATTTTCACTTTTAAAATACACTCTGTTGCACGTTATGCGTTTGCAGGTAACTGCAAGGACGAAGGCGCAGGTAACAGACTAATGATCGTAACGTGATTCTTGGAAAGACCCACATAAACATTTGCCACAAACAGGGCGCTTTATACCACTTCAATAATTCTTTTCGTCAATAGTTGTAAATCAATAAATGACGGTTATCAAGTGATTACTCTTGTTAGGGGTTTGTTTTAATGTAAAGAACATTATTGCAATATTCCTAACCATGCTGTATTGTGCTATAAACTAATAGAAATAACATTTTGAATTTTTATCCCACAATTTCCTCAATTAAATGAAGTGTCCTAACTTCCCTGACTGGGAGTGTACATGCTGTCCTATATAGTGTAGTGCTGAAATAGCAATGCTATATAAAGTAGCACTTAAAAGCATTGATAATTGATCTTAAAGTGCACGCGAATTGATCCAACCTTATACTTCGCCGGCTTGTTTATCACTAATTCCCCCTCTCTCTATGCTGACGTAACAGGTGCGTCACGTCATATCCTTCTATTATCTGCGGTATGACCGTTTGCCAGAACTTAATGGTGACCGCACTATATAGGACAGACTGTATAGTGTTTTACTGTTTTAAAGAAGAAAGTATGTGTTTTCCTTTTTTTTGTGACAATCTGTTTGGCCGATTTTTTTTCTAATTTGCCCAACATTGAATTCTATAAAAGTGAAATTTGCTGAAATCATGTTTTGTTCTCATTAGGATAGCGTGTGTATTAAATGTTCAATGTTTTAGACTGCTACTCCCGATAATCTATTTATCAATTACTTATCGAGGATACACCGTGACGAAGATTTTAATTTCATACTGCAAGGGATCACTCGATTGTTGAACAATCCGTTGGTTCAAACTTACTTGCCCAATTCGACGAAAAAAGTTCATTTCCACCAGGAATTGTTGGTATTCTTCTGGAAGCTTTGCGATTACAATAAAGTAACCTTTTCCTGTTTATTTTTATCGTTCGATTTCTAACGGAGCGTTATTGACTTTTAGAAATTCTTATACTTCGTTTTAAAGAGCAGCGACGTCTTGGAGATTTTAGTTCCTATCCTGTACCATCTCAACGATTCGAGGGCGGATCAATGTATGCCGGTGTATTTCGTAAGGTAAGAAACCCGTTCGTTTTTAACGTTGATCGATTTTTTAGCGAGGGTTGGCTTGATGCACATTGGCGTGTTCATTTTGCTTTTACTATCCGGCGAGCGTAACTTCGGCGTTAGGTTGAACAAACCTTACACGGCCACTATACCGATGGACATTCCCGTATTCACTGGAACACATGCCGATCTCTTAATAATCGTGTTTCATAAGATAATAACTACCGGACACCAAAGACTGCAACCACTTTTCGATTGCTTACTAACAATATTAGTCAATGGTAGTGTATCGTGTGACGTGCGAACGAAGAATTCGTTATCGGAATGAAACTTTTCGTATTTTCAGTGTCACCGTATTTAAAAACCCTATCGATGGTGGCTAGTACGAAACTACTGCATCTCTTGGAGGCTTTCAGTACCCCTTGGTTCTTATTCTCGTCGCATTCCAATCACCATTTGGTGTTTTTCTTATTGGAGATTTTTAACAACATAATCCAGTACCAATTTGATGGTAAGAAATAAAACGACAATATCTGATTTAATATTCGCGTTCAGTAGACTAACCGATAAAGAAAAGTCAGGTTTTTCGTTTTTTTGGATCACCCCGTTTTACAAATTTTGCTTTTGTTTCGGATTTTCTCAATGCTATAAACAGAATCCAGAATATTTGTAGTTACGTCAAATTTACTTATGTCGTATGCAGCGTCTGTAACAAATTAATTTTGATTCGATTACACCAATCGTGATTGCAACGAATTGTACGAAATGACAGTTGTCAAATTTTTTGAGGTTATTAACAAAGCTTTCATAAATATTACTTCATTTGTAAATACACCTGAAAGCTTACCACAACCTAAACGAATTACTTCACTGTAGTTACGAAAATAACTGATTTACCTCAAGAAATACCAGAATTCAATAAAAATAAGCGTTGAATACTAAAGAAAGCCTAAATACGGAGTAGAAATAATAAATCAAATGTCAAGCAATATTCTCCGTCTAATGTGTATTAGGTTGCATACACTGCAGTAAACATTATGAAAGCTCTTATCAACGCATACTCAATCATATTCTATCTCACTTGAAATCATTCATTGATGCTTAATAATATATGGGCGTATATCTGAACTAGCTGCGACATATGTTATATACTTTTATTTCTCTTGCGTATACGTTTGCTTCCGGTTTTTAGATATTACGCTTGTCATCACTTTACCGATCTATTAATGACGTAACTACAAACATTGCTGACTTTAAGAGTATGTTACATTTAAATCAACTTTCTCTCAAGGTAATTCCAATTTGGTTTACACTATAATCCGCAAGAGGCAGGTCTTTCACAGTCTAGCGAACCTACCGTGCGACTACGGTTCCATAACGAAATCCCTAAACAAACGGTCAAAGCGACATCTAAGCTCTTCGACTAGTCACGATAACGTTTCCGAAGCTGCCATGGAAGGATCGCGCCCTGCATTACCCGCCGAGCCCGGAACGCTTAAGGCGACACTGCCAGATACGCCTGCAATCGCGCAAATGACCGAGAGGGAATCGGCACACCCCAGTTATCAACAGTTGGAACAACTGTCCTCTCTGACTAACGGCGTTACGAATATGAGCTTAAATACCGCTCCGAAAGTGCCGTCGTTAAATAATTCTGACGGAGAGAAGGCTGGTAAACCCGCTTCACAATTACCGGAGACGAAAACTCAAACTGGCGGAAGAGCTAGCGTTGCTACGGTAAGACTTTACTTTGGAGAATTTTGAAATTCCGCTATTCCAAAAACTATGCAACTAGGGTATCTACTAATGATATGAAAATTAGGTCGGTATTAAATCGGAAGTGTTACAAGTAAGAGATCTGGGAAATCCCCAAATCCTATTTTTCCCTAGAAATACCGATTTCTCGTAAATTAAAAAAAGCTAGAGATTTGAAATTTGGCACAATATTAAAAAGTTGCTTCGGGTGTATTCGTGCAAAGTTTGAATCGCGTACTCGTAATAATCGTGGAGATATAAGCCAAAAAATTGGGGAATCCTCAAATAGAGATTTTCTTAAGAATATCGATTGCTCGAAAATTTAAAAACCAAAAAAAACTAGAGCTTTGAAATTTGGAACGATATTAAAATGTGGCTTCAGGTGTATTCGTGCAAAGTTAGAGTCGCATACTCGTAATAATCGCGGAGATATAAGCAAAAAATTGGGGAATACGCAAATCGAGATTTTCTAAAAAAAAATATCGATTTCTGGAAGATGAAAGCAAAAACAGAGATCTAATATTTGGTACTTTATTGAAATACCCTTCCAAATATATTCGGGCGAAAGTAGAATCACCTACTCACGATAATGGTAGAGATTTGAGCCACA
The DNA here is from genome assembly GCA_031763485.1 of Osmoderma eremita. Classification (NCBI taxonomy): domain Eukaryota; kingdom Metazoa; phylum Arthropoda; class Insecta; order Coleoptera; family Scarabaeidae; genus Osmoderma; species Osmoderma eremita. Next base: position 1,878 of record JARFOC010001179.1, on the reverse strand, counting down.
GATGGGGCAATCCCCAATTTGGAATTTTCCTGAAAAATATTAATTTCTCGAAAATTAAAAAAATGTAGAGGTTTCGATATCGGATACATTATTAAAATGCGATTCCATAAATATTCGCGAAAAGTTGGAATTATATACTCATAATGATTACAAAGGTATAAGCCAAAAACCGGGGAATCCTCATATCATAAATTAAATGAATTAAATAAATAAATTTAATAAGTTGGCAGTTTAAAAGTTGATACAGTATTACACAATATAACCCTAATAATGCTTGTGCCAAGGTAAAATCTGCCATGGAAAGCTGGGGAATCCCTCAAATCACGCTTCCCCCTCTCTTGATTGAGAGAATTCAAACTATTTCTTTAAAGGTTAAGTTTGTGTTTCATTTCGCAGCGAAATTCTTTAAGGGTTACCTCGAACATGGAGAGTAACAACGGTCAGTGGGTCCCGACAGCCGAATGGGTGCATTCCTGGAAGAGTAAGTTACCATTGCAGACCATCATGAGGTTGTTGCAAGTCTTGGTGCCGCAAGTGGAGAAAATTTGTATCGACAAGTAAGTCGAGTGGATTTCCAAGGATCCTCGATCACTAATACGAGCGTTTATTGCAGAGGTTTGACCGATGAAAGTGAAATTTTAAAATTCCTACAACACGGTACCCTAGTCGGCCTGTTACCCGTACCCCATCCAATCTTGATACGTAAGTACCAAGCGAATTCGGGTACAACGACTTGGTTCCGGACTTATATGTGGGGTGTTATCTATTTAAGGTTGTATTCAAATAATCGTTTGTTATTTTATATCGGAAATCTTATGTTTTTAGAAACATGGACCCACCCATTTGGTACGATACGGATGTGAAACTATTTGAGATTCAACGGGTTTAAGAATTACCATTACGTTCTACCTAACCGTCGCATTGTACTGATTGATGCAAACTATTTATGTTCCTAAACGTAACATTGATTGAATCATTAAGTGAATGTAGCCGTACTTATTTAATTATTTGTTTCTCACTGACATGTATCTCTCTCGCTTAGTATCTCCTCCCATATTTGTTACTATTGTAACAAGTCGTGTGTTAACGTATAAATGTGTGAATGTAACTTATATATTTATTATTATTGCATTTAAAGTTAAAACGGAATGTCTTTCTGAGTATTCGAGGGATTACCACAAACGCATAAGACTGCGAGATCAACTGATTCAGGAAAGTTACAGGTACATGCTGTATTTAATTGAGTCGACGCGATTTTAATTGTAGTGTTATACCAACGTAAGATAAGTTAAATATGTTGTGGTAATATCAAATTATTGTTATTACTATAGACGTTTTTGAATGTTAAAATAAAGAAAACCCAAAAATGCATTTAATGTATCATAGTTGTATTAATTTTGATTTAATCTTATTTGTTTTAACTGAGATAATTAAGTTAATTTATGTTTGATATGTAGTTAATATGTATAATAGCATTTTCTTTGTTAATATATTGTAATGATTAAACAATAAATATCAAATAGAACTTTAAATTAAAATAGAATGACATTAAAACATCAACACCAAACGAGTTATCTTAACGCGTTAAATGGTCCCTAGGTGGCGTTAATGGTTCTGTCAGTCACTATTTTGTAGAAAATATTTTTCGTTAATATTGGTCTTAAATTTATATAGAAGCCCACGATAAATGATAGGCAGGGCTAATGAAACTACGATTTCATAAAATTAGTATCTTTCCAAATTCTACGTTTTATATTTTGGGGCTTGCTGTATTAAATTATATTATTACGAGTTCTATCATAGGTTTAAGTTAAAAAATACCCCTTACCACCTTGTTGAGTAAAGAACTCTGAATACGCATTTCGGCAACTAAGTTGC
>JARFOC010001178.1:28669-67346 GCA_031763485.1 Osmoderma eremita | reverse complement strand
TTCGTAGATTCTGCTGAGGATGGCAACTTAGTTGCCGAAATACGTATCCAGGAGTTCTTCACTCATCGAGGTGGTATAAGGGTATTTTTTATTTCTAGTATTTTAAGCCACCGGATACTATTATTTGTATTTTATATGAATAGTGGAAGCAAAATGATAAGAAAATGTTTATGAGTGCAATGAATTCATCTGCCTGAGTTTTCTGTGTTTTATCGAACGTTATACAAGGAACCTTTGTTGCCATATTTATATTGCACTTATAAAAGGTCGGATTTCAAAAAAAGTATGAATAATACTGTGTTTGTTATACAGACTAAACTTAGATATTGTAAACACAACAGTGGGGACTTGAGAAGGAATTCTTACCCTATTCATCAAAGAATGTTGGAATCGTTGAAGTTTTTGTGAAACCTAGGTCAAGTATTGATGTACAACGCCGTTTCCAGCGACCATTTAATGTTCGAAACTGTCCTTCGTCCCCAGAACCAGTTTATAATACGCTAAGTGTGTTTATAAGTAGAGAGAGATGTGTATATATTTCCTTTTTTAATCGTGCATGTTAGATATGACTTTCGTTTATTCGGGAATTGGTTTACAATGAGAGCCGCCGTGCTCTTGAAACATATGTCCCGAATTTTATTAAATCAATTTGTGTGATGTGGATTTCCCGATACTGCGTATTAGTGATACCAGCCCACAGTCCTTGCAATTCTTTCCCAGTAAGGTGCTGATTGAAAAGAAGGGAAAATCGATTCTCTATACTACCAAACCTTTTCTTGATTTAACCAACCCTATCCGAGATGATAATAGTGTAAAAATAAAAAAAAACTAGGGCTGTATCTCAGAACATCCACAACGTCTTCGTTCCCCGTAACCGCGATGACCATTATATAATCGTGCGCGATGCGACACACTTCCAACGCACGACAAAAATACACCCGGATTTATTCAAGGATCTTATACCGTATAGAGGAGGCCATTTGGTTCGTATCATTATTCGAGGAGGATTTAGATAGAACGATGCATCGGACTATACGCACGCTGAATTGAATTAAATTAAAACGTTTGATTGAACTCGTTAAAGAAAACGATTGAATTTACAGAAGAGAAAGTTGGAAATGATTGTTATTATTAATACTGCGCCTGGCATAGGAAATCAATCTCGGCATTTACTGGGCGAGGCAGAAAGGGCCTAGTCACGCAAGGCGTGGATAATTTAACATATAGTATAAGTACCGGAATTCAATAACCCTAAATTTAAATATGAATATCGCTTACACACGCAACTAGAAGTGGTTAAAGTCGATGGAGTGTATAATAGAATTTCTCTCGAATTGGACAAATAACATTTCAATAGAGATTTTCTATAAATATCTGGTGAGGAATTTGTAGTGTAAGTCATTGTTATCTGGAACATATAATTAATTACATCACGGAACATCAGCCGATAATAGATTTTTATAGATGAGTTACCGTTGAATATTAAACCAGGGGATTATTCTTGAATGTATGCGATTAGAGTCGTCTGCTTTCGATATTGCATAGTTTCTAATGTTTGGAACTTGATCCAACATTAAGGTGCGAATCCGCAATGAAACAAAAAAAACCATGAGTTTTTTGTTCGATTTCAACAAAGAAGAGAATGTTGCTACAACGGCGAACTCAATTTAAGTAAACGGTTCACTTCAAACAAAAATTGTATGAATTCACCTAAAAAGTACAACACTTCCATCTTTACTGACTTAACAAATATCTAGTTTTCAATGGCGGTAAACACTAATTTGGTTGATATGAGAATATAATTTTGTCATTTATTTGTTCCAAACATAATGTTTTCTAATAATCTGAGTAATTTCATACTAAGGTATATTTGCTTGATTTAATACGGGATAAGTTTGATTATAGTCCTCTCTTTTTTAAGTGTATCCCCAATTTTTATAAAATATATTCTACTTTTCTCTACGATTTATTTGAATTAAATACCTAAGTACCTAGGTACTTATGTCTCATTGAAACTCCTTATATGTATAGGTGCAATGAAACGTGGTAATTGTGATGACGACAAGCAGAATGCCAGACGCGTTTCGCGCATTATTGTGATAGTGATGGCTTTTCGGACCGGACACCTACATACATAGAAAAGTGTTCGCTATTCGCTTCTATAATCTATAAATTCACATCGCAACTAGAAGCGAACCTTATGTTCTTCAACCTGTCAACTCGGATAAATACATGGAATATTTTTAAGAAAAGCCCGGAAAAACAGAGGCACCAATAATTTTATTCTTATTTCTCATATATTTATGTTTGTTATCTCTTTTGAAACTTGCGATTTACTTCGATGAGATCACCATATGTCTCGTTCTTACCAAGGGAGGTAGTCGATCTTGGAAATCGACGACCGCCTAAACACAGGAATTTTCGCTGCGCTGGGCTCGCGCCCAGACAAAACTTAAGATTACGTGGAGAAACTCAGTGAATGTTGTAATTTGCAAATCTCTATGAATCTGTTCGGTCCGGACGAAACAAGGCACTTACGATCAGTCGTTCTGAATATCCTGGAGAGTCCTCAGTTTAGATGTAGCCATTGACGGCACGCTAACCCACCAAAAACCAGGACAGGTCTGAGGATGATTTTGTAAATCAGCAACTTGTTTCTTAGTTTGAGGGAATTTCTCCGCCCAAAGAGTAGCAGTAATATGTTACGGAATTTTAGAAAACAATCTCGTACCTCGCTTACGGTGTGGGGCTTTGGCGTTATCGACGGGATCGATTCCCCGCTGTTCGCTTTCTATAGCAGCTTGTATATAATGCCCGTATTGTATTAAGTACAGCTGAGAAAAATATTTTTTATCAAAAACAAATTCCGTATGTTGTAAACTATTGACCATTTAAAGAAATAATTTGAAAATTATACATTTGTTTGATTCAGGAACGTTTTTCTCTTCTTTTTCCTTTTGCGTCTATATATGCTAACAGCCTGTTCTTTGTCATATTATTAAATGGTATCACTGCATCTCTTTTGGGACGCCCTCTGTTTCTTCTGCCTCGAGGTTGGCCATCTCGTGCCATTCGTACTAGTCTATCCTCGTCTATTCTTTCTATATGTTCGTTCCATTCCACTCTACTCTGTAATATTCAATCAGTGATGTTATCAACTTTACATGCTTCTCTTATGTTTGTGTTTCTTAATCTGTCGCGCTTTGTTTTACTAGCTATTCTACTCACTACATTCATTTCTACGACTATTTGCTGTTTAATTTTGGACGTTTGTGGTATTGTTTCTGCCGTATACGACTATGTTGGAATGGGTCGTAGTGGTATAAGCCGTTATTTCTTTGTTTAAATCGCTATAAATAGTAATAGTTGTTCCTAAATCTCTTATTTTCATTACTTGTTCTATGGGTTTATTATGTACGACCAGTTTACGGCGTACTGGCTCTTGAGAAAGAATAAAGTCGCTGCTGCAGTGTGAGTTTAACTTTAATTGCAAATTACTGACACTGAAGAAATAAATGTCGTCACTTTGAGTTCTGGGTAATGCGAAGGTTCTGAACGTCATTTGAAATTGATATGTAATACTTATTATATTCTAAAATTAAAGTCCTAAACAAGAGAGTTTGTAATTTTTTTTTGTGTCAAAATATTATATTTCGTTCTAAAGTGAAACAGGGCGTAATACCACGAAACACACATACATGCATACGTACATAGGAAAAAACAAACATCTGACCCGATTTATAATTAATTTCACTACAACAGGCGATAAATTATACTTTTTAAAAGCATTGATTGATTGACCGACATTATTATAGTTGTAATTATTACATTGCTTTTTTCTAGGTGCGCGAACTACGTCTTCGTCTACAACCGCTCGCCGGTTCTCGAGGTAAATCGATGTACCGGCCTTGATATAATTGCGCGCGATCGATTTTGACATCCTTATAAAGAAAACAATTTATTTCCGCGGGTTCTTGCTTTCTTTTCCTTTCTGATCAGTGGCGTCGCGTCAATAAAAGAAACGCAAGTTAGTTTAGTGCTATCAAGTCGCTTTAAAATTGTTTACCCTAGGATTTGATAACCCACAATAATCAAAAGTACGTTTGTTTATGTTTTTCCCTATAACCCGTAAAGGGATGGAACTATTAAGCTTTCATTAAGAAAAGTTATATGAAACGGTTCGCTATAGCTCTCAACTGCTGATTTATTACTTTCAGATAACTAAATATAACCATCAGTCACACACCCTATTTAATTATCCACTTCTCCCCCGTTCTTTCTCACTTACAAGGAACAGTATCGAAGTGTCACTTTCCTATTTCAACAAAACTTGGCCGGTTTGTAGAATCTTTCGAGTTTTACACAGTTCGTAACACTGTTACTGTAACAACTCCATGAAACTCGAGAAACCGATTGGTCCTTCTTCTCAATTAATACAGCTCTTATTCTTCTTAATGTGTATTACTTCACTGATTTCAACGGTTTTAAGTCATCTACATTTGCATTAAGTATGTCCAGTTTGTTGGACATATTCAACAACACTAGACAACAGTAGAATGTCAACTTTAATTTCGTGAATTACATTTCACAACTACAACTTTCTTCCTATCTTCACAATTTATTACATCATTTCAATACCCGAAGGACTTTTATAATTGACCTCGGAATACAATTCTAATTGTGAATAGTATAAAGGCTGCGAACAAGTCTGCGATCGTCGAAGTTCTCCGTTACGTAATTGACCGAGAACACCTTCCCTGCCACTGACAGAAAATGAACCAATTAATCCGGAACACCAAACTCACCTAACCTAACAGAAAACGGATGGAGGGAAGAGTATAACAGAAGCTAAACTACAGAAAAAAGGGAGTAGAGGAAGAAATAAAGAGAACTCGAGCCTTAGCCTGGGAAAGATAATCTAGAAGAGAGAAAAGACAATACGAGAAGCAATTACAAAATAAAAACATAGCTATCACAGAAAATAGATCGAGAAGAGTTGTGTAATTGCATAAGACGGGTCAAAGAGAAGAGAAAAGAGGCTTCCGGACGTAAACACTTCCTAATCGTAAGAATACGGTGGGCGGACGTTGCCGAAAACCCAGCAGTCTCAACCTCCTTTGCAGAGAGGAATTGTAACGACCGACCAATCACACACCTCGCCTCCGTAAAGATATATCAATAAGACTACGAGCGACAGGATTTATTCAAGAAATTTCAAAGCGAGACATTTAGTGCCATCACACTTATTGACTTAGAAAACAGCTATAACACACTTCTAACCAAGCATCTCACACGACCTCACAAGATGGTTGCTCAGTTACCAAACCTATGTAATTTATTAAATGATTTCGTAATCTTATACTAGCAGTACTTATATTTGCAAAATAAAGTTTTCATTTTCTTTTCTGCCTTTCTTTCGTATACAATAAATATATTAGATTTCACAGTATTTTAAGTTATAATCGTGATTATTACGAAAAAAGTTCATCGGAAGTGCAAATAAAAATAGCAAAACACTGTTTATAGATGAAAATGGCTTAAACGGGTACTAATATGTACATATGACAAAACTTTTCATGCATTGCGTGTATGGTGGTTGGTGTGAGTTTAAATGAAGGCATTTCAAATGGAAAAACTATATTTAACTTTTTTGTTATTGGGGCAGGCAACCCAATTTACAAGCGGAGTATATGCCATCTATAAAAGAACATCTAAAGTTGAAAATTGTGACGTTTCATCATGGCCGAAAATTGTTACACCTTTCACTAAAATGTATTGATGTAATATTTAAAAAAGGCTTATATACTTCCTAATTTTATTTAAACTAAAATATTTATTCGATCGCATGGATCTGTAGGGCATAGGTGTTAAATGTTGTGAGTGCTGCCATCAATCGCCCAAGACGAAATTTCGATACATTGAAGTACGGGACGTTCAAACGTAGATGTCACCAGAATAGGCAATATAATTAAAATTATTTAAAAGATGATAGTAGTCTATATCTTTATCTTACGTCTTATATAATTCATAAATTTACTTTTGTTAATAATTTATACTGTTATACTGTTTATATTGTTTGCAAAATACCTATATGCATGGACAGAATTCTGACAGTGCAACATTTCACGCGCCATCTAGCTAGAATGTAAGTACGATAGATGGACGTCATATTCCATATGATTATAAGAACGGCAGTATTTACCGTTTCCTCTTTAGTTTTAATATATCATGGCGAGAGGTTTGATTCGTTTTCTCACGCCAGTAGTATTTCTCTTAACCGGTAACCTGATTTTCCAAGTGCAAGTGGCGAATTGCGGCCTGTTTCCCGAAATCGAATCCGTAACCGTCATAAACGTCACGTCGATCGCCACAACAAAGTCCGTTGCTATTAATGATGTTCACGACGTGGAGGAAGCCGCCGCGACGCCTGTCAAACGGGTGGAATTCGAGGTGCAAGGTAGAAACCTCTTCCGGGGTATGCAAATTGGAACTACGCGTCAACCGGCGGACAAAAACACGTTGTGTGATAACTTACAGGACTACGAAATCGGTGAATATTACGTGGACGAAAGTAAGGCGCGATTGTGGTTAATATTGCCGGTTAGTGTGGAGAACGTGTTTTTCTGTATTCCGCACTACGAACAGGACGGTGGCAATGCTATTTATTGGTATCATCAGGGAACCAACAATGCTCTGTACGATCTCTACACGTCAGAAGAAGAACAAACCAAACACAAGTAAGTCGTGTAATGTTTAGCGTAACCTATTTTCATTCATGAATCATTATGCACAGATATGTTGTCAATCGTTTCTGCAACATTTTCGCTTTATAAAATCAATTCTTTTTTATGATCTGCTTGTTCGACTCAGTCATCGCCCCATAAACTGGTTAATACCAGATTAAACCACGGTATATGATGCAGTACTTTGGATCCCCAAACCGTAGATTTTAAAATGTTAAAAATACTCGTCTGGAATATATTTTTTATTTACAAGTCCCATTTTTTTTTATCTGTTATTATTTTTTCAAATAACATTCTCCTGATTCACTTAGATTTTGCACCACCATATCCTAGGTATGTTGGAAAACGAGATTTGGGACTTGACACTTTTCAGTCCTGCTAACTGGTATTTTTAGGCATAAACTAGTTTAGCTCCAGGCTGATGGTGTCGGCAAAATGTAATCGTTCATACTCTTTAACGAACTTACTGAGATAACCACGCGATTCAGCCAACGTACCAACGTACGCCCATTTATGTACTTGCTGGTTCACGCACATATCTAATCGTCTATACTTTGTAGCTACGTTTATGTGTGTTGAGAATCTGGTTATTTTGGTGTCATTGTCGTTGTTAAAGAATATGGGGTGTATTTTGATGATCGTACGTGACGTCATGTTTCCTTTATAACCGTATGGTTGGCAATACACAGTAGCGTGTCTACTAAAACTTAATAATGCAAACTTAACCATACCATTTACAATTTCATTGGATTTACAATGAGGTTAATCTTAGTTACCGTTAATATGAAAGTGCTTTTCAACTAGCTATGAAAAGAATACAGAATCTTCGAACCCATCATGTGACTTTTTTCAGTACCTATGCAAATTGATTATAATATTTTACAGCTACCAGCTGGATTATGCGCTAAGTAGTTAGTTATCGGTTTGGTTAAACTTGTTATGGATTAATGGTCATCTATATGTCATTATAATTTTATTTGGCCGAGCAAGAGTAATTGATTTTCTTTTTCAAATTGGATTTGAAAGTGCACCTACTCTAAGGTAAAATAAAGCTTTTACAAAGATAATCTACGGAGGAAACTAAGACTTCATCTGTATGTATTCCTATTGTTCGTATTAGTAGTGCGCTATGACTCACACAGCAGTGATACACCTAAAGCTAACGAAGCCAGAGTAATTCAGACCAATACTTAACACATTGGGTAGACATGGAGCTAATCAATATCCCTCGCATGTTCCCTAAGCAACCTATGTAATTAGTGTAAAACGTTAGAAAGCGATTTGGTTACGTGGAGGAGACTATACTTCGAAAACATTTGCTCGGAGAAGTAAAATTGTTGAAGTTTAACAGCTATGCTAGTTAATATTTGCTATTATTTCTACTATTTCCATTGTTTGTTGGATTGAAAAGGGCTGGTCATAATTAAACTTATTCTGTAAGAATTTTGTGCAAATGTGACATTGGGAATACCAAATACTATTGTCAGACAAACTCCTTCACCTTGACCCCTAGACTAATCGGAAAGCAGTAACTTATAAGGGAAAGTATTTAAAGGTTTTACTTAATTTACAGAACTACAACTTGTGTTCTCTGATCTATAGAACATATGTCTTAATATGCCCTTTTTAAATGAAAATTTCTGATATTTTACAAAAAAACTGGCGTTGTTTATACTCACGACATTCCTTTTTTTTTAATTTACAAAAGCACACATCTTAAAGTAACTGAACACAAAACTATGTTTCTAAAGAAGGACAAATTTGTATCCTATACATTTTTTGCGAAAAAAGGAGCAGCTTTTGCCTTTTTCTCCAAATAAATCTATATTAAAGTATAATACCTACTTTCGAATAAACGCTCTTTTTGTTTTTTAAGTTAAGATGCCTGGTTCTGCTTGTTCGTTTCTAGACTTTTAGAGTTGCCTTCTCTCCCAGATTCAGTGTGAAACAAGCACGTGCGACGAAGTTATTTCATTTCCTTAATGTCTCTTAGATAAGGCAAACATCAAATGAATAACTTCCAATAAAAATTTAAATGTAGATGCGTAATATTTACAAAACAATTGCAAATAGGTTTGGTGCTTACACTAAAAAATATATTTGTGTGGTGTTCTCATTTCAAGTTGCCAGAAAATGTGATGCCCAGTGTTTGTTGTCGGAGTAAACCATAAATTATCTCATATTCAATGAAAACTAAGTCAGACAAGTGCGTGTACTCAGGTAATCGCAAACAATATTTTCTCGGTTTTGTAGTTGAATACATAATTTTGTGGGTGGGGGTTTTGATCGACTAGCGATTCTTACCAGATGTTTTCTAAAAATATCCACTTATTAGCTATGTTTATAGCGAGAAGCACAAGAAAACAAACTGGCATCTTCCTTCGAACAGAAATAACGTATTTAACATTTAAGAAGTCTGGAGGCATTGGAAAAGTATTGAAAAATTAAGAATTTTAAATTAATTTTTAAGTGGAAGTTTAATTGTGTGCTATTCTTTAGATTTAAATCACTCATATGTGAGTGTTTACAGCTGTTGATTTACACAACGGATTCTCGTTAAAAAGTTGTAGAACGTAATTGTAAAGAATTATCTCTAGTAGGTTTCAGCTTAATCTCCACTCGTTATTCGTTGAAAGCATTTCTGCTCAAAATTTCATTCCAGTCCAACATTTAAGTAGTAAAATTTAAGTAGTAAAATTCTAAACGAAAATTCGAAATTCTAATCTATACATTCGTAGATCTATTGAAACCGAATTAATTTGATTTCCAATGTAAACTATTAACATGTAACATATTTCCAAATGTAAGCAAAGCATGGGTCGATGCTGAGCGTGTCAAAATATGTATTTTTGGTACCAATAACAAACCTAGAAGGCAGTGGAATAACACTAGCATGTGTAATGTTCACAACCGAATTTGTGAGGAGTGTTACAAATTCAACTAACTGGAACAGGGCACCAGGGTACCCTCGTTGATAAAACAATTAATAGTTTATGAACATGTATAACATTAGTTTACATTGAAAATATAACCTGTATACTATTATTATTTGTATTAACTGTTGAGTTTTATTATCAGTATAATTTAGTTATTATTTTTTGTATTAACCTTGATTTGGTTGAGCAATAAATATTAAATATCACGAAAAAGATGGAGATACTTGTACGTACAATAAACCCTAGCCAAACGTTCGCATTTAAAGCTTTATGTCTTCAATCACGAGCAACTTAAATCCAACGTTATTAATTATACTTTTTTTTAATATATCGAACACTTTGCTGATAAGACTACCACAACACGATTCATATTCTTTACTAAATTTACACCCTCTGCTAAAGAATTGTATTTTTTGGAATCCAATTAAATTATGGTTGCTCGACACATAACCATACTTGGCTTTTATAAAATCAACTTGCTGCTCTATAATATTAGCACGAACCCCTTGTAACTGTAATAATGTTTCAAAAAATTAAACAATTCCATCTTTCTGCCAGGTATTTATTTAGTTATATGCATTTTATAGTACGTACTCTCCGGAAAATATGCAAAATATTATTTTTTGCATCAAAAATGGGAAATATACATAAATGCCTTATCATGGTAATGAGTAAAAATCAGATATTTAGCCCGGGGACAAGTAAGTAATGACGTCTAACATATATGTAGGTCTAAAATTATCCTTAAAATTATTCGTTTAAGTAGTTCTGAAATGCTCACATAAGATACATCCAATATAGGGCTATTAACATCATATGTCGGTTTACTAATACACACACAATTAATAAGCAGGAATCACTCCTCCTGTTTAATGTAATAGTTGGTAATAAAAGCGATGGAAGTCGGTTTGGGGGTCCCAAGATCAAATGCTTAATGGAACGGAGTGTGTCTCTCTATTAAGTAATTGAGTTATTTTTATTGAGCGGACCCCACGGAGTCAATTACACGATCCGACAGTCAATTATGTTTGCATCTGTAAACATTGAATTATCCAATATGAACAATGAAAATATTTACTCAGGAGTATACACGACCTGAATAGAACTATTAAAAATGTTATTCAAAAAATTTATTATATGTGGCAGATGTGTTTACAAAATAAATAAAAGATAAAATTGCTGATACACCTATATAAATCACAATTTTACAATTGCAAAATAACTACATTTTATTGATTACTGATACACTATGTATCATGTCAGTGACACATCGTTTATGGCATAATTGAAAGCAGACTTAAAATTACTATTTTTTCTTAATTCTACTGAATCTTAACTTAAAATACTTTTACTATTTCAATGAGTAATTGACTCTAAATAGATGTTTATGCAACTAAATTATCATGCTCAGTAAAAACTGGTGAAAAATAAACTAAGCTAAAGGATATTGCAGACATAGTACTTATCTCTGGCTAAAGTAAAACCAGAATCACCAAAATACTCGTGAAACAGCGCTGATTGCGAGTGAGAGATACTATTTCTAACATTTACATATACATATTTAGAGTCATTTACTAATTGAAGTGGAATATACAGGAGAATCGATTTCTAAGGAATGAACTAAAAGAGAATATTTTATCTATTCTGACGGAACTACCTTTGCTTTAAGCGTTATACATTGTGTGATAAATTCACACTTGAATCCCTTAAAATATGCATATTTGCCGTGGTAGACTCCGAGAAATAACTTCTTCGTTCATTATTGAGAAGGTTCTTCGAAATCGTTAGTGTAGGAATAAGGTGGTTAACAATGTTGTCTGGGATAGTTTTTATAAGACTTAATTACACTTTAATCGGCGCTGGTAAAGTAATATTTGAAAGCCAAGAATTTTTGATTTTTTACTAACAGAATTTATTATTGAAAAAGACCGCCTGGTACACTGTACCAACGGCCCACAATTTTGACGTTTAATTCATATTGAATATTAATATCATTAAAAATTCAGAAAGATTATCAAGATTTACACAATTAAAAACACCGACATTCGGTTATGCGCTTGACAATGGGAACCCACGAATTCCTGAAACACGTGTTCCGAATTAATCAATCTAGTATGCGGGAGGAGGGATCCGATACGGTGTGTTTATTATACTGCCCCGCAGTCCTTGCAATCTTTACTATTACACAGTCATTGATACATCGTCTGCAAAAAAATCGAATATCCGTAACTAAAATGATTTGATTTGAACATTTCTTATTAACATAAAATAGTACCGAACCCAGTACCCACCCTTGAGTAACCCCCATTCGCATGAATATTCACGAGAGCTTATCGAAGATTATTTAATGACCTCTACTGTATAAATAGGACAGTGGTACATAATTACACATCATCTTTTATTGTGCTGTTTGCTGCAATAACATGGGTTGAGACCTTGACATCGGCCTTGATTTAGTCCTTATAATAACTTCCTCCTTAACGCGCTCTTATCTTCACACAACTAGTTTCTAAGAAATAGAAGAGTAACTACATACATAGATAACCAGGTTTAAAGCAAATATGGAATGTTAAAATATTGTCTGAAGCCACATCAGATGCTTTATTGAATACATTCATTCTTTAAACAAAAGAAAAGTTCTGGAAAGCTGACAAAATAAACCACCTTAGCCATTTAAACACAGAAAATAGATTGTTTTGTTTGCTTGTTAGTTTCCATCGTCACACTTCTAATGAGAATGTGGAATGACTAATATATGTAAATAATATAGTCTGCCTATGATTTATATGTACGTATTACATACTCGTATTTAAAGATAATGTAGTGAATGACCTCCAACTCTCTATGTGTGTTCCAAAACAATTATTGCTGATACTTTAATATACTGATGTAACTGTGTTATTAATAAACTTGATGGCAAAGTAATTAATAATTTTGTGTGCAATAACTTCTTTTAAAATAAGTTTCATATACCTAAATATAATAATAATGGTTTACTGGTTATACATCTGGGATATAATTACATTAAATTTAACTTAAACCTAAAATAATCATAATTAAATCTGTTGAATTATTAATGCAGTATTATGAAACTTAAAATACCTAATGATATTTTTGTGGAGTACCTATCTAAACAGAGAAACGCATTTTTACTGGGCAAAATTATTTTAATTTTTTTATGTAAATATTGACTATATATTGACTGCAATTAGTTGTAGTATTTACACACTTAAATATTACAACTACAAATAAAGTTGAAACAAGCACCCTGTAATATGACAGGTGACAAATCAATGTCAAAGTAGATTTAGTAACACAATTATGAGATAATATATTATGGGAAGATGGGGCACTTAACGTTAAAATTGTGTGCCTATCCCTCTGGTGGTCTGCGAACCGAACTAAACAGATTACCGTGCCAAATCTCATATATTTCAAACTTAACACATTACAAATGCCAACCAAAATCCTATTCATTCTTCTATACAAGCTTTTTTCGCACATGTCATTCACAAAATCTGCGTTCTGCCGTGCAGATTTTTAAGTAGAACATGTTCTATTTCCAACTATAATTCTGTTCAGAAAGTGAGCGTACAAGTTGCGCAAAAAATACGCATTGATGGTTTCGATTAACGCATTCCTGAAAGTTATATTTACAATCGGAATTAAGCTTTTTGCTTACCAGACGAAATACCATAAACACACTGTTCGGATTGCTCCTGCCGCACAAAATTGTTAAAAGCACTTATTTTTGAAACACAATAACGCACCAACCAGCTTTAACAATAATTTTATTCACATACTGACTTCTACAATAGCAACCTATAGACTAAAGACTCTGAAGGAAAACAATCCGCTCTAACATTAATCTATCCTACTCAACAAAAACATAGCCATTAGGAATATAATTACACTAAAAAGTACAGTCGGATCTAGGTACCTGGCGATGCATCATCTCGACGTGCGTTAACAAAATAATAATTAATTCGGGACACGTAAATCTTTACAAACGAAATACACAATAATAATAAAAATAACGATAATGATTAAACAATAACTCAAAACCAACACAACTACTACCAACTAAAGGAATTGTAATATAAACTGAAAATACTGTATGCAGACTTCTAGAATTTTACATTCGGAGCCCTCTATTAGATACACCAAAGGTATGCTAGTGCACCCCTCACTCCCAGTTATGACGCACCTCGTCTGTTAAAAAGTAAATGGGAAGTTTTTATTTGACCCATGTTAATTACCTTAAAACAGTTCACAATTATAAAGAAGGAAACTGGTATCCCTAAAGTACCCATACGGTATAAATTATACCAATCTTTTAACTTTACCAGTATTAATTGAAACACTTCAGTCCTTACCACTTCAAAAAGTAAATATCTTTGATCATATATGTCGACAACTAATTGTAAGTTGCTATCTTTAGTAGAAAAAAGCGTTAAACGTGGTATCCCTAGCTGAGGTAAAACTTCTTCATCAGTGGAATTAACTATATGTTTATACTTTTCTAAGCATTGATGGGTAGATTAAAATAGCAGTGTGTATAAAAATAATGTGCGTGTAATTAATAAAAAATAATGAGTATTTTGTTGGACCACCTCTGTGGTTTCATGACGACCGCTATTCGTTTCGGCATTGAAAAAACCAACCTTACGAGTAGATACATTGGGAATTTTGTACGATTTTAACGTTGGAATTCTTTAAATAACACAAACCGACGACAAAATTTGAACGGTTTGATAATGCATTTTATCCACTCAACATTGCAAGAATTTCTACTTTTGTAGTATCAGAAGAAGACTCCGTCGCGACTTCGAACAGAGTTCGGTACGGATCACCGGCATTCGCGTCGACAGTTCCGACAAACCCGTGGAGTACGACGACTACGGTATACCCTCCATATTTCGTAATGCCAAAACGCAACTACGCCTCTTCGGCACCGGCTTTACCGAGAGCATGCAGCTCACGTTCACGGACAAGGTGGGCAGCTACCGCGACTACTGCGAATTCCCCAAGACGGACTCATATACCGTGAGTTAAAAAACTGAATTTAAGGGTACGTACACGTCGCCGAGTTCATCCCTTAAAACAGTCGCGTTACAGGTGACCCAGGGTTCATTGCTGCATGAGACCATCACGGTGACCGTCGACATACCGGACGGGGCGGCCGGTAATATGTTCTATATTTGCGTCAAGCCGCAAAACACCTCGGACCGTTTCTTCCATCAGGGTAGCGAGTACTGGTTGCGATTGACCACGCACGGTAACCTATTACCGATGTGGGCATCGATTGTCATTATCGTCGTTTGCCTCGCGTTCTCCGCATTGTTTTCCGGTCTGAACCTGGGGCTGATGTCCATGGATATGACAGAGTTGAAGATTTTATGTAACACGGGTACGCCGACGGAGAGGAAATACGCGAAGAAGATAAGACCGATTAGGAAACACGGTAACTACCTACTGTGCAGTATCTTGCTCGGTAACGTCCTGGTGAATTCCACCTTCACCATTCTGCTGGACGGACTCACTTCCGGATTGGTTGCCGTCATATTCTCGACTGTGGCCATCGTATTATTCGGCGAGATCACACCGCAAGCTGTGTGCTCTAGGCACGGACTTATGATTGGCGCCAACACCATCAATATCACCAAGGTGGTCATGGTATTGACGGCGCCGATATCGTATCCGACTTCGAAAGTATTGGATTGGATATTGGGTGAAGAAATCGGCAATGTTTATAACAGGGAACGTCTCAAGGAACTCGTTAAGGTGAGTGATATGAAAGCTCCTATATATATATTCTCTTTTTTGTTTTTTTTTGTTATCATTCACCTAATTGTACCTATGTATATCCATTATTGGACATACATAAATATGTATGTTCAGTGTGTAAGATTGCTATTATATCAAAATATTAGGTTACCTTCAATATTTTTAATTTCTGTCTAAAGACAACAATAATTTTGTCATAATTTGTATTAAAGTAATTCTGACTGAGAAGGATCCGTATAATCCATACACTCCTCAAAACAATTAACGGATAGGTATTTCATAAAAATCATGATAAATGAAAATATATTTCACACACTCTTTAGTTTCAATACTTGTAAGCAACTCTGAACACTTTGTGTTTTAAACTTGTTTAGAATTTCCATGACAGGAAGCGGAATTGTACTTTAGGGGATCTTAGAAATTTTAACCGCGTCTGACCGAGTTTACGCCGTCAACTGTAAGGATTGTTGCCCAGAGCAGCATACGTTTTTCGCTATAACTCGAGAGCGGTTACCGATACGTGAATACTGTTTATTTCACTATAATCTTGGTTCAAAGACGTGTCTATTGATATAAAATATATTAGAATTCCGATGACGGGAAGCGGGGTTGCACTTTAGGGGATTTTAAAAATTTTGACGGCGTCTGACCGGGTTTACGCCGTTAAAGGCAAAGATTGTTGCCCCGAATATGTTTTTCGCTTATAACTCGAGAGTGGTTACCGATACCAAAAGAATAAACTACTATTTTAATCCAAAGACAGTAGGTAAACAATTTTTAGGGAATCGGAGAATTAACGGATATTATTCGGGAAGTACATATATACAGTGTCGGACATAAGTTAAGCAACTGCACCCCCGTATAGAACTTATTCATAATTATTAAAGACTGTTAAAAACAGTAGATGATTTAATGTAGGGGTTTGAAAATAAAGATATCAAAATGTGTAAAAACAACTCAAAATTTATTTATATAAGAATATTGGGAATATCAATAATAAATAACGGTTCGTTCATTACAATAGCGCGACAAAAGTTAAGCAACCATACAAAAATTAATATTTAATAGCATAACCGCTGTTTTTTATTACTGCTGTGCACCGTCGTGGCATTGATTCTATAAGGTTCTGTATTGTACCTTGAGGAATTTCTGTCCATGCTTGCACAAGGGCTGAAAATAATTCGTTTTTATTTGAATGCTTATCGTTGTTTCTAATTAGTCGATTAAGGATTTTCCAAAGGTTCTCAATTGGGTTCAAGTCCGGTGACTGTGAAGGCCAATTGAGAACGGAAACGTTATGTTTTTGCAATCACGATTTTACAACTTTTGCCGTAAGCTTCGGATCGTTATCATGCTAATATCTCCATCTTATAGGCATGTCTTCGTCCGCGTATGGATACATGACGTTTTGCAATATGTCTCGGTATACAAACCGATCCATAATTCCATCTATTTCGTGTAACGGTCCTACACCATTGCCGGAAAAACACCCCCACACCATCACACTTCCACCCCCATGTTTACACTTGTGTTATAATATTTATAATCAAGTCTTTTGTTAACAGAGCGTCTTACGCGGCACATACCATCAGAATCTACCAGATTAAATTTAGATTCGTCACTAAATAACACCGTATTCCATTTTTGAACAGTTTATTCATTGCTTCTTAGTTAATAAAGGTTTTTTTCGCTAGGCGTCTACTGTATAGGCCTTTTTCTACTAAACGGCGCTGAATTGTTCGGGAACTAATTTGCAGCCCTAGTTAGTTCAGCTTTTATTTTAGTTGCTGGCAGAAATGGATTACTTTGGCATTGTTGTGTAGTTAAAATATCTTCTCTTCTGGTAGTGCTTCGTGGGCGTCCTGAACGTACTGGCCCAACTGTTGTACCCCTTTCGGTATATCGTTTAATGATACGTGATCAACTGATTTACTGATGTCAAGCAGCTTACTAATAACGCTTTGAGCTTCTCCTTTCTGATGCATTTTCACAATTTGTAATTTTAAATCGTAAATGTAAAGAAATGCGTTGTGTGACTTCACCGTACAGCACACGAGCCAATAAAACACTAAATTCTATAAAATTAAATCCCACTACGATCAAATGTGTAAAGATCACAGAACTAAGGACTTCCCTGGCGTTGCATAGTAAAAGTTGCTTAACTTTTGTCGCGCTATTGTTAATGAACGAACCGTTATTTATTATTGATATTCCCAATATTCTTATATAAATAAATTTTGAGTTGTTTGATATCTTTATTTTCAAATCCCTACATTAAATCATCCACTGTTTTTAACAGTCTTTGATAATTATGAATAAGTTCTACAGGTTGCTTAACTTACGTCCGACACTGTATAAAGTTTGTGACTAAACATTTCAAAATACATCAAAAATAATTATTAATATTTACAATATACTTCAAAACATAATTGTGCAAATTGCATTTTTTTAAGTAATTTATTTATTTTTTACTAACTCGTAACTTTTTACAATAATATCACTGATTTCCCTAAAAAGTTTGGAGTTTATCGAGATATTTTAGCTTAGATGTATCATATATTACATATTTACTTTTTATCGAAAATTGATATGTGCTTTTTAAATAAGTAAATGTTTTATTGATTTAAATTTTATGAATTATTACTTTTAAATTGAAAAGATTTCCTAGTATTTCTTTCGAATCGACATTTGTATATCTACAGCGTTATCAATGCCAATACTCTTCACTGTTTATCTTTTTTATGTTCGAATTATATCCTCATCCTTTCTTTGACATTTAGCTCATGTTTTACATGTTACGTATGTGTCGTATTTAGACCTTTGCCTTAACAAGACATGTTTCCGGGAGTTACATAGCCTAGCAAGAAAGACTTCCAATTTTGCTGAGTTTGTATATTTATATAACAACAACAGCAAGTCATTATTAATCATGCTCGCAAATTCATCGTCAATGCAAGTCACGCGCGCTCGCTGTTACATCAAAATATTTTTATTATTATTACATCTTACGTTATAACCGAATTAGTGGTAGTGTTTCCTGCCGAAGAACGTGTGATGGCGTTTTACCGAACTCGCGTCCTACCGGACACTAACCGGATGGAACCGGTCCTATTGACCCGCTTCGGTAAGTCTATGCGCGGAGTCTGAACGACGCTACGTTCTCTTGCACGCTTATTTTTAACCTAGCCACTTTGAAGAGGGGATCATTGTCTACCTACACGTACAACCTCGGGAATTATTAGTTGCGAAACTTTGATTGGTTCAAATCGGGCCTGCCGAACAGAATAATAATAATAGTCATACATCATACATACAGAACGTCTCTCGGGTTGGTGTTTGGAGTTTATTTATTAATCAAATACTTTACATACAGATATGAAAACGTTGCCAAATCGCAAAGATGGTACGATTGTGGTAGATACCGGCGATTCTTCGAAATACAGCACTCGGGCCGAGTAAACTTCGTATATCAAAAGAATATACAACTAAGGCAATAAAGAAGTGAAAGATAATTAAAAATACGCAGGCCAGATATAATGACGTAATTATTGTCGAACACCTGGAGTCCCCAATACGTGCACATACATTGCGACCCGTTTGAAACTGCATCATCTCTGTAAAATGGTCATTTCTTATCCAAATCGGCTCAAACTTTTTTTATGTGCATAAAGAATGCAATCTCTACTTCTGTGCGAAATTTTAAGTTTTTGTTTTAATTTTATTCCCATGGTTTTGGACAAATACTACCACATTCGCAACTACTATGTGTTTTTTTATATATACTCGTACATATGTTCCGGACCTATTTAAGGATGTTGCTTTTCCGATTGTGTTACGTACAAGAGACGATGCGAATCGGGCTCGTTGGCATCAGACGCTCCTTTTTACGCTGGTAAAAATAGTAACAGTATATATCGGCCACAGCTACTGCTCATCTCGGGTGAAGATATTTCGGCTGAATTTTCTACGAAAACAACGAAATTCTTGCTCTGTAAATGAGTGTGCGTAAGCACATTGTCGGTACTTGTAAAAGATTTTATTGGCACACTTTTCGTCTGGTGATCTTCTGTAATTTTTATTCGGTTTGGCGATATACCATCAAAAGAATCTTTCAAACGAACAATTATCGCTTTGATTTTGTTTCATTAATTAAGAGTATTGATATATGTATGTACCTATGGGTAGTTCAAATACATGCACTACACACAGTTTCATATCTTAAAAAAAAACTAAAAACAACTTACTATTTCTGTTCTCATCGAAAGCAAAAAAAATGTTAGCAAGAAGACAACCAATTTTTTAAATAAAATACCCTTCATTTCACCAATTTTCATAACGTTTTTAAGGACTTATCGAATGAAGAAGTATCCTCTATAGATAACAGATAATTTGGAAGTTTTCCACTTGTATTTTTTCACATTCCATTTTTTTTCTTGTGTTATTATCATTAAGATAAAACTTTCAATTATTTACTTATTGGTGAGATGACATCCGCAGGTAGCCCTTAATACTCTGCATTCGGTTGCTTCCTGATTATCCCTTTAAAAAGTTCATGGTTTTGCATAAATACTCAAATAACAGGGAAATAGTAAGTCAAGTGATCTCATTGTCAATCGTCATTTATTTGAGTGTCGTAATACATTAACAAAACTAAATATCTCACTAACACTACTATAAAAGAAGGTGACAAGCTGTTTTGTCGAAATATCAAAGAATGTTAAAGATATCTATTTTTACACCATAATCCAGTTCCCATAATTTCAATTTCTGTAACCTAAATATTTATCTTTTCAGCGGCAACGGCCTTCTACATTATAGTAGTTAATATGAACGAATATTTTAAAGAATATACTAGCGATTCTAATATGTTTTTATGTTAAATTAGAAAATCAACTTCATATAAAAAGTTGTGTATTATACACTTCTTTCTGAAAATGATTGTTGTTTTCTTAAGGCCGGTATTCCACTATCAAAGATTTATTGTAAAAGGAAACACCAAAATGTGTACTTTTATAAAAGATCACCGTGCAATATAACATATTTTATCAAAAGGATTATAATATTTATAATATCTGTGTCAAAGATCTGTAATAGTGAAATACTGGTCGAAAAATCGAAATTGCTTTCGTCAAAAAGTTACTCAGAATGCCAAGAATAGGACATAACGTTTCGTCTGGTCTAGACAAACATGCATGAAATGTGAACGCCACTGTTTGGCCATATATCAAGAATGCTTTCGGTTAACTACATATATACATACATATGTATATTTACAGAATTACAACTGTATATACAGTTTCATATCTCTTGTTAAATACTCAAATATTTTAGGAGATTTATAAAAAATACACTTTTTCTTTTATGTTTTCAAAATGTTTGTAAAATTTGTACAGGGATATAAAATCAGTATTACAACTATTCCGCAATGTTTTTCAAAACGGGTTTATTTGGACATATTCGGTAATCTATTTTTTAAGTTAGTTACGTACAAGATAATTAGAGTAGCTTATGACTAATCTTTTTTGTTCTTTTACAGATACAATTTAGTAAGAATGTAAGTACATCACTATTTAATCTACAAATGTTATCAGCTTCTTCTTGTTAACGCTTTTCTGTCTATCAACGTATTTATATGTATATATAAATATTCGCTTATGTCTCAGCAAATTGCAGTTGTGTGTATTATCTAAATGAAGCGTTGGGTTAGTAATGCAGATTACTAAAAACGATTTCATAACTAATGTGCCGTGTTAAATGTCGAACTTGTAAAGATCCCTGCATGACATATTAAATTGGGTCGTACTGGTATCGACCTAAACTTGTAAACTGAATAACGATCTGTGATCACTTTTCGTGATACCAGACAGTAATAGATGATAACCCCATGAGTTTAAATAAATTAATTCATAAGAGTTAATAAATAAATTTTCTATAACATTACCTCCCATTCGTAATTTCAAAATACTATTTCGGTATCTTTTACATGAAATGACCAGCTAGACGACAAAATCTATATTGTAAATTTTTTCTAACATAACGTCACGCACATCTTGTCCCATTTAACTAACTTTCTATCATATATTTATGTAGTTTACAAAAACTTAATTGTGAGCACATTATATGGGACAGACTGTATAGTTTATGTCTGCCTCCATGTTAATCCTATTCTCTTTTATTGCTTTTTTTATTGCAGCCTTCTACTTAGTTTACTCGTCGATTTTTGCTCATCCTATTTAAATGCTTCAGATGTATTTTCTGATTGTACTTTCCGACACTTAACATTATGTAATCGTTCTCTTATAATATATTTTTTTATTTTATC
Organism: Osmoderma eremita; assembly: GCA_031763485.1. Lineage (NCBI taxonomy): Eukaryota > Metazoa > Arthropoda > Insecta > Coleoptera > Scarabaeidae > Osmoderma > Osmoderma eremita. The sequence goes on along the minus strand of JARFOC010001178.1, from coordinate 45,558 downwards.
CATTATCACCACTCGTCTTAGATATTTAATTTATATTCTATTTCTGAAAATATTGAATAAGGTACCCTACATTCTTTCCTCAAGTTTATGTTTTATGTGCTGTCCAGTATGGATTCTTATTCTTTTATTATTTCGGAATTTTGTACTAACCCTATACATATATGTTATGAAAGATTGCGTAAAGCGTTTAAAGTTCACTTTCCAAAACACCGTCGCGTCGGACTGTGCCAACATTTTTATATAAATGTAATAGTTACATACAGATTTTTCTATAAAGAGCGTGTCGTATATTTAAGAATGCAACGGTGTAGATACATATGGGTTCGCTAAAAATCGTAAGAACACTCTTACTATGGCTCCTCTGGTTCGGTAATTAATTATTCCTGACAAATTAACATAAACTAATAATGAAAGCAGGGTAGTCTAAAAATAACCCCGGTTTTGATATGATGCCAGGTGAATACTACATTTAACCAGATCTGATAAAGACGAACTGGAATTTCTGTTTATATTCCGTTTAGCGTGTGCGTGCCCGTTGTCCGTCTAGTGGTATCTCAAACTGTTTTTTATCAGTAATTTCGGGTATAATTGGAGCTGATTATCGTGAGAAGAGGCGTCGATTTTGTTATTTACAGTTGTATTATGTGGACTGTAAATGAATAAAAATGACGGCTGATAAGGTGATAACAAAAAGTAAAGAATATGATTATGTGGACGTTTATGCTTAAATGAGTATTGCACTATGTATGTACGATCTTATGGTTGTGTGCATACATTTTTGATACAGTATGTTTCAAAAAGGATTACATTTCAATGGGTCTTGAAATGCATGTATTTACTCGTAAATTACAAGTATTACATATATGTATGCCACTGACCTTACTTGCCCTTCCTTGCTATAAAACTTTTATTTCCACTTGTAATTCCACAATTAAATGAAATACAAATAATAGGATTTTTCCAAATTATTCTTGGTTTAAGAACGCATTTATTCCTTACTTTATATACAGACTGTATATTTCCGTCAAAATCCCTGTAATGTCGTTGAAAAATCAATTATCGTGTCATCTTTAAGATAAATGATATATTAAAGACTATAGACTGTTGGTGTGTACCACGTGAGAAACTGATAAAGTTATTGAGTTACTGATAAAGGGAAAAATGTTATACTTTGCGTCAATTGATATCTTATTAGCATTTTATTTATATCAATTACACAATTTATATATTATTAAAATGGGGCAAATCTTTGTAGACACTACTACAAGCTGGAATTTTATAAGTAACAAAAGAAAATTTTTACTATTCGTATTTACCGCCAGTGCGCAATTATTTAAATTTGAAGTCTCTATAAAATAGGGTTTAAAAAGCCTAGGTACCGAACAGTCAAGCGTATGTCTGTACTAGATTTGCCCTATTGTTATTGCTTCTTATATCTTTATTTTGTATTAAATATTACTTTACATTCTTTGTTTTACAATAAAAGACATAAACGTGCACGGGCACCATAACGTAACATAATCTCTACATAATCTAACCTCACTTCTTTTCCCTCGTGTTCACGCTTTCTCAGTGTCGCCACCACACATCCGTGGCGGTAAATTTAAAAAACTGAAAGTTACCCTAACACTATATATTTATACATGTCACAAATTAGAATTGATTTAACAGATAGAAAAACAGTTATGCCTTGTATTCCAACATATTTATGTCAAAGTTATACGTTAAAACGGATATCTCATTTATTACTATTTTAAAATAAACTTTTTACTCCGGAACAAAAAAAAATTATGCAGTAGTCTTATTTTCGCAGTCAACGCAATGTAGAACTAACTTTCCATAAATAAGTGTAGAGAAGAATTTCCAGAAATATCTGTATATCAATAACGATTTATTAACTCCAAGATAGTGTGACAGGAGTTCCTTAAGCTATCTTGTGTTTCCTAAAACTCCACTGCGTAACATGGACGATTAAGGAAACAATCAACAATTGCCAGACAATAATAACAATAATTTCTCAAAAAGACGTCACTTAGAATATCGCTTTATTTAAGGTAACATTGAATAGATTTAGTACAGACCTTCGTTTTACAGTCCACAGGTATCTGCAATTCAAGGACTTTTTGAACACCCAGTGATATAATCTTTAACTCTTACTATTGATATTTTGACCTGGAATGCCTTGATAACACGTCACAATAAAGTAGTAATCGAAATGCATATGTATGTTTGTTTTTAATTATAATATATAATATGTATATCTTTTTCTACCAATATCTTAAACAATTTCTAATTATTTTAAGATTAATTCTTTGTAAAATGCATATTTGTATGTTTAAATTGTTATTTGCGTAATAGAAGAGTGAAATACGTAGCTATTCTGGCCTATACAACAATTCGCTTGATATTTATTTTGGGAGGAAGTTGATAAAAGATATTCTCTCTTAGTTATCAGGAACCTCTCTGCTTTTGTAGTTGTAACATTAGCGGGAAGGAGGTTGTTCGCGATATTGTTTTACGGTTACGCATCTACTTTGGTATGATGTTTATGCGAAAAGATTGCGGGGTGTTTATTTCCATTTGAAGAACGAGAAACATTCGTATATCATCTTTAGAACGTAACACTTTTGTTTTCGTCAACAACAATGCAGGACTGGCATTCCCACAGTTGCTTATCGCCACAATAATGCTTACTTCCTCATTTGAAGATGTCTTTCACTTGCACCTACTACAATTTGTTGCAAGTTGCGTGAGAAACCACATCCATAATCTCTTGTTATTATTATATGTCTCGTACGTTTTAAATATACGAGGTATGTCCAGAAAGTAAGTTCAGAAAAAACACCCGGAATATATTTTAAAAAGAATATTACTCATTAGTATACACCTTGCTAGTAAGACTTAGTAGTTCGTCAGTCTTATTTATTGATGGTTCCCTAATGAAGGTCTTGCCATGATTATGCCTGATTGTATTAATATTCCAGTGTTCTTTTATGTTGTACTTTGACCCACTGCCGAATATATATGTATGTACCTTCATACTGCGTTTCTAGATACTTCCAGGGCAGGTTATGTGTCTACGTATGAAGTCGATCATCTGCTTTTCGCTCTCTGGTATTTTTAAACCACCTATATAACCTTTGCATTGTAATTATATATGTATAATGTTACAATTGTGCTTGCTACTCTAAACGCTTTCTGCTTTGGGAAAATGTCATCGATGGTACAGGAAATACCACCAAACATAAATACGTTATGAGTGCATGCCTTGCATGTCCTTTTTATTTCAGGTAACCACGGGCGAAAACGATTTGGATCGGGACGAAGTGAACATCATCAGCGGAGCCCTAGAACTCAGAAGGAAAACCGTGGCCGAAGTGATGACCAGAATAGAAGACTCCTTTATGCTGGATTACGACTCCATTTTGGACTTTGAAACAGTATCGGAAATCATGAAATCAGGTTAGCTGGATGATATTTGTAAAATATAAATGTACCCAGATGTGACAATTTAATTCCCTGAATGATCGCGTAGTGTCGTCCTCGATCTAATTCTATCGAAATCGTTATCAACGTGAGTAGTCGTGGCTGAACAAGCTCAGCTAACAATAAGCTAACAAATGTGTAAATCGCAAGCTGACACAGTTAGAATTAAAATACCACACCTCGCACTCGATAAAGTGGAAACTTTTTCCATTTGTGTCATTTATCTAGACCTCCATCGGAACGTGTTCAAGCACCGTAATATTATCAAGGCCTTATATACTACTAAGGATGAAATCACTCACGTTAATTTGTCGATTGACTACGTTTTTTTCTTTCTTATCACGTATGTATTATCCTGAACAAGTATTCCAGTAATTGTTGAAGATAAACGTTACATGCGTCCAGTCGTCAATGTTACAATCAGATTTTAGGAAGAAGATTGTATGATTATGTAATTTCACGAAGATCTAAAGTAAGGAAAATTACGTTGGTTGTGACATATAAAAAAATTATCGAGTACCTACTATTGATTTAATCGCATACGTTAATTAAAGTATGTACATTTATAGAAAACGCTTATGAAGATTTCAGATACATACATACATATATGTAGGTACTCTGGTGTTACTAATAAGAATGCGTAAATAGAATTCATTTTTAATATTGGAGATGATGAATACTGTTGCTAATATCCCTCGCAAATAAAAGAGCAAATAATGAGTAACGGATCCAGATGACGTAACGGATGCAGTTTCTTGTTAATTGCTAGATACAGATATAGAAAAAAGTATTTAGCATCTCGGTTACAATGGTATTATTGCTAGAGCGTTGCCAAATCGGAGCGAATGAGAAGCGAGAGTCTCCGCGGAGTGTAGAGCGTAGACAACTAGATTTGACAACTAGAGCGCTTTTTTATACATGTGGTGCGCCTCCTTCCCGGTAGATCTTCAGAAAGAGTAATTGAAAACCCATCTGACCTTATTAGAAAGGCATTTTTAAGCAATGAATCGATAAATAGTTAGTTATTCTTTTCCCTTTACGTTCTACAGGATATTCTCGCATTCCGGTCTACGAAGGCGATAGGAAAAAGATCATTACCACCCTGTACATCAAGGATCTGGCGTTCGTCGATCCAGACGACAATACGCCTCTCAAGACTCTGTGCCAGTTCTATCAGAACCCGTGTAACTTCGTCTTCGAGGATGTGACACTTGACGTCATGTTCAGGGAGTTCAAAGAAGGTAAGCAAACACCGTTTGGCTACCATTACGTTATTCACTTATTCAGTCGTTGTCATATGTTTCGTGCTAAGGTAACAAGGGACATATGGCCTTTGTACACAGGGTAAACAACGAGGGAGAAGGCGATCCGTTCTACGAAACCATCGGTCTGATCACGCTGGAGGACGTCATAGAAGAGCTCATTCAAGCCGAGATCATGGACGAAACGGACGTAGTCAGTAAGTTAAATTGTTGATATTTTCGTCAAATATTGTTATTCAAAGTAACACCGTTAGAAATTTTAAAAGTAGTCACATAAATAACCAAGGCCATGGTAAGAAACCAATAGTAAACACAGCAAATAATTATGTTGTAAAATCAGGTTATCTCAATCGTAAATCTGTTTGAATAAAACGGTCAGTCGATAAACAATCTCAGACAGAGTTTTCTTGTTGCTCTTACCATAACAAACATTGCTAATTCCTGCATTGATAAGATAAAGTATTTGTTGTGAGTAGTAAAATTATGTATTCCTTAGACTTGTTAGTAGTAAAATTTTTATACAGAGACCTGTATAATCTTCGCAACATATGGTTTTTTTATTATTATGTTGTAAAAACTTTTTTGATTGATCGATATAGCATGTCTAATAACTCATATTTATTTGGCATATTTCATGTGACTACTGGCTTGGCAGCAAATTTTAAAACTATATTATAAAACGTCAAAAAGTGAGGGTAAATGATATGATATCCAGAAAGTTATTCAAAAATTGCTTAAAATTGGGCTATGTGGAGATTTCTGTATCGACTAACATCGTTATCAAAACTTGTCACATTATTCTATTAAACAATCAATCAATAAGTTGGCATAACTTTGGAAACACCCCTACTTACTGTGTATTATTCGTTCCAGCTGATAACCGTACCAAACGCAAACGTATAGCGAACAGGGCCAAACAAGATTTCACCGTCTTCGCGGACAGAAAAGGCGAAACTAATCGTTTACGTATCAGTCCCCAGCTGACGTTGGCGACATTCCAATACTTGAGCACATGTAATTATTCCCTATATATCCTTTACCGTTTGTCCCCTCTGATCGTTACTATTTCCTTGCAGCCGTGGGCCTGTTTAAGCCGGCTAACATCTCAGAGACGATCTTACGCCGTCTACTCAAACAGGACATCATTATCCACATCAGACGGAACAAGGATTGGAGAAACGACCCATTGACCATCATCTACCAGCAGGGTAAGCCAGCAGACTACTTCGTACTCATCCTGGAGGGTCGCGTTGAGGTGAAAGTGGGCCAAGAACATCTTATCTTCGAGAGCGGTCCGTTTACCTATTTCGGGACACAGGCACTTGTTCAGAATGTCGGCATGAGTAAGTAAAATGCAGTAATTGTACCAATTTTGATTTAATCCTTGTTGTATTTTGCATATTAAGTTGAACAATAATCAGTTGTACACATCACAGATACTTTAGAAAGATTTAGTACGATTCGAATTCTATTTACCTGGAGTCAGAACGTATAATAGCAACATCTCTTGCTCCAAAGGGTAACGCTTTAAATCGTTTGTTGAGTTCTAGATCAAATTTATTTGCGAAAAATGTTTGTAGAAAAATAAATTTCCCTACGTATCTATGTCTATCATTTGATCTGCCAAAAATGACAGCTTTCATCAAAACGCATTACCAAGATTAGAGAATTACATCACTTATTTTCAGTTGTTGAAACTCCCACGACGATAGGAAGTCTTCAGTCCCTCAACATGGATACCCTATTGCGCTACACCTTCCAACCGGACTACACAGTCCGGGCCTGCACGGAAGTACTCTACCTGAAAGTGAAACGCAGCCTTTACTTGGCTGCAAAAAAGGCCTCTTTAATGGAATTTTCGCAGAAAGACTCAAACGCCGCAAGTGGCGTGTTCGACGCTGAAGTAGAAAAAGTAAGTCCTTTTTTCAATATGTATGTTTCCCCTAAATTATATCGTTGTTAGTTGTTTTTATTATTAACTATTTGTTTGTTTGTTTGTTTTTTTACTACATTTTGTATCGACTACTTTATATTCCTATAAAACCTCCTTTTTCCAGTACCTTAAAGATCCGGATGAATGTCTTCTATTAACAAAAACGAAGGATCTCCTTTGTGACGATTGTTGTAAAGATTGGTGAAATAGCAGGTAAAGCAGCGCCCCCTGTCTCAGAGTGCACGCACACCTGGTAAACCGATACTATTGTAAAAAAAAGTATAAAATGACAAAACGTTATTCCGTTGAAATGAGAAGTCGTTTCTCACTAATGAAAGTGTTTCTCAATATTTGCTCATTAAAAAACTATTAATTATCTCCATAGATTCGTTTTGTCGTTGAAGATTGATATCTGTTAAATGTAACAGAAATTCCTTCTCTATAAAAACGTAATTTATGCAAACTTTCCAATGTAAATAGCACTGATTGTTACTTCCTGACACATCTTTATATACCAATATGTTCAATCGTTAAAAAAAGTAATAAAGTATTGGTAAAGAAAATAAAGAACGAAGGAACTGATAAAAAAAATTCCACAAGTCCATAATTTTTTATTGTTTTTGTTACTTTGGCAATAACAACTCAGAACGTTCTTAAATTCTTTACGTGTACAGGTATGGTTTGAATGTCCGCACGTAAATTTTTCTTATAACCTGTAAATATACAATTAAATTATGCTTGTGTTCAGATGATTGCCTAACTAAATTCCTTTACTCAAGCATCCGGAAAAAAAGCAGGTGCACTTCTGTCACATAACGCAACATACAAAAAGTTGGCTGGCAAAAGACGGAAAATAATGGAAATAAAGTAAAATCTGTTTAAATTATATGCAACAAAAATTAAAGAATTATATTCAGAAAACAACATATATAGATATAACATTCAAGTTGTGTGCAAGGAAAGTTTAGAAGCGCTGAAATTTGCCACTTTGACCGGGTTAAATTAGTGGCCGCCTTTGTTTTTGGAACATTTTATTAATCAGCAGAAGAAAATCGTTTTAGATAACACCATAACAGTATGAGAGATGAATGAAACTGAAGGATACCTTCCGGGCGAAGCTAAGCAATTTTTACTTTTGTTTTCCTGGTTTTTCGACATTCCGTGAGTAGCATGTAGGCTTTTGTCTAAATGTACATACATCCAAAATTGGAATTCACGTTATTTAAAAGGATAAAAACTAAAATATTTCGTTTAAAGCTAATAATATGTGAAACATCTTGTTTTAATTACAGCAATTGGAAACGTTTCGAACTGTAAAACGTCAATGAGTTTCATGATTAAAATTTTAACAGATCAAAGGGAGACTATTCCTTTTTGTACGACAGCTGGATTGTAATATTTGTAAATATATACACAGAGTACGATTGAAATCGGAAATCAATTCACGCATTGAGTGAAAAATCAATGATGAGAGTAATTTGCGCCTAAAGACGTTTTAGCAAATGTCGACTAGGATTTTCTTTTTTTTCTAATAGTTTATGTCCCTTTTCTTACATAAATAATAATTACAAAATTTCGGAATTTTCATGGTGGTTGGTAATACTCTATGACATTTGAAGTCAGTTTGAATTTGGCAATTTACTATGAGAATTATTTAGTAGCCCATATGTACTTAGAGAAATTACGTCTGATGTTTTCGTGATTATTTGAGGAATATTTTATCCACTAAGTTTTGCTTTTGACAGTTTGATTTCAAATTTTTTAGTTTCATATTTCAATTGACCACTCTAGAAAAACTAAATAACACTACGAGTAGACTTTAGTGCAGACGCACTAAGCAGTGCGTTTAGCGTTATACTATCAAATAAGAAAATAGTATATTATTAATAAACTAATGTCACAAAATAATATTTGTATTTTATTTTATCTAATTAGTCTCTTTTTTCCATGATAAAATAAGAGGGCATAGTTTAAAACAAAGTGTGTTGTTCTGCCGTTCGTGATTTTTTTACGTTTAATTACCGCGTTAACATATAAAAGATGGACCCCATATTTTTGACGTTTAAATTTTGTATGGAATTTCAATTAACCACTTTTGAAAAACTAAATTGCACTAAACTAAAACAGTGCGTTCAAAGATTATGGACATAGCGTTTTCGATGTAATAGCGGTTTGTTAGTACCAAATTTAAAAAAAAATCTAAAACATAGAAGAAACATTTCCTACATTCTTTTTAGATGAGTTTATACTCGTATCGACACAAAGCATATGTTTTTACTAATTTAAGACGGTCTTTATTTCAAATATTATACTGTTTGTCCGTTTTGTTTTCTTTCCATTTCAATTGTGCTCTACCTCTGTACAACACCGCCAATACTTTACCAGCCGGCAAATTCTAACCGAACACCCGCCCTTATTTTTAGCTTCTGCATTCGCTTGGCGAAGAAGATAGTTTAGGCAGGACCACTCCCGACCCGAAAATGCCGAACGCCCCATACCAGTTCAGCACACAGCACATCGAACAGCTTCCACCCGCAGCATCATCAACAGCACACATTACCAGTCCCAAGAAACAACAGACGACACTCAGTCCGACGAACGATAATCGCGGTAGCACACGAGGCGTCAACGGACGACTGATGAAAGTGCCACCCCTAAGCACCGTGGACGATCACCGAGGGACCGAGACCGACAATATGGAGGAACAAGTGTCATTATTGCCGAAAAAATCATAACAGAAGATCACGGACTCGCAATATCTTCGGGGTCTCGGATGTCTTCATGCCCTTAATAGACGGTACTTAATTGTAGTTCTTTTTCTAATGATTTTTAATGGATAAATTAATTTAGTAATGACTCCTTTTTGTGTAGCGAAAGGAGGATTTTTTTTGTTATCGATTTTTTACTTCCGTATTACATATTGTTATCATTTTCAACAGTAGTAGTGTATAAAAAAATATCGATACGTAACTAACAATGTTGTTGTTGAAAGTAGTATTTACAAAATAGAAGATAAAAAGTTCTTATTAATCATTAGGAACAATAGCGATACGTTAGGTATTAGGTAAAATAAATTAAAACTCTACGATAGAAACAAGAAAACAGAGGATATGTATAATTAATTATTTAAATAGTTTTATCAATATTTGTAACTTCTCTTTGTATTAAAAGGAAATCTTATCGTGAAATGTTATAGAAGTTTTTATGTATGCATAATCTTCTTCCTTTCAAACGAATCTTTATCCTTCATGCACGTCGAAAAAACATTATTTTTTACTTCCTTTTATTCAATATATCATTGGACATTTTGCTTGTTTTATTTGCGTACTATATAGAATCTTATTTATTTGTTCCAGTTCAAAGGTTTAGCCCCTGTTACTCAATTTATATTGTTAAAAACATTACAAATTTTAAAATGCTCTCCCTTTTTTATATCTTTTTAGTTAATTAATTGTAACATGGCATATATGCAACCAACATGACAATTTCTCAAATTGGCTACTTTTCAGAATTTACCACTCCAATTGTAAAGTAACCAAAAATTGATCTTTACGTTCTACGCATGCATTTACCGGTGAATTTTTCAAAGATAGCCATTCGGTGTACTGGCTGGTATTTATAGTCCGTGCTCAAGGCAGTGCTCATGCTCAAGTACGCATTGGTGCGCATTTGAGCATGTGCGTCCTTTGAATAAAAAATGACATGGATAAAAGTTTATTATTTGCTACAATAATCACTTGCAAATTAACGAAAAAAATTCAATTAAGCAACAGATATCTAGTATATTAAAAACCCACATTACAAATGGTCTGATTTTCTAATTTTTAAGTTGGTCTGGTGATAATATAGTGGAGGACTCATTACTTTGGATTTTAAGTATTCTCAAAACAGAAACGATTCGAATATTCATTTAGTAATTAGTATGAAATCTAATTAAAACAGAAAATTGTTTATTTTTAAAATTGATATTTCAATCAAGTTCTTTTATAGGAGTAATTTGTATTTGCTCAGAGACCAAATTAGCACCTAGAGCTATATAGGTCTACTCAAGAGGTTTAAGGATTCCTATTATTTTATGAATGGAGTTTCCCGAATTTTAGTTTGTCTTCTAAGCAAGAAAGTACAGACTATGAGTCGATCAGGTGGTAATTTGGTTCGCATACGAGTACCTTGTATTCCATTAGAAAACTTTTTGAATAACGTCTACAGTAAAAAAAAATATTTTGGTAGCTAAAACTAACGCCATTAATTAAAATTAATGATTAAAATTTCTCCTGTGTCGCCCTTCATTCCATAATCAACTCACAAAATTATTTAATGTCTATACTATACCCTGTAAATAGACGATGTTACTTTTTTTTATTGGCAATTCTTCTAAATCAAATGGTTTATACAAATTTAATCATTTGTATTGACCAAAACTAAATAATATTCCCTTTAATTAGAAGCTGTAAAATTCAATATATTCCTTTTAACAAAATATATGAGGCTGCTTTTATGACAAAATGCTTTCTTTATATGCACTTAACTAAACATTTACTTCACTTACCATTGTAATGAGTAAATTTGAAAATTAATTAGAATTAACAAGACTTTAACTTCATAAAACTACTTGCATATGCTATATAATCTGAAGACTTCTATAACACTACATATTTGAATATAGATAGTGTAGCATAATGTTTAAAGAAATACCGATTGTATAATAGTGGGAAAATGTATATCAGGGGATGCTTCAAAAAATTGGGTGAGTCCGGGTATAGTAATGTGCGTTTAAATGATTAATACCCCAATAACAAAGCAATAATAAACCGTTAAACACCTGCTATCTACTAATCCTGTGTTTATCAAAAAATACTTTCCGGCGAATTTTAATGTTATTATATAGTAATAATAGGAATGATAGAAGTCGAGAACGTACAATTTGTCAGGTCTACAAGAGCAAAGCAAAGAAGTGTGATAAATAATCGATTGTGGTACTTAATCTATGTGAATAATTTTCATAATACATACATACTTACCATTAGAACCTCATAAGGATGCCCATCCTCTATTTAATGAAGCTCTTCTTATAGCAACGATGTATTTTAATGTATATCATTATAAGAATAATGCGACTGGTTTTTATTGTTATTATACATATATTCATTGCTATTCATCATATATGTTTAGAAACAAATGGTATTTATTAGAAGTTATAGATAAAATAATATTTTATATAAACACATTTCATTAGAGAATTTTTGTTTTCTCAAAGATTTTTTTTTACTTTTTATGTATGTTTTCTCTTTTCTACCCTGTTAAAAATAGGATACCTTTTAAAGGAATTTTTGTTAAACCAGTGTCAATCCATATTATAACTTAGTTTTATATTAGAGAAGTACAGATCAGATGTTGAAATGATGCGAAGAACATTATTTAATGATGCATATAAAAACATTGTTTATAAATTTAGGTGCATATATACATTGATATATACCTGCTTAACAATAAATATTATAGAGATCGTTGATTATATATTAACTGTTGTTATTTTATTTACTACAGATTGTACTTACCACTTGCGTAAAATTTACTTTATAATGGAATGATGTATAATCGTTTGTTGGGTAAATAAATGAAAATAATTGTGTTTTATTGTCCATTTAATTTAAAATAATGTAAACCTTTACCTGTAGTAACATTGGCCGGCGTTTTGACATAAATTAACGGATGATTTTCTAATTTTAGGTAAAAAGATATGTGCAATCATATAATTGGTTAATTATCGAAGCTGTTAGATTAAAATAAATGGATTCCTTAAAAAAAAGAAACAATTTTTCGTTTTACATTTTTGGGAATCAAAGACGATCTTTATCAATTCAACATTGCTTCGTTGAATCAACGTTCGTTATAGTCTGCGGTTTTTGGTTTAGAAAAATATTGTCAAAATCAAAAGGGTCTATAGAGTTCCCTTTTATCAAAGAAATGATTTTAGTGACTAATGATTTATTCAATGAGTATATTTATTTAACACTAGTTTTAATTTTAGAACAAATTATAATAGTTTCCCATTTTTTTATACATTAACCCTTTTTGCCAAGAAATTGTGGAGGTAAGTGACAACCGCATATTAGGCACACTCGCAAATTGTCAACATTTTATCAAAAAACTCACAATAATCTAAACGTTTAACGGAGAACGGTTCGCGTAATAATCTTTGGATGCCGTGTGCATCTTCATAATGCCGCCTCTCCGTTTCTCATTGGTCGACTAGTTTGCGGGGCAACGGTCGATTACCGGTGTGTCATTACAATATTTTTCGGCGAGTCCCATCTTCCGACCTTTGCAGCACTTCCGATAATGGTGATTGTGCTGCCATCTGCTATCAAGTCGTTCAACTTACTGAACTTTAAAAACTCTGTATATATTAGTTCTGTAACGCCCCACACTTTGAGTAGCACTGCGATTACGTTAAATAAATTAATTAAGTTTAATCATATATAGTAAAACCCTTGTAGAACCTACGAGGATAGAATAAAATAATTCTTAGGTCGTTGCGCAATTAAAATTTTTTGAAGTATGCGCCATCTCGTAAAAACGAAAAACACGATTCGTTAAATATAGAACATTTCATGCCGTATTTAATACATTTCTATATCCTACAAAATTGTTCCAATGACAATTAATATTTAGCTGCACAAATTTCAAAACTTCATTTATTAAAATAAAATGGGCAGTTAAATCTATATCAAATTTTATTTATCAAACAGAAAATCATCTTTCAAACCATTATATTCCAACACATGTTTTCTAATCTTAGAATTATCAACCCAAGTAACAAAATCTTCCAAGTTTCTGGTCACTAATAAAGCAGGATCCTTCACTAATTCTGGACCTATCCGTACATGGCCCTGTTCGATGAGTTTTGTAGCACCTTTTATGTTTTCTGACATTTTATCTAAAAACGTTAATTAGAAAATAAGGCACTTGCCAAATTATTATTAGAAATGGGAAGAATCTGTATAAAATATGTACATACTTCGAACCATTACAACAGGTAATCGTCGCCTACAAAAACAAGCTGCTGTAACTTTTTCCGCCAGACTTAAATCCCACCGTGTTGGTATGAGACCCATTAGATAACTAAAAGTATTTCACTGTTCATTTGATGTATATTAATTTAAATTGATACTTACAGTTTTTCAAGTAATTGAGCGCTACATTCTGTTCTAAATGGATGCTTCAAATCAACCTCCTTTATTTTTCTAGCCAACTCTCTAATACTACGACATAGTTTGTTATATCTGCAATACAAATTAACGTACATTAAACAAGTGATAGATGCTACTGAATATAACCTTACTTTGTATAATCTTCTCGTTTTTGAACGTGATATTTTCTGAGTACTTTGACTTCGTGTAAATTATTGTCTGCTTTCCAGGATATAAAATCGACTTTCTTTAAAAGCTTTTGCTCATGGTATTTTAATTTTCGGACCATGGCTATTTACGCTGCTATAAAGGTAAATTTCAGCAAGGCCAAAGACAATGTCAATTCTAATAAACTCATTTGAAGTTGGAGATATTTTACGATTATTATAATAATTTCGTGTTGTTGCTGTATAACAGTTTTTTTTAAATTTAATTAACACGATTACATTTTTAGTTTCCAAATGGCTATATATCTATTCTAAGGTATAATTTCAAAGAAAAATCAAGTTCATATTCATGAACATAGTATTAAATGCAAAATTGAATTGCGCGGGAATAGTTGCTTTAGTTGGAGAAAGACACGTTTGAGGTCTCTGTTTCAGTTATCTTTTTGGCCTATGGAGAGGCCTAGTTTTTATCGGTTGTCCCACAATGGCTGACCGGAAAGCACTTCAAGTATTATCGGTAAATTAGATAGCTTTGCTCACACTCTCGCCATCTATACGAGCTGGAAAAATACTGAACCAATACACCACTAGCTCAATTTAAGTGAACCGGGGTAATTAAAACCATTCTAATATTATATGTTGCAATAACAGCTACTGTAATTAGCGCTATTATAGTATTATCAAATTATATTGCATATTGTAAAGAATGCACACTATAAAATTTGTAAATTGCGCCACCGTTAAACTAACAATTAACTCGCTTGGCGTCGCTTAGCATTTGTGAATTTCAGTAAAGTTTCTGCTTCTAATCTCATAGGTGTATTTTTTAAGTGTAAATAACACTAAATAACAATAGTCTGTTGGTGAAAAATGGCAGATCCTTTAAGTTTGCTTCGTCAGTACAATGTGAACAAGAAGGAAATAATCGAACGAGACGCACAAATAATTTTTGGAGAATTCTCGTGGCCGAAGAATGTGAAAACGAACTATTTGATGTGGGGGTAAGCTAATTTTCATGTAGCATTGGCATATGCGTTTGTCGAAAATTATGTTTAATTTTGTTCCATAATTTAGTTCCGGCAAGGATGGAACCCCAAAAGAATATTATACCTTAGAGTGCCTGCTATTTATACTGAAAAATATATCTTTAACACATCCAGTATATGTAAGACAGGCTGCGGTATGTATTTTTTTTTGGTCATACACTTTGATAGATGAGATAGTTGCCTGTTTCTGATATAGGCTGAGAATATTCCAGTTGTAAGGAGACCAGATAGAAAAGAATTATTAGCTTATCTCAATGGCGAGACTGCCAGTTGTTCCGCTATTGATAAAAGTGCACCTCTTGAATTACCTACACAAGTAAGTGATCTTATTTGTATTTAGGTGTCAGAGCATGATTTATATTGATAAGGGTTAATTATGTTAAATGTTGAAATTTTGCAGTTTCAAAAAGTCTAAATATTAACTATGAGGATTTAATTATTTGTACATAATGCTTTTGCTTTATTTAGTGTTTGGAAATTTAATGTTGTATTGTATAACTTATTTTGTAATATAGGTTAAAAGATCTGCAGACTATGATGGACCGGAAAGCATTGCAAAGAAACCTCGGTTTGAGGACACACATGTGCAAAAAGTCAGGGAGCAACTCGCAGCTCGATTGGATGCACCAAAAGAAGCTTCAGTTACTGTTGACAATATCAAGTAAGAAGTTTAAAATGAGAATTTCAAATAACCGACTGTCTACTTTGGCATTATTTTAGGTCGTTATCTGAAGCAATGTCGGTGGAAAAAATTGCCGCAATTAAGGCTAAACGTTTAGCAAAGAAAAGGACCACTATCAAAGGCAATGACGACATTGGGCAAGAATATGATATAAGAGCTATTTTAGATTTAGATGTAGACATCACAAAGGACATAATCAGTAGGGAGAGACAGTGGAGGACTAGGATGACCATTCTGCAGTCGAATGGGAAGAATTTTGCAAAAAATATCTTAGCCCTTTTGCACAGTATTAAGGCGAGGGAGGAGGGTAGGCAGCGGCTTCCACAGCCCCCACAGCAACCTATAACCACGCCCAGACAAACACCAATCAGGCCTACGACCCAACCAGCCGTGTATAACCGTTACGATCAGGAAAGGTTCAATAAAACTAGGGAAGGTAACTGTTATATTTCCATTTTCCTGTATTTGATGTATTGAGTTGTTTCCTTAATGTGATTGCCTTATAGTGATAATTTTCTGAGCGCATTGTGTGAGAAATTCAAATATGAATTAATTTAAAATTCTGTATATAATTAATTAATACTTGTCGGGAGGAGAATCCGAACAGTGTGTTTATTGTGCTGCCCCACAGTCCTTGCTATCTTTACTGTATATAATTCATCTTCTTATACAGGATTCCGTTAATGCATTGCTATTTTCCACTTTAGACAAAAATAATTTTCTCCAAGTTTTATAGAGTTCAATATAGCAAAATTTAAAAATAGTTTCGGTTGTATAGTGTCGCAAAAGCAGATAAACACATGCTTTATAATTTGAAATAGAACCTGCTGTATATAATTCAATTTGCAAACTCCGTTTTAAATTGAGTTGGTTCCATATTCTAGGGCTCCAGACTTGATTGTGTGACGTATGTTTGCATTTAACCAACATTTAACAATTCAACTTTATATTTTTTGACGTTTGAATTTTAAATTTTGCAATACTACGCGTTTAAAATCCATGGATTAGACTGGATTCATGTGACGTCACCAAGGTTAGACTGCAATAACGAACGGAACGGATTTCTATGAGCAGATCTCTGCTGTCATTTGCTATTTTTGGGGTTATGTCGGTTTTCTAG
>JARFOC010001178.1:0-26074 GCA_031763485.1 Osmoderma eremita | reverse complement strand
CTGAACTAAGTTGGTACAACGCAATTACTTCGTTGAACTGAAGTTCACGCTGAACTAGCGGTGAACTTAGTTGGTACAACCGGCCCTTAGACATCTTGTCCCTTGCTTTACAGTCTATAATGTTTTTATACTTTTCCACTTCCAGAACTAGTGACAGCTCCTCTTCTTTGGAAAAGTTACTACCGGCGACACGACGCTGCTTAATATTCATATCTTTTTGTTCACTTATGTTCATATAAACTCCAAGAGACACGTCCAAACAAACAAATATTCACGTCACGTATGAATGGGATTGAATGTAACCTCAATAACAGTTTAATGTCAGGATTAAAAGGATAACGCGCCAAAAAGTAGCCGTTACCTTAATTCTCAATTAAAATGGACAATTAATTTAAAAATGGATTATGAAATCAGTTAATGAAATTAGATATTTTATATTATATGATGGTTTGGGTAACTAATAAGATTATCCTTGAAATGTTAACCTAAGGATTACATAGCAGTAAATATCAAGAAACCAAATGAGTTGGTGCGGTTTTTTATGGTAAAATATAAATATTTATTGAGAAACAATAATACACTATTATTCATCCAAGTAATTATCATCACACTCAGTGACCTTTTGCCAACGTGACATCAATTTTTGTATGCCGGTATTGTAGAACTCTATGGATTTTGAATCAAAAAATTGACGGCCTGCATTTATTACATCAACTCGATCTTTGAACTATCTATACTTCATACAATTGTCAAATGACAGAAAAAGGTGGTAATCACTTGGCGAAATGTCAGGAGAATATGGAGGGTGCGGTAATGTTTCCCAGCCAAGTTCAGAATTTTTTCCCGGGTCACTTTTGCAGTATACGCTCTGGCGTTATCCTGAAAGAATACCACTTTCTTTCGATTGATCAAAGAAGGCCGATTTTGAATGAGTGCTGCTTGTACTCGCTGAAGCTGTTCACAAAGTTAACAGCGATGGTTTGACTCCTTTCCAATAACTCATAATGGACAATTCCTTTTGTTGTCCACCAAACACACAATAAAATCTTGTTTGCGTGCAAGGAAGCTTTGGGAATGTGTGGTACCGAATCAATACCCGACAACCAATGATACGAACTCTTAAAATTTGAGTACGATATCCACTTTTCGACGCAGCTTAACAGCTGATCAAGAATTGATTCACTGTCGTTGCGTGAAATGTTTGCCGAACAAATGGTAAGACGATTTATTTTGTTACCGTTTGACAATTCATGTAGGATCCCCTTGCTCAACTTCTACCTCTTTCCTAGCTGATGAAGGCGCAAACAAATGATTTCATCACTCACATTGAACCTTTCTGCAAGCTCTAGGCTCGTTTTACTGGAATTTTCCTCCTCAACCTGTTGAATATCCTTGTTGTTACTAATCTTCGATCTCCCAGAGCGTGCTTCATCGGTCAAGCTGAGATCTTCCGAAAAAAAAAATTGAACCACTTCTGTGCTGTTCGATTACTTACGGCATCGCCGCCACTGCTGCTTTGGTGCCAAGTTTGTACTCATAGAGTAAACAAATTAAAGTTTTATTTGTTGCCATTTTCAATTATTTGAAACTAGGAATTAAAAAAACACAAATGTTTATGTATCCGATGAAAGAAGGATTCATACTAAAGTAGATGGCAGATAACAAACTAGTGCTATCGATCAACAGTTTAAATACAAAAACTGCACTAGCTTACTTGGTTACCTGATATAGTTTTATTTTTATATTTTTTGGTTGCAATTGGTCCTTTTCCCTAAAAGTTATTTTTAAGAGCTCCGCTTGTTCTATTACAGAGGCCCTTCTGCAAAATAGACCTTTACCACACATTCCGAGTTTGCCGGAAACGGAACCACCCGGAACATTGAATGCAGGAAACAACTTGGGCACTGGCGGAAATCTAACTAGTTTGACGAGTACAGCTAACGCAATAACCCCTCCTACTCCTCATTCACTCGAAACGGCTAACAGATGGACATCAAAAGAAAATCTTTTAGCGCAAGAGGAGGACGATCCCCAGTTGTTCGTAGCACTTTACGATTTTCAAGCAGGCGGTGAAAATCAGCTGAGCTTAAAAAAAGGTCTGTATACCAACTCTTTCAACTATACTTGTAGAGCAATAAAATTAAATATTATAATTAGACTTTACCGAAACTTATGTGCAAACAATAATAAAATCTTTAATCGTAATTAAAATATGTATATAAGTAATATGAAGATTATTTTTTTATGTATTACAAATTACAATTTATTGAACCGGTCGAGGTTGGCGAATGTATGTTGATCATCATTGCTATAATAACATAGCATTGGGTAATAGTTGGACTTATTTTATGTCTATTTGCCCATGAATTGCGTTTATACTCCGCGCAGTAACCAAAAATCATATACATATAGATGCGCAAATACATAGGACATCATTGGTCAATTTTTGAGGGGGTTGATCTCATAAACGGTAAGGCGCAAGCCGATGAGTATGCAACTAAATATGCAGCTGAGCAGCATAATAAATCTACACTAAAGGTTAAGAATACACCAGAAATTGTTTCCATTTGGTTGTGTTGTTCGTTCCATGCTTCTATCGCATTGGTCTGTTCTTAGATAGGGCTCGGATTCCTTTTGGAAAATTTTACTTTTGCATATACATTTATTATATAAAAATAGCGTGATAGAAATTTTGATATAAACATTTTAGGCTAGGTGGGTATATTTTATACATACATATTTTCTTGATGTTAATCAGATGTTCATTTGTTACAGCTTTAATTTCACGGTAGTGGCCCACATTTGTAAATATTTTTTCTGAAGAAGTTATATAGTAGTTAGTACTTCCCTTCAACTATCTAGAACAGAGTTGTGAATTGTGACAATAATTGAATAATAAGGCTTAGAAAAAGAAACTTGTTTTATCCTTTTTAGTGCGTTTTATATAATGCTTTTCTTTTTATTTTTTAAAAATATATATTTATTATTAATTGTAGTATATACAGAATATTTTTTAATTTAAGATTAAATGGTTTGCTTGGAAGAAATATTTTTGTCTTGCATTTTTTGATTTTCTAACCCCAAGAAAAATATCTATTTTATATAAATAAAATTTGAAGAAAATTATTTTGTTATATTAAACATTTTTTTAGAGAATTTTTCATAGAGACTGATTTTTGCTAGAAAAGCTAATTTCTTGATAGGAGAAAACATTTATAATCATACATCTTGCTCAACCAACAAAATATATACAATGAAATAATATATTCTATTCTAAAGGTTTAGTTTAGAAATCCATTTTCTATACACTATTGATCTCGATAATCCAAAATAACTCATTTCAGAAGAGAATCTGTCAAACGAAAGTTAAGCGACCCTAGCAAGAATGTTAAGCGCCATTATGCACGTTGTGTTAAAAGTTGTCGTAACGTTTTATAAACCGTCTAGATTGTACAGGATGACCCTGGAAAAACGAAGCACCCTAATATTTTCTTTTTTTTATCTTAAAATCGCTGAAACAGTGTATCTTTTAATCGAGCAGAGGCGACTCCTAGGAAAAAAAAATATCTACCCTCTGGATACAGGAGTGTTAACCCTAAAATTCTTAAATTAAATTGGGAATTAAGTGATACCTAATTTAAAAACTTACGTAATTTGCAAAACAACGACGTATCGTTTTTTTTTAAATCACTCGCACCGTTTTCGAGTAATTAGGTTTTTAAGATAACTTACGTACAAAACAGAAGCGTTCACACTAGATATTAACGAATCAGCACTATAACACATAACTAAATCGAATTTAAAAATAAGTAAAGTTAATTTATGTATTTTTATAGTCATTTTTAATTTACTTCTTTTAATATATGTGTTTTTCCCCCATTAACGGATATTGATTTTCCAACCCAATTTGAAGATTCTTGAAGTGTGGAGTTGTAAATATTTCATACTATTTCACCAATCTACTACAGTAACCGTAAAAATGCCGTTATCGGCGCATGGTTTATTGTTGGAATCACCATACTAGCAAAAGCAATGAAAGGGGTACAAGCATTAAAGACGGACCCGAGTTTCTACCTACCAGGCGTCATCAGCGTCTCTCCGAATGCTAAACCCACTTTCATCGCTAATGCGTCGCGAAGTTATTGCGAAATCTCCTAGGTACTTGCCTGCGTCACAACATACCCCATCTAGGGGACACCGGTCAAACACACAAGAATACCAGGATTTAAATAGCAGCAGCGGTGTTTCTTATAAGTAGGTTAATCATATTGTGAAAACACTGTTAAAAGAGTTCCTAAAACAAATATACACGTAAAACCATTATTCAAGATATTGTTAAAAAATAATAGTATTTAATATGAAAAAGATAATAAGTATTATTAATACTACTAATATATAATACAACAATATATTATTACGTCAAATGTACCTATAGAGAAAGAAATTAGAGTATTGTCAACTTAATTTGTATAATAAGCACATATAAATTAATATAACAATAAAAAGAAAAATAACAATAGCAAACAATACCAAAGAAGAGGAATGATGTCATCAGAAAAGTATAAACTATAATTATCACTGCCACTTTCACTATTATTTCCACTTTCACTATCACTTTCACTTTGACACTCTTCTACATCTCCACGTTCACTATCTGAATTTTCAATAAGTACACTCATCTCTGGACATGGTAGACGCTTTGCTTACTTACCCTTACACTAGTAATATAAGGATCTGATGTCAACAAAAGTCGACAAATCAAATCTTGATTAGTGTGAATCCTAAAAGTTTTTCTTGTAAAGTGTTCTCGGTATTTTCTTATGTCCTTGTTCCTCGACTCTTAGGTTTCATCAGAAAGTAAACCACTAGGTACTAAAGAACGCTCAATAATTTGCGGTCCATGTATCAACACCTTGTGAACACATGGTGGCATATAAAAACCATGGATATTTTTCCACTAGTAACTTTGCCGTTTTCAATCCATACTCCTTAATTTACATTATTATATTATATTAATATAATGTTCGGATGCCAAAGTACTTAAAATGATGAAACATCTTACT
Organism: Osmoderma eremita; assembly: GCA_031763485.1. Classification (NCBI taxonomy): domain Eukaryota; kingdom Metazoa; phylum Arthropoda; class Insecta; order Coleoptera; family Scarabaeidae; genus Osmoderma; species Osmoderma eremita. Next base: position 21,011 of record JARFOC010001178.1, on the reverse strand, counting down.
ATATCTTCGTCAATGTTCAATATGTTGGCTGATAATTCATTATTAGCGAAAACGCGTCGAGCAGTATTCCCATCATTTGATGTACCACCTCCTTGTCGCACTTTATCGACTATCAAACCCATTTCAAATTTAAAACGTCTCTGAACTTCTTGTTTTCTGTTTTCAACCCTTCTTTTTCTTCAGCGTGTCAAACTTGCTGCCTTGATTTGATACTTACTCTGTAGGATATATGTAATAAATACTCAAAAAATCTTATCCACGCGTGCAATGTGGACAGCCCAAATTCAAATGTATGTTCTTGCACTTCTCTTCCTACTAAATTTCCAATAGAATTCATTTCCTTTGAGTTACAGACTTTGCCGTCGACCATTGTCGGTAACGTTTGGTGTTTAATAACGACATTGTAACATAGTGTTTCTCGTAAAGCTGCTATTTGGGATGTATAGTATCCTTGTTCTAACCTACATAGTTCCGGAGTCTCTTTCTTCAATTGAATTCACATCGGCCTACAATATTTTGTGCTTGCGGATCTAGGATTTTGCCATTTTTTCCCCACTTTTTGTACATATTATGTGAATAGGCACCAATGATGTAAGAAAAATGCTTGAGTCCTGGAAGTCTTCCGACGTACTCTGCTTATATTCACTATGCCCACTGATACCGTCAAAACCCCATTTTGTTAACATAGACGTTGTAATTTTTTTGGAGAATAAGCATTTAATGTTTCTTTTATGGAGAAAACTATTCGTGAAGCAGTATGGTCTAGACGGGATTGCAAATTCACTTCAATTATAGATTCGTGATGGTAAAAGCTTCTGGAGATGCATAACACATTCTCTTCGCAGATAATATTCTTAAATAGGAAGGGTAAATCTCGGCATTTCTGGATTTTGCTTGCAGATGGATATTCATATATTGACTGCGAGTTAAGTTGTTTTCCACGATCAATGACAATGCTTCATCTGAGGTAAACGGTTTCGATGATGGCTGCTTCCAGACATACAGAATTTTACTGGCTCTTGTCGGAGTTGTTTTAGTACTCTCTTTTAACAGAATAACAGCTTCTTTCATTCCGGTATATTTTAATGCACTCTCGGCGCCTCTAATTAATTGGTGCTTGTCATACTTAGCTCTAAGTATTTTACTCCGTTCACTGCTCTCGATAAAAAAGGTTTCTGATGCGACCAGAACCCGTTGGGGTTTGCATTTTTGACTTGGACTGTTCATAGTTTTCTCGATAACCAATTTGCATTTATTTTCAAGAACCTTTCTCTGTGTCGGTTACTTTTTTGCCACCTTTCAGCTATTTTATCACAAACCAACCTTACCTTCTTCCTTAATCTAATTTGCTGCATATATTCAGCACCTTCTATATCTGATATTTCAGCAACTCTTTTGCTTGCACATTCAATTCACATATCTGAACTACCTTTCGTTGCAGTCCAAATTTCAAATACATCCCTGTTAGTAATTATTACTAATGATGGATCTGAAAAGAGACAGTACAATATAATAATATTTTACATTAACTTAATTAAAATATATCAAATTACGCATTGCTAATTCAGTTTTACTAATTACTTATAAACTCGATAAGCTTAATATGCAACTTAGCAAGTGCTGTGGGCAATTCATGCAATTATTTATTTTCTTTTGAAAAGGCCCAAGTTTGGGCAAAGTTTACAAGTGTTACCAGAAAATACACACATTAAAGTATAATAATATCTGAAATTTATTACAGACAACAATGGACAACTTAAGATATTTCAATTAAAAACCCCTTAATAGAACTATTACTTTGGAAGTCGGATCTTCTTATTTTTATTTACTGTAAAATATAATTACACAGGTAATTAAGATAATACTATTTTGAAAAAACATACCTGAGGTTTGCTTACTTTTTAATCCCGCAGTGCTGGGTTCGTCCATTCTTTAAATTAGGGGATTAACACCGCACTTACTTCTATACACAATAACTACTGGGAAACTTAGGCTGTATGTGCCTGCTTTGAGCGCTAATAACTCAATGACAAAATTTTATTATCTGTTAGCATTTATATATCTACACCTCCATTATATTTCTATCGTTGTTACACCTCTGCAAATAGAAATTAAGTAATTGCGTTTTTTTTTTCAATTTTGGCCGGTTTTAAAGAATCTTAAACCACTGTTCTGTCTCGAAGAGACGGAGAGGTGAGTTCTGGGTCTTGTCTGGATAGACGAAGACGAGATGTTGTCTTGTCGCGGGCGGACAGAGACGAGAATTGGGTGTCCTGGGCGGACGGAAAGGAACTCAGGTAATGTCCTGATCGGTGGAGAACAAACCGCTGCCGCGCCCGGATCAGACAAAGACTGTTGTCTCGCGAAAGAGCCGAAACGAACTGTCGAAACGAGATTCCGAAAGGAACTCCAAAAGGGAACTGAACTTGCTTTGGGAATTTTATCCCGAAGAAGAGTTGCAAAATTACCAGGACTTTACTGAATGAATCACGGGTTAATTACGTATTAATTCGCTCAGAGAAATTGCGATGTAATACGGATTAAAATGATATCTGACACAACTATATTTAATAAGAGAGAGATTAAATATAATTTAGAAATTGAATAATTAAAGGCATGTCTTCTGTTTGCACCGAACAAAGAGAGTTTTTGTTTGTCTACCTGATCCAGGATGTTTGTTACTAGGGACAGTCAAAGTGATGACTTATTCGTACTGTCGGCATTTTTGATAATAAATGTAAATCGGTTTATTGCTTATTTCATGGAAAAAACTATGAATGCACCCCAGATGTTTACTAAAATCTACATGAAAACCATTCTTAAACTTATCCTAAATAAATAGTTACGAAACATCATGAAATAATATTTTAGTATTTTAGAAAATGAATTGTTTTCGATTATACGGTGTGTGTAACAATCTATTAGTATTTTTCTTTTCCATATTTGGTGTAAAATAAAGATTAATAATGATCAATAACTACTATGCAAACTACATCACTACATGAATTTACATTTACTTAGGAAAGATATAACTTGCATGCATTTTCAATTCTAGGTGAGCAAGTCAGAATATTAAGTTATAACAAAAGTGGAGAATGGTGTGAAGCTCATTCTTCATCGAACCAAGTAGGATGGGTGCCATCTAACTACGTTACCCCTGTTAATTCGTTGGAGAAGCATTCGTGGTATCATGGTCCAATATCCAGAAACGCAGCCGAATATCTGCTAAGTTCTGGAATTAACGGTAGTTTTCTAGTCCGAGAATCAGAGAGTAGCCCCGGTCAACGAAGTATATCGTTAAGATACGAAGGTCGCGTTTACCACTACCGAATAAACGAAGATTCTGAGGGCAAAGTATTCGTTACAACGGAAAGTAAATTCAATACTTTAGCAGAACTAGTCCACCATCATTCAATGCTTTCGGATGGTTTGATAACGCAACTTCTTTATCCAGCTCCGAAGCATAATAAACCCACGGTGTTCCCTCTTAGCCCCGAACCGGACGAATGGGAAATTAATAGAACAGACATTGTTATGAGACATAAGCTTGGTGGAGGTCAGTATGGAGATGTATACGAGGCGGTGTGGAAAAGGTACAACAAAACCGTAGCGGTTAAGACATTGAAGGAAGATACGATGGCTCTGAAAGATTTCTTAGAGGAGGCGGCTATAATGAAAGAAATGAAACATCCGAACTTAGTGCAGCTTATGGGTGTCTGTACCCGAGAACCACCATTTTACATCATAACAGAGTTTATGAGTAGAGGTAATCTGCTAGACTATTTAAGAAACGGGAACAAAGAACAGATAAATGCTGTAGTTTTAATGTACATAGCAACGCAAATAGCCAGCGGCATGAGCTATTTGGAAAGCAGAAGCTTTATACACCGGGATTTAGCTGCTAGAAATTGTCTAGTGGGAGAAAATCACTTAGTTAAAGTAGCCGACTTCGGTTTGGCTAGATTGATGCGGGACGACACGTACACAGCGCATGCCGGCGCGAAGTTTCCTATCAAATGGACTGCACCGGAAGGTCTAGCTTATAATAAATTTTCTACCAAATCTGACGTATGGGCATTTGGCATTCTATTGTGGGAAATAGCAACCTACGGAATGTCTCCTTATCCTGGAGTTGATTTAACTGACGTATATCACATGCTTGAAAAGGGATACCGGATGGAATGTCCGCCTGGCTGTCCGCCAAAAATATACGAGTTAATGAGACAATGTTGGCAATGGAATGCACACGAACGGCCTACTTTTCAAGAAATACACCACGCTTTGGAAAATATGTTTCAAGAATCTAGTATTACGGAAGGTAGGTAAATTACACATCATGTATATAGGGTAGTAAAATAATTATAATACTTCTCGTAGAAGTAGAAAAATCACTAAAAGACGGAGAAACGACTGTACCTTGGGGTACGCCACACGCGTATAAGAAACCACATTCGGGCAGTACAGGAAATATACACAGTTTGGTGGGATTGTCCGAGCAAAATGCTACAGGTTACTTTCACTACTATAGAAATATACAGGTCATAAGAAGTACGTTTATTAAAATAATGTTTGTTTCTATTACAGAAAATATAAAATTGAGCACTTTTACGGGAGGTTCAACCAATAAAAGTAATATGGTACAAATGCGAAGAACTACTAATAGAAAAGGAAAGCAAGCGCCAGCTCCTCCTAAAAGAACCAGGTATTTTATTTCTTTTAGCATATTTCTTCATAAATTATAAATTAGGAATTTTGCATTCAACCTATTCATATATATTCGCAAGCGTTTACTTAAAAAAAGAAGACGTTTGAAATATTTACCATATTTTAATTGCTTGAGTTTTCTACGTAACTTCAATTAAAAATACAACCTTCTTTTTTTGTTTCGTTTTGATTTGCACTACTTATTTCTGACTGCATCATTGGAACCATAATAGAAAGTTATATAATTATTTAGTGTTTATATTGTTACATGTTACGTTTGATTGCAAAACTTCTGAAAGGCATTTGTTATAAATGTTTTCCTTTATTTTCCTAAATTTACTTACTTAGATTACAGAATTGAGCCATAAATGGGAATGCTAGGTGTGTAAATTAAGTAATGAGAATGACAACGTAACGTTTGACATTGCAACACGAGAAGCACGGGACATGGAGGGAGGGTTATTGTAATACGCGTTCAGTGCAAATTTGAACTCGATCAGGTCATTTGGTTGTCCGTTTGCGTTTTTTCCGTGAACCCGGTTGTCGTAGTGCGCTCTACAAATGAAAGACATTAATTTCGAGCAACGGTGTACCATCAGGTTTTGCTTCAGACTTCGGCAAAGTGCAACTTTGCAAAACCTCAGCAGGCCTACGGAGACAGTGTTTTGTCAAAAGCCCAGGTTTTTCGGTGGTTTAAGGGATTTTCAGAAGGAAGGGAGATGAAGGGCTTCAACTGCAAGAACCGATGGCAATGTCAACAAAATCCGCGATCTTGTGCGTTTAGATCGTCGGTTAACGGTCAGATTGATCGGGGAATAGTTGAATTTGTCTCACACCACCGTTCATCAAGTTTTGACCAATGAATTGGAATGAGAAAGATCTGCTCGAAAATGGTTCCAAAAAACCTTTCGCATGAACAAAAGGACATCAGGAGAGAAAGGTGCTTTTTAGACTTTTTAGAATCGATTGAAAATAATGAAATTTTTTTGGAGCGTGTCATTACTGGCGATGAGACTTGGGTGCTCGATTATGACCCGGAAACAAAACGCTAGAGCATGGAATGGCACACTTCAGGCTCTCCAAAGCCCAAGAAAGCAAGAATGAGCAAATCAAAGATCAAGAGCATGCTGGTTTGTTTCTTTGATAGCCAGGGAATCGTTCACAAAGAGTTGGTGCCTCAAGGTCAGACAGTTAATCAACATTAATGTCTTTCATTTGTAGAACGCACTACGAAAACCTGGTTCACGGAAAACACCACAACGAACAACCAACGAGTTCAAACTTGCACTGAACGCGTATTACAACGTCCACTTGTCGCCCCTCCATGTCCCGTGCTTCCCGTATTGCCATATCAAACGCCACGTTGTCAGTCTCATTACTTAATTTACACACCTCGTATATTCAATTCTTTAAACCCTATAGGAATATGGACCCACGTTGGGCATTGTAACTACTTACAGGGAAATACCGGCAACTGTCAAATTCAGATTTAATGAAACTTTACAGACTCCAGAGTACCTTGGTGTAAGCACAAAACATTTTTTTAGATGTACAATCGCCCGATTTAATAATAATAATCTCAAAAGTGACATCAATTAACCCTTTCAGGACATGTAACCTACGGGTACGTTTTGAAAAAAAAATACCGTTAAAGGACGGGTGCCGTATAGGTTCTCTTGCAAATACTCTCTACATATCCGAGCGCCGTACACGAAATATAGTGTTTATGTTCTCACAAGGCTTGTTACGTACATGTACGATTTGATCATCAAATCGCGTATCTGAAATGTATGGCGTAAGAGCAATTTTTGGAAAACTAGTGACGTACCGGTACGTTTTAGGTTTCTAAGCAGGTCTGGTACAAGTACGGTCTAGATATTTTGTTTTTTCCCTAGTTTTTGTGCATGGTTCAAAACAAATATCTATTTTGTTTCTGATTTTTATTGTAAAACGTTCAAAAACAGATACAGTGGGCAACATGTGGACGAATTTCTTATCACACCATCGGATAGCTAACATATTACCGGTGCAAGCTAACCCACATTCTCTTTTTAGATTACTAAAAAAATGGCATTGCCTTTCTGTTAGGTTTGCCTGTACTACAAGCTCCTGTACTTTTGTGTAGTAATTGCTCGAAAAGATTTGGACTGCCGTACCAATTGTCAGTATAGATTATGATTTTGATTATAGTACTCCTTTATTAGGGTGTGAACTATTTGAGCAGCTTTTCCTAATTCAACCATTTCATCATCCAGATCTCTTGTTGCGCCAGTGTAAATAATAAAATCGAGAATATAACCAGACTCCACATCACAAATGTGAAAAGTTTAATTCCAAAAAACGATCTCTACGAAAAACCGTTCTAAACAATTCTGTGAATTGCACAGTTCGTTGACCAATAATATTTCAAGGACAGCTTTTTCAGAAGCCCCATCAGCCAGAAAACAGCGCATTTCTTGCACATTTGTGTCGGTCCATATTTCAGTACGATTTTCTTTCATTTGATTGGCATACAAATTTGTTTCTGTTATAATCTTGTTCAACAGCTCCTCGTCAAAATGAAGGGGGTAAAGCTCGGTTTTGCGCATTTTTATTGAGGGAAAATTCATCTTTGATTCCAGAATTGTTGATTGTTATCGTCGGGTACTAATTCAGTTTCTGATTGTGCAGAAGAATAGTAGTTTCCCTAGGTAAGTATTCATCTCTTCGTTTTCCTCGGTCATAATTTTTTCAGCTTCTAACTCTAATTCATGTTGCAGCAACTTCCGACCGCAACCAGCCATATTTATAACAAAATTTTACAATATTCACTACTGCTATAACAGCTAATTTTAATAAAGAAGTAATAATACCACACAAGAACAATACCTCATTGCACCGAATCAACTAACAACAACACGATAACAGGGTAATACGCAGATCATTTGTTGGGCCGCCGTCTTTTGATGAGCCATGTGTCCTACGAATACGTTATACGCGTGCCGTACAGGTACGTTCTCCTAACCCAGTCCTGCACGCTAGAATCGATCCCATCCCGAAAGGGTTAATTGTGAAAAATCAAATAGGGCGAGGGAGCGGGTACCCATTGCCCCCCATTTTTTGGATAATTTACCTCAAGGTACCCTCGGAGTCTGCAAAGTTTCATTTAAATCTGGATTTGACAGTTGCCGGTGTTTCCTTGTTAGCCAATTCTGTATTACTGTCAATGGTATGTACTAAAACAAAAAACATCCTTCTTACCACCTTAATGAGCAAAGAACTCTAAATACGCACTAAGTTGCCATCCTCAGTAGAATCTACAAACGAAAATAATGTTAGACGCACTACCCTGGAAGATAAGGACACTACTTGAATGAATTCTGAATACGTATCTATAGTTCTTCACTCATAAAGATGGCAAAGGTGTTTTTTTTGTTTTAGTTTTACTTTTACAAATCTACTATTTTATAAATGGTATTAATGTACTACTAAACTAAAATAAAAAGTTCTAAAAATTGATAAGTGGATTTAGGTGTATTCGGTAGTAGGCAACTCGAATATTTCCATTTAGTTGGCATTCTGTAACACCTGCTTCGCATTTCATAATTTTAACAGTAGGTACACAACAAATTAATAAAAAACAAAATTTAGTTTGATATAAGAAACGATACAACATAAATACATATGACATAACATACAGAGTAACACTAGTGTGGCAAAGCTCGATATAAGGTATCAAAAAAAGTTATTTACGAAAATTGTAGCCAATCTTAAACTTAACATTTTAAAATTATTTTCATATTTACAGGTGCTTCATATCACCAGGGTAAACCAAACATACGTTTTTTTTTTTAATGGAACAGCCTGCATATCATTTCAGATTTATATTAAGCTCATGCCTCACACTTCCAATGTACAATTTCATGGAATTATACAGAGTGTTTCAGAAGTTATGGTCAATTTTATTTGAAAATCACTGTGTGTTTCAGGTCTTGTATACTTCAAACGACACATTCTAAAAAAATATATATGCAAAGATTTTTTATAATCGGCCAGTTTTATAGTAAAGTGACATTTTTTCAAAATTATCAAAACTGAATATAAGGCGAGTCAAAACTCAAATACATTAATTTCTGAATTATTTTAAATGGATAAGCCTGTATTTTATATTGTAAAAAGAAAGAATAGTTTAGATACTTTCATTTTTACTAAACACTGTAGTCATTAAGGTCACTAAAGTCATTAATTTCTTAGATATTTTAAAGTCTTTTTATAAAAGTGAAATTTTTGGAAATTCTTTTAATACAGCGGGTTAATCCAGAAAAAAATAACAGTAAGACAGTTTAAGTCTTAATTACTAGCTAGGAAATTATGTAATAAGACCGCATTTTTTGGAAGGACGAATGAATGGTCAAGTTTATTTAGACTTTTTAGAAAATCATTTACCGTTGTTTTGTTCTCCTGATGGAGTTTCGTTATGTCACACTAGGTTAATACACGATCATCTAAACACCCATTTCCCTGAAAGATGGATGAGGAGGGGGGAAGCAATTGAGTGACTGCTCGATCACCAGAGTTCACTAAAATTGATTTCTTCATGTGGTCATATGTAATAACAACCTTGTATATCAAACACCGCCAACTACACAAGCTGATATGAAAAACAATAATTCTCGAGTATTAATTTAGAAATGTTAAGAACGTTTGAAGAGCGGCCGCAGTATTATATTGATAGTTCGGGTGGATATTTTGATAAAATTTGTATTTTGTAGTTGTATTAAACATTAAACTGTAATTTTTCTTGTTATATTAAAATGATTTAAAAAAATCTCGCTTTTTACAAAGACTAAAATATCTTAGAAATGACTTTAGGTATTAAGAACTTTAGTGCATAATAAAAATGAAAGCACCTAAACTAGTCTTTCATTTTATTATAAAAAATGCAGCGCTATCCATTTAAAATATTTGAAAAAATAATGTATTTGAGTTTTGACTCGCCCTGTATTCAGTTTTGATAATTTTGAAAAAGTGTCACTTTGCTATACAACGGAGACAATTACAAAAATGCTTGTAAAAAAATTCAGATTGTGTCGTTTGTGGTATACAATACCTTCAACTCACAGTGATTTGCATATAAAATTGACCATAACTTCTGAAACACACTGTATAATTCAATGAAATTGTACATACTAAGTTTGAGGGATGAGCTTAATCTAAATCTGAAATAATATACAGGCTGTTAGATCTAAGAAAACTTATGTTGTTTGGTTCGCTCTGGTGATATGAAACACCTTGTATATATGAAAATAATTTTAAAATGTTAAATTTAAGTCTGCCTACTATTTTCGTAAATAACTTTTTTTGATCCCGCTTTACCACACTAATGCGACATCATTGAATCATCATTCCACGTCTTCACTCATTCACACTTCATTTGATTCACATATTTATTTTCCTTGCTTTCAGCCTTCTGTCTTCTTGCAGTTCATTCCGTGACAGTACATTTGATGATCAAGGGCAAACAAACGAGAACGAAGACGGAGTCGACTTAAATGGTATTTCTAAAAGATTTAAAGGTACCATTTACAATTCAGTTTAGGGCTTGCATCTAAAATTAACATTTTATTCGAAACAGATCCTGCATTCTTTCATAACAATTTGTATTTGACAAACGGCATGTTTATTTCCTGGAAAGTAGTTACTCTAATTATTGAAACTATTTGCCTCTAAACTGAGTTTTTCTTATATGTGCACTATAACATGTATAAATATTTTAGGTCAGCTTTTGTGCAGCATTAGACTTGAGATTTTATCACGAAAAATCGTATTAAAACATATATGTCCTCACAAATAATACTTAAAAGTGAAACTGGACAAGAAATGCGTAGCACTGCATTTAGTTTTTTTTTTCTGAGCAAGCTTTTACTCACCCAACACTCTTACTATATAATGGAAACAAACACCCTCTGCAACAGCCTTTTACTAACTAATTTCATTTTTTCTTAAATCTTATTAGAGTACAATACACAAAAGTATCGAACTCTATTAGTATCAATTGTAAAAGTTTTTCATTTGTTAAAAGTTTGCTGTGAACTAATCTGAATGTGTGCCGTTATATAAAATTTGAAAACAATCTTTTTCCCATTACTAACAATCACTTATAAATAAAAAATGTTTCCTCTAATACATACTTTATACAGTTTTAGTTCCAAACTGCATATTGGAACTGATGTCACTTTTGAGTATTATCTTTTCTTTCTATTTATTCAATGGCCGGCTTGAAGCTCGCACCATATGTATTTTTCTAGTGTTGGGATATTGTAAAAACTTTTTCGGGTGATCGATTCCAGCACGTCTAATAACTCTGAAATTTATTTTGGCATTGCCTTGGTAACTACACTATGAAACATCAAAATGTGAGGTTAGATGCCAAGATTCCCGAAAAGTTGCTTAGAATTTGATTTGGACACTGTATGCAAATTTTTTGAAACGTTTAAGGCTCATTTTTTAAATATTTTTTACATATTTAATTTTTTTTCTTTTTTAGTAGCACTTAAAACTTATAAACACTCCATACCGCATAAATATACACATACGCTCAGCTCTCACCGGGGTGCGAGATATATTGTGCATAGGCCAGCCTCGTCGCGCACAACGTCGTAGCACGCCTATCTGAATCATTTTGTGTCTGTCTTTGCGCATGCAAAATTCTAAGAGGTGATCGTCGATTTCGGATACACTATGTTAGTTTATACAACCCCAGAAAAGGTACAAGTCATAACATGATATTTTGCTGGAAATTCCTACCAAAGCACGGTCGATCTATTTGCCGTAGAGTACGTGCGTGCGTACCCTTGCTCAGTTTATGATACACTGCGACTCCATATGTCTCGTCATTGAGATTCGAATGTGCGGTTGCCATTCGCAAAGCAATCCCCCGTTCCGATGTGGACATACGTGTATACAAACTACACACGTATTATCCGTAGCAGTAACGCTAAAATGTTTAGCGTTTATTTCGTTGCCGAAATACGTATTCAGATTGTATTTAAATCGTATTTATAGGATGTGGGGTGTTTTCAAGTTTTGTTAAATGTGAGTGACGTACCGCATTTCCTAAGACGAATTCTTTGTAATAGCTCAAATGTAGTAAATTTACTGAATATAGTTGATACTAAAACAATTGAAATATGTAATTTTTTTAAAAAGGAATAAAAAAAAATGTGATTTCTAATTTTGTTTAAATAATTTATTCTAATTTAATTCTAAGCAACTTTTTCAAATAACTTCTTCGGATATCACGTCATCTAACCTCATTTTTTGACGTTTCATACTATAGTTTTGAATTCTGCCGCCAAGCCAGTGGTATATAAATAATTTTTGAGTTATGAGACATGCTGAATCCATCCCCCAAAAAAGTTTTTACAATATCTTAACAATGAAACAAAGCTCTCATATGTTGCTGACTTTATGTCGGGCACTGTATATAACGAATTATGACAGATCTTAAAAAATTAATAGCGAGCACAAAGGGAGATAGTGAGGGCGAACTTCAGGATCAAACTCCAGACACGGACGATTCGGGTGCCCATTCCTATCCGGAAATATCCACCACAAATACCTTTGGAGTTCCGGGGACAGGATCGTTTAAGCGAGGTCCAATTATGGGAAATAGGGGATTAGAGCAGCGGGGAAAGAAATCAAAAACTTACCCTCCTAAGGAAACAACACAAACGGTAATCTTAATTTTTGAACAGTTATGTACATACATATCACGATTATTATTAAATTATATTAAGATATTATGACCACATCCCGTGCATAAGAAAAACGGTGTAGGCAAAAGATCAGTAGGAAAGTTGATTTATTTATTCTCACTCCCCGTATGATGTAAATAAACACTGACCCTGTAAAGCTGTGCTTTCAGTCTGCAGATGTACAAAGCGTATGAGACCAGTTAAATATTTGCAGCAGGAAGTATGTTCTTATATGCAGAGAACGACCGTTTGAAATCTACTGACGAATTAATTTGAATGTAAGAAACACGTGGATAGTGCACACAATTTTTTATTTGTGTGCACTATCCACGTGTTTCTTACATTCAAATTTATTCCGTAACTTTACTGTTTTAGCTCTATCATGTATCTGGAAATTTAGGGATAAACTTCTTAAACTTGGCAAACCGATAGTACCTTTTTCGACGTTCGTAATTGCGATAGGTATATAAAACTCCTAACACAATAAAGACCTGTATATACAGCGTGTTTACGGTCTTGTGATTTTATTTTCAAGGGGTGAAGAATATCGTCTATATCAATATGTCGTTGGTGTATATCATAGTCTTCATAACGCCCCATAAGTAGAAATCAAGGGGATTAAGGTCGGGTGACCGAGGAGGCGATGGCATAGGACCACCTCGACCAATTCACTTATTTTCAAACACATTATATAAATGTCGGCGAACTAAACGATTAAAATGCGGTGGTGTGCCATCGTTAAGAAACCGCATTTGTCGACGTACATTCAAAGGAACTTCTTCCAATAGTTACATCAAATAATTTTGAAAAACAAGAGATGCTCATATTCATTCATTCGATTTGACAACAGAAGTGGGCCAATAAGTTGCCCGTTGACCAGTCCGTCCTAAACATTTATCGAAAATCTATGCTGGAAATGATTATGACGAACAACATGTGGATTTTCCACAGCCCAAATATGAGTATTACGACAGTTATTTATGCCCTTACTTGTAAACGTCGTTTCATCAGCCGCCGATACAATGGAAGAAAAGTTTGGAATTTTTGTAGAAACCATCGGCAAAATTGTAAACGTAAGGGATGATCTTCAAGTTATAGAGCCTGTACTTTTTGTACATGGAAAGGATACAATTGATTCTCGCGCAGTGTTTGCCAGACAATTCGATTTGATACATTTACTTGGCGAGATATTTTGACGTGTTCGCAGTACACAAGTTTCTCGTTCACGGATTACTAGAGCGTTGAATTTTTGTGGGATAGGAGTTGGCCTGTTAGGAAACCGCTCAGCGTACAATCGACTTGCATGAGCAATATTCTGGCGTACTTCACCATAAATTAACAACATGTCAACGTATTGGTGTTGGTGCGATGGACCATTTTAACTTTCCTCATTAGGATTTATTCGGAAAAACATACGTCAAACTAGCAATGCAGTGACAACCAATGAAACACCTTGACAGATGTGAAAAGTTACAGACATCAGCCTACTTAGTAAAAAATTCACTAGTAACCTATCGTTTACATTTACTTTACACAAGTTGTTGATCAATCGTTTTAGCGTTAGAAACCTTTTTTTATGGTGGTTAATCACCACCTTAAATTATATATATTAGATGGATACCGCTATGTTTCCCTACTATGTTAAAAATAAAAATGAAAGACTACATTTTTTTAAATATTACTTAATATCTCTTATTATGCAACTTTGTTAAGATATTTTTACGTTAATGACCTTATTGTAAGATGTTTAATCACCCTTTGAAAATAAAATCACAAGTCCGTAATCACCCTGTGTATGCTCGATAGTTGACTGACGATCCCAAGACTTCAGCATCTGCTACACCCCTTACAGTTCTTCGAAGCACGCGCTACTGGCGAACGCTCGCAGTGCGAATTTTAGTGATTGTCACTTATTATTATTTGTATATGATTTTTTATCTTAAAATTTTTGTATTTTTGATATAAATGTTACATATCATGCTACTTACACATATTACAGTTATTTTGTTACCCCTATTTTTGTATCTACCACTATACATTAATAAGTTGCTGCTCTTTAATTGTTTATATGCAGTAATATAATATTTGTATTTTTTAGGTTCAAATAGCAGCATTGGAAGTGAAAAATGTTCATAAAGCTATAAGTCGATATGGGACCTTACCGAAAGGGGCTCGTATTGGGGCTTATTTGGAATCTCTCCGTCAAAGTGGTATATCTAGTAGCCAAGAACAAACACAACAGCAAGCTGTAAATCCCATCTTGACAGAACAAAAAGAATCACCTCCACGCTCTCTTTCTCCCAGAACTAGCATTCGTACCCAGCCGCAGATGATAAGAAGCAATTCTTCAAGTGGGGTAACAACGTTTCATGCTCCACAACCTCCGAGTTCTCCAACGGCGTCGAAATTTAATCGAAATAGAGCCAGAAGTAACACTGCCGAGCAACCTTGTAATTTGTGGACGTTCAAAGTTGCTCAAAATCAAAGTATATTTAGAGGTGGTAGTCCTTCCCGTTCTGTGCAACCCACACTAGCAGATCTTGAATTTCCACCACCTCCGACAGACCTACCTCCGCCTCCCGAAGAATTTGACGGTCCTGTTGACCCATCTGTAGATAGTTTTCAAGTAATGACGACATCCGCTGAATTAAAAAGAAGGCGCGTTCCCATTTCCCCGCTTACATCTAGAAAAGTAACTGAAGAGCAAGAACATGTAGAATCTAATGACGTTAGTAATTTGCAACCGTCTGTGGAAGAGGCGAGTTCACGGTTTGGCGTAAGCCTAAGGAAACGGGAACCTTCTTCTGACAGCTGTAGTAGTGCCAAAGATGGAAAAGAGGAAACCAAGGAAAGGAGCCCACAGAGAACAAGTTTAAGTCTAACCAGTCCGAGCATTGAAGGAAAGAGTCCTATGAGTATTGATTCTGATGTTCCTGCTATAGGTTCTCCTCTAGAACCACTGCCACCCCCGCCACCGTTTCCCAATATTGGTAAGCTTTTTTTTGCAATATTTACAGAATGTTTTAAATTCACAAGGTCTCTAACGATATTGTACTGCATTGTACGCGCTAATTAGACCTTCAAACCGCAACGCACACCAAACCATGAAAATATTTCTTATCATTAAAAATTATTATTACTGTTTATTAAAATTCATGTCGGGTTTTTAACCATACTTCCACGACGCATAACAAAATTTGCTTCCTGCCAAATTATAATCTTTGAAAGTTCGCTGTTCAACTATTTTATTCGAATGTCCAATAGATTCAAAAATAATGGGCGCATTTGATCGATTTTATATACAGGGTGACGCATAAGTGTGGCAAAGCTCAACATATCCGTTAAAGTTATTTACGAAAATTGTAGACAGACGCCGAGCAATACTGTTTAGCTTCCAGGCCTCTGTTGATTTTATGCACTATTCTGAGTACCTGTTCGGTTGTAGAATGCTGCTTCCTAAACCCGAATTGGGGGCCGGGAATTATGTTTCGATTTAACAGCATGGGTGTCATTCTCTTCAGGAATAATTTTTCGAAAGGATGGGCAAAAGGCTGATTGGTCAATAGGATTTTACTTCTGGAATTTTTCCCGGTTTCGGTATAATTATAATTTAGGCTTTCCATTGGGCCGGAAAGCATCCTAACCTTATTATGACATTAAATAATATAGTAATAAATTTCATACCTTTTTTTGTTAGTTCTTTCAACACTGCCCCTGTGATGAGATCGCAACCAGGTGCTTTCTTGGGATTTAGGTCAGTGACAATAGTTGAATTTACCTCATTAACTTTGAAGTTGGTGATTGGTAGGCTCATTTGATATGATGCTTCTAATAATTGGTGAATATTATCTTCTTCTGCGGGAATCTCGATTAGAGAAGGTGTGAACACATCTACAAGATGGTTGGCAAATGCAGTTACTTTATCCTGATTACTGGTTGCCCATTCTCCATCAGGTTTGCAAATGGGTCTATTTACTTGTTGTGGTTGCTTCAAGTTTCTGGCCCCTTACCAGAGCGAGTAATCAGTTGCTGCTGTGGAGTTGAGGTTTACCAGGTGTTGGATTTCTTCATTTTTTATATTATTAAGGATATCTTTGTTTGTCTACTAGGGCTCCAGTGTTTTGTCAGCGCTTGCTTAGTCTTCTTTTCTCTGCAACTTTTATTTTGATTATTTGCGAGCAGTTATTTATTTCTGAAGATTTTCTCTGATCAGGCGTGGCATGCCAAGCCGCTTTGTGGATGGCCCTATTAAGGTATTCTATTGCATCACATATATCCTTTTCAGTTTTTGTTAGGGATATCACACTTATAATGTTCTCTTTCTATACATGTATCTAGTAGCTGTTGTTCGTAGCATAAAATACGATTATGTAGTAATGTCAAACTACTGTCAATGTAATGTTAAGTAGTAACGTATCCTTATATTTATTATTGTATTATGTTCAATCATTAAAGCACGAAACTAAAGACTCAATACTGTCTTCTTAACAATCGACGTTCCACGTATCCCACAACAGTTTTTAATAGGATATCGAGCAATATCTCATTGTGGATTCTAATGATTTCCCAGTTCGTGCTCTTGTTGCTGAGGGTGGGAGTTCTTGGCTTGAATAAAACGCGTCCCAAGTACAACTATGACAGGTGAGTGGTACGAAGAGAGATCTAAAGCAGATTCGGATGTGAGGTAATTACTCGCAATATTCTTGGTTACGCAGAAGTTAACCAGATCAGGTATTTTGTCCCTATCTGTTGGCCAGTAAGTGGGTTCCCCAGTAGATGTGTATTTAAGATTGTTGGCCTCAATAGTCTTTAGGAGTTCTTTGCCTCTGGGTGTGATAAGTCTGAATCCCCATTGAGTATGCTTGGTGTTGTAGTCCCCGCCTGCGATAAAACGGAAGCTAAGGGTGTTGTAGAAATCCTCAAACCGCTCTTTTCTTATGGAATGTTTTGGTGTACAATATGCGGCTGTTAGTTTTAATGGACCTCGCCAATTCTCAATGATAACACTAGTGGCATGCAGATGACTTTTTTCGTATTTAGCTGCTTCAATGTTCGATAGAGCTGTATCATATATGGTATAGTGCGGGTATCTTCATGTAATTTTTATTCGTAAAGTGGATTTCTGATATCAACATCACATCCACTTTTTGATGTGTTAGAAATGTTATGATTTCTTGTCTGTTTCTTGACAAACCATTGGCATTCCTATGGATAATTCTAAGGACTTGTGTTCTGACTTATGCTTTGACTTATGTTGTTTTTGCCACTAGAGCTGTGAGTAGCTTGAGAATAGTCTCCATTTGTTCCATGAGTCCCTTCATCATCTGCTTGAGTTCAAGCAGTTCGTTTGGCTGTTGACTCATTAGAGTTTGCTGTGGTAGTGTCATATTATGGACTGGTGGTTTTTGCTGCGAGTGACCACTAGCCATTTTTGCATAGAGGATTTCTGGATTTGTTTGGAGTTGGGCTAAAGAATGGGGTTTGTTTGTTTTGTACAACTCTTTTTCCCGTAATTGGGGAAATCTTCTATTTTCTAGTTCTTAATAAGTGGTGCATCCTCTGTAATTTGCTGGGTGATTTCCGCTGCATAGTACACACTTTACTTGGTTATTTCTTTCTTTTCTTGTACATTGGGAGATTTGATGGTTGCTCGCGCACTTTACGCAGCGGGGACTGCGATTGCAGAAGCTTTTAACAAATTATAGGAATACCGTCACTCTCTCACCAAGGGAAAATTTCACCGGCATTTTGTTTTATGCTGTATGTAATAAACAAACAGTGTTTTGGGAGTCTTTCGAAATATCGTTTTTAGTTTTGTTTTCGAAGTATTTTTTAGTGTAAGGGTGTTAGCTTTAGAGTGCATTTTCGTTTATTAATTAATAAATGTTTTACATTTGTAAATAGGTGTCTGATTAACCTGGCTGACACGTTTAACATTTAAATAACAAAATTTGCTATAATGCAAAAAAACATGTTTTAATTTGTTTTAAGACATCAGTATCCTACGTATACATTTTTTTAAATTTCCCGCGCAACGTACAAAACAAAATGAAAGAGTCATTGAAAGATTTCCTTAAAAATCTACTTATAGAAACGCTAGTGACGCTACTTGGTATTCCTATACTTTACTTTTAGTATGCCCATATCGTTGGCATCGGGTGCACAGGTATTTCGTGTTTGTGGAGCTCAAATTTCACTTTTCGGGTGCAGGATGCACGGTACCTTATAAATATCTTTATTGTTTCCGCTTGGTTTTAACTCAAATTGGTTATGTTTTTTTTTTCTTATTAGAGAATTCTCATCAAGTCTATTCTATTATACAGATTAGCAAGATAAAGGAATCATCATTTTTACTTTAATAGTTTATTTTTAGCATAGGAACCATCGTAGCTTTGGTACGCATGTTGTTTCTTACATTATCAACAAAATATAGTCGAGATAGTAAAACACTTGTTCTTAGTTTTAATTGTGAAGCTAAGTATTAAGAACTAAATCAAAGAATATCTCACCACCTTGTTGAGTGAGTGATTCTAAGTGCGTATTTTGGCAACTAAGTTTGCACCAATAAAAACTACAAAGGAAAAAAGTGTCAGATTTAGTATCTCTGACTAAAGAAAAATATATATATTCTTTACCAGATCACCAGCAGAATGATTTCACGGCTCCAAAGTTTTCCCGTAACCAGAGATATGAAGCCTTACAGCAAGTCTTTTATCCTTTATAGTTTCTGCCTATAGTGTGTCGGATCCAATTTATTTTTCTAAATTTTACGCCGTCAATTTGACTTTAATTTCAATTACTTTTTAACACCTTTATTAGTTAGTATTTATAACTTTGAGTATAACTGTCCTTGTATTTCTATTGCACGCAAGTAGTTTCGCCCTGAAACAAATGTATTTCATTTACCAAATATATAAATACAGTGACTTCATGTCCAAATTAAACCCACGTGACTTGACTCCGTTATTGTAATATTGGTTGCCGCTGTTATAGTAGGTTAGTAGTATATTACTGCAAAATTTTCACTCTAAAAATTTTGAAAAAAATAGCATTGATAGGTTAATTTCTTTTTGTTTTCTCTATTCTCACCCAACAGATGTAGTGATCACGTGATGATCATGCATCGTGCACGTGCAAAGCCGGTTTTACACTAGAAAACAGAAAAATGGTTATTTCCATCCAGCTATGACGATTTGTCACCTATTTCGGGAAACATATTCGTCTTCATAATGAAAAATAAACAAACAGAAATTTAATCTCAGAACTTTTATTTAAAAAGTCTATAGCATCATTTGAATAGTCGCTTCTTGTATTTTAAAGGGCGCCTTTTAATACGGTTTTTTAATTTACGTTGTTTGCAATGAACTTTTCGGGAGTTCTTACCAACAAATAGAAAGCTTAGTTTTCATATCGCGTATTGATCACTCATTTTTGTACTCCCATCTGTTCGGTGAATAAAGTATAGTATTTTCATTATTTTGGTGTTAATTTTATTTCCTTGTAACAGTTTTTTTAAAGATCTATTGATGTCCTTAACCTTATTAATAAATGTTAGCATTAGAAATAAAAAATTAACTTTAGGTTTTGAAATTTATAATGCCGGTCACAGCAGCACAAAGCGCTTTTATTTTAATGGTCCATTGTCGAAGTAAATAATAGTTTAATAAGAATGAAATAAATAACACAAGTGTAGAAGGACTACAGCATGTTTTTGATCATTTGAAGCGACGATTTAATGTGTGCTTGCAAAATAATGGACAGCATTTTCAACATTTATTGAAAATTTAATAATCGAATAACGTTGCCAAAAATGAAATATATATTTTGGCACTTATTATATGTGTAAGAAGATGTTAAAATCAGAAAACAATCTATTTTATTGGTTGAAATGATATGTGTAATGAAAGTATAACCCAGCTGTCAAATATATAGTTGCTCAATCTCATATTTGTACAACTTTTGTATTCACAGAAACAACAACAAAAAACAATGGTTTTTATAAAAATGTTTATTGATTTTGTATATGAAATTAAACTTACTGCTAATATGAATAACTAATTATCTTTATAATGTGGTGTTACTACGAAAATATTAAAATTAAAAGAGAAAACAAACAAATTCAAAGTCAAATTCGTACACTAAAGTCTATTGCTTCTTTAAATATGAAATATCGCACATTCTTAGAAATAAAATAAATAAAATACATTTTGGATAAATCAGCGAAATAGTTAATCGAAGTCAGTTCATAGCGTTATTAAATGATATAAAACAGAATACCAAACAAATTGAGAAATTGTAACAGAAAACTATTAACCGAGCGTGATGAGCGAAAAATATTAAATGAAGTATAACAAATCCGAAAATATCCGCACCAAAATTAACAGCAAAGTTTCATAATGATACTGACAAGACTGTATGTGCGAAAACAATACGCAATGTTTTAAGAAGGCACAATTACTATAGCCGTGTAGTGGTTAGAAAGTAATAATAATAATAATAATGGATGCTTTATTTAAAGACAAAAAGTGTAAAATACGTCACAATAAAAAGCAGCTACAATAAATAACTAAT
>JARFOC010001174.1:0-42431 GCA_031763485.1 Osmoderma eremita | reverse complement strand
TGAACCAGTTTGTTGCTCCTGTTTTATATTATATATGGTACGCTCTGAGCAACCCAAAGCTTTACTTGCTTCTTGAATTGCAGCACTCACATTCATAGTTTTATTAAAATAATTTAGAACATTTGCGATCATACATTTCTCCCTTAGGCTAAATTTTTCTCCCTTACGTCGTTTTCTCCCTTCATGCTCCATTAATGCAGTGAAAACTTTAATTAAATGTAGCTATAGGTTATAAAATTTCTAAAAATCAAGAAAAATATCCATATTACCCTGTGCACGCTAGAGGAAGATGGAAGCGTTCTGAAAAGAACGATTTGTACAACTATATATAAACAAATTAACGTGGAATTTAACTAAAAATATTTTCAAACTACGACGATATCGATTGACAGCAGTTGACGCTAGCAGACAGATAAATAGGTACTTTGCCGAGGCCGACATATGTAAATAAGTTGCAACATAGAAATCGAATGTGAAGATAGCGCTAATGACAGCAAGAGACAAAAGTTGCTATTATATCGCATACTGCATACGGAGGTTGAGACGATCTATAGTATCTTTTTCGTTGCAATCACATTCTTCTTGTATTTCGTTAGCGTTAAAATCATTTTGACTTTCTCGTCGTCAGTCCTAATCTGCTTTAAAACTTGTCTAGCACAATTACACCTTCTGCAGCGTTTTTATACGCAAACAAAATTCTATTGACTGGTGACTTATCAGTGACGAGTATTAAATAAAAGAAAAAAGAATTTTATTTTTTGAGTATATTGCGTCTTTTGCTGTATATGGACATACCACCATACAAAATCACTGAGACCTCCATCGATAACTTTACGACTCGTAAAATTCCCCAAAAACCTTCCGCATACGAAGAATGCAATAAATTTATTAATTTAATCGCTAGTAGAGGGTTTGAGCAGAAAATATTTCCGACTGTCTCTCTCCGACCGTTTCGACTTCAACCGTAATCTGAATAAATACTAATGCGGCGATATATCCCGAAGTAAGGCCGCCAAAAGATTAAGGAAAAAAAAAGATAGAACCTAAAGGAAGAATTACAAGCGCAGACATAATAACTGCATTGGCAGTAAACTTTTTAATAAGGGTCCGGGATCGTTCCTGTTATACATTGTATTTATGTGGGGTGGATGACTTTCTTTTTTAATACTCTCCATTTTAAGAGTTTTCGCTCGGCGGAGGTGAAGGAGCAAGAAAAAATGATACCGTCTAAGTAAGAGAAACATTAGCGGTAAGTAATTAAATGAGAAACACTGAATTCCTTTTAAAGTTCATTAGATATTTTGATGGGAAATTGGATCGACGGTGAGTTGGGAATAGCGGTTTTTTCTTTGTTTCCTTTCGTTCAATATATCTGGTTTAAAAAATATTTTTAAGCATTTTATTAGATTAATTTAATAATATCTCTGGCTTTAATTCGTCCATTTCCGTCAATAAGTTAAAACCTTTCGCCGATATAATAAAATAGGAAAAAAATGGAACAGCTTTTTTAAAATTAAAAATAGTGAAACAGATTAACTACGTTATTTCTGCCAATTACCAGAAATACCGAAGTAAAAGTTATTGTTATTTATTATATTATATTAATTTTTAATAACACTGATTAACAAAAAAAAAATTATGTCACACGAACAAACGTACCTCATCCGAATAGGATTTTTCACGCTGACTTCAAATATGCAAATGGTTTGCATATTTGAAGTTTTTGCAGTTTTTATGTGACATCCGGAAAAACCCCGAAAACCTCAGGTTATTCAATATATATCAATTGTTGTAAAAGAACTGCATTGGCGAAAAAATATTAGGTGAAAAATACAAGAAGTAACATAATAGTAAATACATGTTAAGATAACATAACTAAAAATGTTTCCTTCCTGATTTCCTGCGATTTCCTGCCTCAGGTACGTCTGTTTGTAAGGTTCAGCAGTAGTCCAGCATAGCAGCAGTCCATTTGCATTGATACCGCTCTTCCATTTGTGAAATATCTTGGTGACAACGTTCACCATGCCCGTCGCTAACGGCGCACAGTGGTCCAGAATAACATGTTCGCGACAAAAATCTGGAAACTCTTGTAGAATAGAAATGTCGAAATGATTTTTTAAAGCCTATGAAATTAATTATAAAGGATTTCATACATATAATAAAGAAAATATTGAGCCCAAAATTAGGAAGTAATCATATACATAGCATTAATTTGGAATATCAAAAAAAAAATTTATTTCCACTGTGTAAGTATAATAACTGTTTTATTATTTTATCTTCAACTGTATTATTTAATATATCTTTTATTCTTAGTTTAAAATTGTTTTAAAATGTATGAAATTCATTTATTTAATTCCTATTTTCTCAGGAACTAGTAAAAAGTAGCAGCTGAAATTTGTAGGGATAGACTATAAGGACTATAAGAATTATGTACGCAAGAGATGAACTTACATCTACATGTTGATAAATAATAAAAGTCGTCCCGGATCACTGTGCGGCGCGAGGGTTATCTGCAAAGAAGTTCAAAAGATCGTTCAAGAAATACAGTTTGAGGAATATGTTACACCCCATACGGTGATATGATCTTAGGAGTCCATATATAATTTCGCGATGATTCTCTGCCTTATGATTGCCTAAAAAATTCTTGCGGACACTCTTAAAAGACAGCCACGCCATTTTTTCCACATCACTTAACAGTTCAACGAAATTGACATCATCCATTAACTCTCTAATTTGTGGTCCTACAAATATTCCTCTCTTTTAATATCGCGACATCGCTGATCTTTCTGCTACAAATACATGACTCCACGGCGTTCTGCCCATGGACTTTAGAACTACCCATCTCCAACGAACGAACTATATGTACATAAATAATGCATAAATTCTATTATGAAAAGTATATCAGTGTGTAGTATGTGCTATGAATAGGGTTTTTTCAATGCTCTTGTATCATTGCATCATTTCATTAATATAACTTTTTGTAACCATGTTTATCAAATAAATAAAATCAAACTAAATAGAAACAATTATTCTAATAGTCTACTATATTATGTGGGAAATGCCATCTACTACCTTAAATTTTCAATCAGGAGACAATTAGCGACAAGCAGAAAGACTAATATTGATTATTTTTTACTATTTTAAACGTATTCGTCGAAGCTCCAAAAGTGTAATGGAGAAGGTAGTTGGTTATACGTAGACGTGTGTGAAATATATTTAACCTTATCGAAATAAAACAAAACTATTAAATACGTAGGTTTAAATCGTGAACCGATATAATAATTATCCTATACTTCCCTCAATAATATTCACTAGTAATTGCGTCTCCTTTTATTTTATCTTGCCCTTTCGATCTACAAATTCGAAAACTTAAAATTCCTTTTTCTATGGCCAAACTGGTTAATAATACGTAGACACATAATTCGATCAATCGCACGGATTGAGATTAATATCTGGAGATGCTGGCCTCTAGGAACAATTAGTTTGATGTGGCGAACGATCCACTAGATCGGCCAGGTGAATTTTGAAACGTTCCGCCGGCTGCTTCGACGTCCTGGTGCAAATCGACCGACTGTCCGTGATTGTTTATGCATGCAACAGTTCCAAAAGGAACGTGTATCAAATTATATGGTTTTTCTCCTTTGATTTTTCAACCTTTATCGTCAGGTGGTCGTTTCGAACTATACCCGCTTTTTGTAACCCTATATCGTGGAAGTTTGTCTCTTTTTTTGCAGTGAGATGAAGGAAATTAGGAGTTGAACAAAAGCTGCTAGATTACAGTTTTTAGTATGCTAATCTAAGCGATTGTAAATGTAGTTTGGGGCACTATTCATCGGTATTCTAAATAGTATTTATTTAATGTAAATGTTCATTGAATTATTGCTCTAGCATATACATTTATAGCTAAATTTGGTTAAAGGTGTAAATATAATATTTACATGTTATATCTTATAGCACTATGCGCATATATCTTGAAAAGGAGTTGCACTGCTTGAACGTTAGCAGTTAAAGATTAACAATGCATATTATAAAACTCTAGAAATGTGCCATGAAATGTGAAGGTCCTTTTTAATATACAGTTACAAAAGAAGCACCAATGCTTGTTAAAAGAACAATTAATATTTCAAACACAAAAGAAAGAAGCAAATGGATTCGCATTTGGATTTCTAATAAAATACGTACAATTGCAATAGTTCTAGTCCTACTTTGACAGTAATAATGTGTACCAATCTGACTCATTCATAAGAAGGGAGATAAGAAAATATGTGATAATTGCAGATGACGATGTAAGTGAAAAAAGTTTTGGGGGCGACAATATGGATTTGGATCCAACATTTCAATCTGTTTTGCTGTGTGCCGCATTTTCGAAGTCAAGAAGACCTCAACATCCTCGTCCGCGATTTAAAGACTGGAATCTTCTTCAGAGTGCTCTTTTTCGTAATCGCCATGCAGAATTTAAGGATTTCTTCTCTATGGAAGAAGGACTTGTATTTTGTAATGACGTCCGTTTTGTTATGAAGACGCTTGCTCATGAATATAATACAGATGAGTGGCGTTTGTTCATTGACTCTTCCAAATTAAATTTGAGAGCTGTACTACTCCGCAATGGAAATAAGTTCGCCTCTGCTCCTTTGGCTCATGCAAGCGATTTGAAAGAATCTTATGGCAACATTCGTTTGGAAAAAAATACGTATAACGACTTTAAGTGGAATATTTGTGGCGATTTGAAAGTTGCTTCACTTTTGCTCGGCATGCAACTCGGAAATACAAAGTATTGTTGTTTCCTCTGTGAATAGTACAGTCGGGATAGGAAAAATCATTATAAAGAGAAAGAGTGGCCAAAACGAACTTCACTGACACCAGGAAATAAGAATATCATTGGTACCCCAAATGTATTTGCCCCCTTTGCACATTAAGCTTGAGTTGATGAAAAACTTTGTCAAAGGTATGGATAAAACTAACAGTGGCTTTGCATATGTGAGGAGTAAGTTCCCTAAGATCAGTGATGCTAAGTTGAGGAAAGGTATTTTTGTGGGACCCCAGATCAGACAGCTACTTCGAGATAAAAAATATTTGTTGAGGCACTAAATGGAATTGAAAAAGCAGCATGGTGGTCTTTTAATGAGATTTTCGACGGCTTCTTGGGAAATCGTAAAGCCGAAAACTACCCTAGCCTCATATAATGCCATGGGTTGCAACATAAGTCTAAAACAACACTTTCTTGACCCCCACTTGGACTTTTTCTCAAAAAACCTTGGAGTAGTCAGTGACGAGCATGGCGAAAGATTTCACCAGGATATTCTACTCCTCCATAAGAGGTACCAAGGCAAATGGAGCCCTGCTATGTTAGCAGACTATTACTGGACGCTGAAGACAGATGTTTCTGATGCAAAGTACAGCCGAAAGTCATATATCAGCACATTTTCCAAGTAAATATATTACCTTGCACGTCATCTTTTCATGATTTATACACATATTATAATGTATGCTTTCACAAAACTTCATTGCTTTGTCCCTCCGAAACCCTACTGATAAAAAAAATTCTGAAAACACATGAAATAAGTGTAAAAAGTACTACCAAGTTTATCCACTTTACCTCGTGGGACAAAATAAATCTGAATTTTTGTTGACCAGTGTAATCGCATATGCTGGATTAAAGATCAACGGGAGGAAGACGAAGTACGTGCAAATAGGTGGAAGCGAAACTAAGGGAAAGGTAAAATTGAAAAAGATACTTTTGAAATTGATATTAATATTCAATACTTGGTAGTAAACATAAACAGGACAGGAGACAACCTTCAAGAAACAAAGGAAAACGTACAGAATATTTTACGCGAATAAAAAGACACACAAACAAGCAACTTACTAAGAAAACTATGCATAAAAGGATACTAAGGACTATTTTAATCTATGCGGTGGAATATGTGTAATGATAAACCAACACTTTTCACAACACCTATACGCAAATAGGGCATCTTACACTCGACCATCGTACAGGAATGTGGCCAACAAAAGCAAAACAAAGTGTCGTAAGGCCACATACCAAATAAATAATACATATACCTATAAAGTATGAATCTTTGGTCACTTTCTAAGATGTATAGAATATTTCTATTGTTAAGTAAAAATTGCAAGGACTGTGGAGGAGGATATACACAGGTCAGGAATGAATCAATTTATTGTCAGACCAGAAATGACCCCATACTATACTTATTGTTAACTAGAATCCTATTCACACATTATAAAATTATCACAAAACTGTCTTTTACAAAACCATTCTTTTGGAATTTATATTTATTGTGCATAAAACTTTTAATTGTTTTTCGAATCAATACGAAGACCGAAAATATAATGTATACCTTCTTGAACTATTGAACAATAAGGGATTTGCAATGCCTCAAAGACAGGAAAGTTATAGTGTATATATTAATTATATTGTATTAACAATCAATTCGATTGTTTCTTTAATTGTTATACACTTTCTGTTGTAACTGTCTGAATTGATACAACTGTATATGCCAATTAATGCTTCGGCACTGGACTGTATATGGAAATTATATTTAAAATAAGTTGTTTAAGTGTAGGTGGACAAGTAAACGAGTCTACTGTTTCAGATGCCATCGGCTACTTGTGTCGTTATTTCCGCTACCGACCATGCCTCTATATTTATTGCTTGCTTCAGTTTATCTAAACAACAAAACATACTTGTAGACAAGTAGGTCTTCGTATAATTAAAATGTATTTGCACGCACGAATGCATGTACCGCTAAAATTGCTTGCCGGCTAGTTAACAGCTGTCAAGCAATATACGCGAATGCTATAAATACATGTCTAAGTAATAAATACTCAAGATAATAAAAAAAAGGTTATTATTATGTATTGCAAGTAATACAATTTCTCATCAAACTCATTTTTGTGTGAAGTTATCAAGTTGAATTTCAAAGAAAATTACATATACTTTTATTATATTTCATATTATATTAATTATTGATATACGAGGGATATCCGGTTACTAAGGTGCATTTGTGAATTACAGACAGACTACTTTATTTATAGAAATCAAACATACACTAAGAAAAGAGTGAAGCTAGTTAGCTAGTTTTCAACATAATCGCCGCCAATGTTAAGGCCCTTATCCCAGCGGACAAAAGCTTCCGTAAACCCTTCGTAAAAGGTGCGAACCAAATTTGTAAAATGCTGCCGTACCTTCTCTTGAACTTCGTCGTCTTCAAACCTTTTATCCGACAAATGAGCTTTTAACGGCCCAAACAAATGAAAATTAGAAGGAGCCAGGAGCCTTATTCTGCATCGCTTAGCGATATCGCTATACGTCATGTAGAATAGCTAAATATACAAGGATATGACGTATAGCGATATCGCAAAATAGTGCAGAATAGGGCTCCAGGTCTGGACTATGGGGCCGATGGACAATAACTTCCCAATTGTGTTTCTGAAGCCAGGCCTTCGTCTGACTTCAGGTGTGCGGTCTTGCATTGTCATGCAACAACCTGATTCTTTTCGTCAACCTTCCTCTTCTTTTCTGCCGAATGGCTTTGTGTAGTTTTTCGAGAATTTGACAATAAATATTGCTGTTGATTGTCGCTTTCGGTAGTAAAAACTCTATGAGCAAAATGCCTTGCATATCCCAAAACACAGTTGCCATTGTCTTTTTTGCAGACTGCTGAACTTTGAATGTTTTCGGTGTGGTGAACTGGGATGCTTCCACGTCATCGAGTCTTTTTTTGATTTGGGGGTATGGTGGTGTACCGACGATTCGTCTGCTGTAACTATAGGCTCTAGAAATCCGTTTTTCTGGCGATAGCGCGTTAGAAGCTCCATTGCCGTCACTTTCGTTGCATTTTGTGTTGGTCGGACTACAGTTTTGGCACCTATCTCGCAGACACTTTTCGATTGCCTAATTCAGTTACCGGTGACAAATGCCGGTCAGTAAAGCAATTTCCCGTATTTCCAACCGGCGATCGGCGTATCGACCTTTAATTGATTCTCATCTGTTTTCGTTCTTCATGGTTTTTTTTTCGCACACCTTCGGAATCATCGTTCAGAGCTGTGCGTCCACTTTTGAACTGTTTACACCAAACACTAACTTGTTTTCGACTCATAACGCCTTCTCCGTAAGTCTTCAGTATTTTTTTATGAATTTCGGTAGGCGTTTTATTATTTGCATGCAAAAAACGAACGACCGCTCGCACTTCAAACTTGGAGTTTCGATCGGAACTGACATTGTGCGGGTGTTACTGCACACGTTGTACTGGTGACAATAGCCACCTATGCAGTACATATGCACATCTAAAATGCGTGCAAGTTTCAGCCTGATCGGAGCGACGTAGGCGGTGTGTCACGCAAACGTACCTTAGTAACCGGACATCCCTCGTATACTATTATTAAAAACCTTGTAAAATTTTAAATATTAATGATAATGCAATGTAGAATCATAACTTATTGTCTAGGAGATTTATGATATAACGTTCATCATTAAGTACATGCGCAATTAAGACTTCATAAATATGTTTAATGCATGAAAAAATAGAAACTGCTAACCATGACATCATTCAATAATAATCATAGCAAGTATGTTTTCTATCTAAAATATCCTGTTGTTATTCTAGGCTTTAATTGATGTACACTTTAGGAGTTTTATGTCCATATATTACATACTTATGATACAAGCCAAGGCTCAATGTAAAGTTTGAAATCAAATTTATTTATATCTATTTATATAACTACTCAAAATTAAAAGATTTAATCGAAAAATGTATCATAATGTTGCTCTTAATATGCAGTATCGGGAAATCCACACACCACAAATAGATTTACTAGAATTGAGGACATATGTTTCAAGAGCACGTTAGCTCTCATTGTCAACCAATTCCCGAGAATTGGTTGACAATGAGAGAGTCCTTGCAATTCTTCACGGAATGTTGCTCTTAAAAGGATGCCGTTTTGAATTTCGTTTTCCACAACAAACTACTGATCCAATTGCAAGCACCCATATACTCATCCTATAATATCACTTATTTATCACTTATTATCTTGGTAAATAAACTAAAAAGCATTTGCTATATCCTACTTCCCAGCTATACGCCAGTAATTTTTAGAAGCAAATCAGCTTTGATAGGAATTCCGATTCTTCAATATAACTTTCAAACAATAACAAATCTTTTGTCATAAACATTCCACAAAATCGTGGACATTGACGTATTTTGACAATGTGGCGCTTTTGTAGCATTTTTCAATTTAACCCAGTAAGTAGCTAAAGATATGTTAAGAGTCTGGGTAAAATGTGAAATAGCGTTGGCAACTATGTTTCGGTAAATAGCTAGCGTTGGTTTTGGAACGCGCACGGTTCCAGTCGTGGCGGCGGCATTCACATAAATAGTTCCATCCGTGGAATAATTGCGTGTTTGGAAACATAAAATTTCGTTCATTAAAAAGCCCATGTACACGTGTAAATCCAGTTATAGATAAGGATTTCACGATCTCCGCCTTAAGTAAGTTGTAAGATAAGTTTCGATGAAGCGATAACGTTCGCTTCTTACCATTTTCAGCGTTTTGGTCCTCTTTTTTTCCTCCTGATCGCAAGTGCTCTCGCTCTGTTCGTTGTAACGCCGGATGAGGAACGGTAGCGATGCAGCGGTACCAACATCGCGACCACGAGACCGAAGAAAAGGAAAGATTATCTCGATGACCAGATTAAAACGGTCACCGGCTACTGGGATCTGTATCTTACTGTTTGCAACCTCATTAGGGGGTGTCACATTTGCATATAATAGGTTTGGCATTCACATGTGTGCAGTCACAGACACCATCGCCACAATGTAGTTCGCATATATAAAATACGGATACAGACATATGTATATAAATGCTGGATATTTACATAATTTAATTAAACAATATCCTCTTTTTTCGTGCCTTTCTCACTGATATCTTCATACGAGCGGATTTGTTGGTTACCTGCAAAGATCCTAAAGATGTACGGTATCCATAACATGATGTAGAAACCAAATTGATGTTAGTCGACCTAAAAGAGGAAAAATGATGAGGCTAAGCTTTGTAAGCTTTCGCACCTAGTAGAATTGTCCAGGCTTCTTTTATTTGTGACATCACGAATTCTGCGCAAAAGAATATGGTTATTTTATAGCCAAAATTAATTTAATTTTAATTTGATTCAAATAATAACAAAGAAAACATTATCACTTTATATGAGCTTAAGATCAAGCAAATAAATACAGATGGCTCAAAATACGTTGGAAATTTTGGAATTGAGGCTAGAAAAGAAAGGGGAGAATAGTTGTCAAACCTTTTGCAAGATGAACAACTGTATTGCATTAATACCTTTATCAAAGAAAGAAAATGGTCGTGGGCCAGTCCAGACGGTTGCGCAAAAAATCAGATCGACTCCATCTTATCCAACAATATGTAATCACTCACGCCTCGGTCTTATTGAGCTCAAGAAAATATGTATCTAGGATATCTAATTAAATTAGGAAAACTAAATCAAACTGCTGAAATAACTTGAGGAGTATAGTACGGTTGGGCAACATTTGGTCGCCTGGAAAGTGTCCTAAAATACCTCCCTATACCTGTCTCTGAAAAGAAAAACCTACGATTCTTGTGTTCCATAGGTGTTAATATATGGCACGGCAACAGTTACTCTCACAGAACACGACGTAGCGACGGTTGCAACTTGAGGAGAACTTTTACAGGGACCCTTTTTGATTTTTCTTACTATCAAACGCACTTCTGCTTCTGTTAACTTTTTTGGTGGTCCCTTGTGTTTATTGGATTTAACTCTTCCCTCATTTTTATAACGTCGTATGATATCTCCTATTGTACTTTTACTTATATTTAATATTTCAGCAATTTCTTTATAAGTTGATCCCTCTTTATAATGATATATTGCTAATTTTCTCAGTTCTACTGTTGTATTTTTTCCTTTGCGTGGCATTATTCATTAACATTCAATAAACTATATAACTTAAATCTCAATATCAATATAATATAAGTAATGCACTGCAAATACTGACTGAAATATGCCACGCGCACAATCATACAATAAAACGTACAAGATTAGAAAATAAATATGTATAAACGAAGTTTCATTGACGTATAAAATAAATTCATA
Source organism: Osmoderma eremita (assembly GCA_031763485.1). NCBI lineage: Eukaryota > Metazoa > Arthropoda > Insecta > Coleoptera > Scarabaeidae > Osmoderma > Osmoderma eremita. The sequence goes on along the minus strand of JARFOC010001174.1, from coordinate 31,288 downwards.
TATCACATAATGAAAGTAACGGAAAGTTTATGCAATTGCAATAACTCATTGCCCTGTAATGCATACCTACCTTGCCGACTGTGAAATATCACACGGACCGTGGCCCGTGACTATTTTGCGCGGCGGTATAGCTCCACAAATCGATCTCCATCAATTAAACAATTATCCTGTCCTTACAAATCTTCTTTAATCATATATCTGCGGTCCGTAAGTCATTCTAAAATATATATTTGCCGCTTGTTCTGCGCCGGTGATGGTACCGCTGTATATCGGCAACGGCAGTTTTAAGTGTGGTAATTTCAACCAGTACCAATGATTTTAGGACAATACTCCATTCAATTTCAATTTTGATAAATTTATGGTTTGCGCGGCTTGTTAGGTCCACGACTGTTCCTTTTCATTCAATATACTTCGTGTATTGGCATTTATCTTTCCAGATTTTAGTTCCTACGTGAAAGGTACGTTCCCGTTTATCAATTCAATGAAACAAGGAAGAGCGAAATTCAAAAGAGTCCTAGTTACAATTTAAATTTTGAAGTCGTAAATAGTGCAATCAATGTAAAGAATTCTCTTCAGACATTCGTTTGTAAATTGTTTGAAATAATGCTTTTATAGGTAAATAAAAAGAATAAAACAAGGGATTTTTTCTCGAGGTTCTCAAACGAGACGACACTAAAATCCGCACCCGCACTGGCGATCTACGCATGCGCGAGCAGAAATCTTTTTAGCGTAGAAGACAGACTCGAAATTGTGTGCATGTGTATATTATACCGCACACAGATTAGGCGAATACAATTTTCTGCTATGTGAATGTCCATCTTCAGATACCTATGGATACCTGTACATCTATGGAAATGACGGAAATATTTTTATCTATGCACATTTAGCAATTAGACGTAACTATTTTCTTTTTCGAAATGTTTGTACGATGTGTCCAGAGCATATATTTGTTTGAATGTTGTAAACATAAATAACTTTGAAAAACCATTTCAAAATATATATTGAATCAAACACTTAAAAGGGGAACCTTTTTAAATAAAACTAGTAAGTTGTTAGTCTCTAAAACAAAAATTAAAAATAAATACAGATATATATAAACACAAATTAATGTGTACAAATTTAATATATGTATATATTAGTACAAAACAGTCGATATTGCAAAGGAGTAAAAATGTTTCATGCGTAGCAATGCAAAGCTAGTGAAACAATGGCTGAGAGGTACTGTTAAAATTGGCAAATTTTGGGCGCCTAATTCTACCACCTTAGCACATGCGTATATCACCAGTCCGAGTGCGGCTTTTAATGTCGTCTCTTGAAAAGCGCACTATAAAATATCTACTATAAATATTATAAGACTATAAAATAATTACAAAAGACACCCACGTAGTAGGTTTTGAGTGAAAAACTGTTACCGAATCTTCTAACATCAAGATTCACATGTTTATTGGCTTTTAGTAGTAGTAAATAAACTATTATAATTAGTAAGAGAGAAATATCTACATACAACTTACAACATAATTTAATGCAGTGACTAAGTATATTTCGGATTATCTACCAGCACATAACTTGATGTAACTTTTCGAAGAGTTCCAATCAAAGTTGAGCAGTTTGGTTGAATCCACATGACCTCTCTGGCCTCAATTACACTTTGTAGGGCTTCTTCGTTGTGTAATTATCAACTTATAAATAACAATACCTGACAAAATGTTTATACATCAAAATCTATGACATATAAGTGATTACGAAGTTATATACGTAAATTAACAATATTATGTTGCCTCTCTATTCTGTAGTTTGGGATTGTGAAAGTTTATTGCCTTCGTTGTGACGTTCGCTGGTTGCCAGTTAATGTACGAGGGTACTGCCAGAAGTATCTAACTGATCTAACAAAGAGGAAACAAAAAATTGGGGAAAAATATCTTTATTTCTCAGTCTCCTTTTAGCTCAATACACTTTGCCCAACGATGTTAAATAGCTGCGATACCCTGTTTATAGTCAAGCTCTTCAAAATAGCCAGCAACCGCAGACTCCACTTCCTCATTGTTGGCAAATCGTTTACCATCGAGCCATTTTTTCAAGTTTGAAAAGAGCAAATAATCCGAGGGGGTAAAATCTGGCGAATAGGATGCGTGAGGAAGCAGTTCGAACTTTTACTCGCTGGCCACCGCGATACCGGATTTGTGAACTTGCGCATTGTTTTGATGAACTCGATGACCTTGTTTTTACCAAATGCGGCCGCCTTTTCTGCGGCCGCCGTTTAAGTGATTTCATCACTTAAACGCCATTGATTGTTTTTCCTTTTTTAAGATAATCAATGATGATGATTCCACGCGCAACCCAAAAAACTGATGCCATGCCCTTGCCTGCAGATGGAACTGTCTTAGTCTTTTTTGAGCCGATTCCTCCCTTTCACTCCATTGTTTTGACTGTTCCTTCGTCTCAGGTGTGAAGTGATGAACCAATGTTTCTTCCATGGTTATAAATCGACGCAAAAACTTTCTTGCTGTGAAACACTCGATTGAAGCATCCTCAGGACACTGTTTCTGTTCCATTGTGAGCAAACGCGCCACCCATCTTGCGCACAGCTTTCTCATCTCCAAATTTTCAGTCAATATGCGATGTACAGCACTTTTTGAAATGTGTACCATGTCTGCTAGCTCGCGTACTTTCAGTCGACGGTCATCCAATACCATTTTGCGGATTTTCTTTACCACTTCTGACGTGGTCACCTCCTTTGATCGACCACGGCTATGTTCATCTTGGCAGCTCGTACGGCCTCGTTTAAACTCTGCCACCCAGTATTTTACTGTTCTAAGCGAAGGAGCAGACTCCCCTAGAGTATAATCTAACTCAGATTTGATATTGGTTGGACTGAGTTCAAATGCAAATATTGTATCACCGCCTTCTGTACGTCAGGTGGGGTACTTCTGGGACTATCCTCGTATGTACTCGTAGATAGTTCAAGTTTGACATTATAGTCTTGTTTCGCCACATGTCAGATGTTTTCTTTTCTGTGCTAGCCACCTGAAATATATCAATAGTCCTTTTCTGGTGTGCTTTGAACTTTGTTTACTTAACTTAAGACACTTTTTTTTTCTATCATCGTTAAACACTCTAAGTACATCGTATGGAGCATTTATACTGATAATAACTTCTCCTAGGAAATTACTTTATTTTCTTCAATCACTCCTAGCGCCTGTATTCGGTTTGGCTCTGGCACACTTGCTCTTTTTCGTAGTATATATGCTAAGACAATGTATTTTATAACAACCTGGTCTAACTATTTCGTGAAGTTACCTCGTGTAAGTTAACTTTAAATCAAAATGGCCAAGCAAAAACAATTCTTATAAAAGAAAATTTAATAACAAAGTGGGTATGTGGTTGTCAAGAAACAAATACACATATTATTTTGTTTCCCTAGCTTGCTGTTTAAATGTGAACCACCGTTTGCGAAACAAAAGTGGGACACTTGTAGGAGTATTAAAAGGCACCGTGAAAATAAAACCCATACCATGAACGTCTCAGGAATATTGGTCGAGTGAACATCGCCCCTCAGGAATTTAGCGATTATAGATAATCAATTCAGAAACATAATGAACAGGTAGAGGAAAGCAGATATATTTTGTCAAAAATTATTGATTATAAAATTTTGTGCATGGAGAATTTGAACTGGCGCATTGAGGGCATGACAAATTTGAGTCATCAAATAATCCTGGAATTTTTAGAGAGTTAATTGATTCAATGGACAACGTCGATAGAGTAGTTCAGGTGCATCTTAAAAGCGATAATTTTTTAACACTATGTTGCACGAACGGTTAAATGCTTTAGCTATGTAATCTATAGAAAAGGATTTGGTTCAAAATGGCATTAAAGATTTTAAATTTAAAGTTATAGGCAATCTTGTGAGTTACAAGAACCTAAATTAACCTAAATTAAAATTAAGCTAAGCATTTCTCATCATTCATAGTGATTTTTGTGCAGTCCTTAACCCTAAAACTCAAGAGCCCAGATATGTAACCAAAGTAAAATTTTTTGGGTAGATAACGTATGCATTTCAGGTAAGATAACGAAACATTTTTAAAGAGATATTCAGTATTTACTGGTGACGTCACCGACGGAACGTTACACAGCCTATACACCTAAAGTACTGAAGTATTTAGTGTGTTTATGTTGCGAACGCGTTCGACAAGCTTACGGCCTAAGTAAGCGCCGCGAGCTTCCGTTCGGAGAGTGAGAGCAACCAACGTAAGAGCAACAACTGATTTGGTACGGGTCGAGATGCCGTAATCTAAACAACCAAAGGCGATGTGATTCCAATGCTATACGCTTTAGTACAATCGCCCAGTCAAATTTTCGACCGCTTAAGATTTCATGCGACTTCTAATCTAAAAATATCGGTTTTAAATACTCACTTAGTTACCTTAAATTTATTAAAAGCGCTTACTCGTATGTGCATAGGCGGAATAAGTTTACCTTTTCTATCGCCCATAAATAAAAATAGTGAAGAAAGATGGAAAACAAAGTGAAACCTCCAAGTAGTAGTGTGATCAGGTCCGCTGTAGAATTATTGCAGAATCCCCCTACACACATTACAAGATTAATTTCTTTTCGGTCCAATAATTCAATTAATTCAAAGCTGTGCAGGGAATGTTATGTTAAGTAAACTCCTCGCGCAAGGCTTAGAGTAACTAGTTTTGGAATTAGCACCGTGCTTCCTTCCAGAGGAGCCTCCCCTTATTATTAAATGCTACCTATATGTAACTATGTAGTTTGATTGTATATACATATCTTATGTACTATTTCTGCGGCGTGTTAATATTCAAATTATTATCTGTAGTATTCTTTTTATATCGTTAAGCATTTCATTTATATAAATTAATGAATTTTTTTTTTACGAAAAGTATACATAGCGTTCTCGACACAATTTATTAACACAAAAGGTGTGCTGATGCTAGCGCCCTAAATATAAGATGCTGTAACCGTGTGTGTAAAAGAAAATATTACGTAAAATTTGGAAATAGAAATAGAAAGATATGTACTGTTTGTGTTTTAAAATACTAATAAGTCAATGCAACTAGAAGGTTATGGCATATTCTGGGTTAACGGTTCTTGGCATTTTTGATGTTTTGTTTCTTTTATTATTAGGATTTTAGCCGAAAAATGCAAAAGAAATGATAGGCCCTTTGATTGCCTTTGCTTGGTATGGTGACTCCTACAATGGACCATAGGCATATAATCGCATTTTTTTGGTTAATTGTTTTTTGGCATTTTTGATGTTCCTCATGTTACGCCATTGTTCTTGGAACTACTACATACGCAGCCCCAAGATCTAGCAAGACTGACCGTCTATGAGTTGTTTGAGATAGACTAGTGACTGGACCGACCTCTATGAGGACCGTTCGGTTGGTTGGAGTCATGACCTGTGTCCCCTAGATGGCGCTGACTGGCCTCATAGCAACCATTTGGACGGTTTGTACTAAGATCAGCGATGAAAGTGGGTTTGCTATTCGGTAGGACGCTGACGACGCCTGGTAGACAGAATCTCGAACCCGTTTTTAATGCTTTTCTCCTTTCATTGCTTTTGCTTGGTGTGGGGATTCCTACAATGGATCATGGCGCTGTAATGGTATTTTTCCGGTTAATTAGGATTTTTTTGGGGGATCGATTCAGCGTGTTTAATAACTATATAAATATTTTAGCTTCCCTTTTTGACTTTTCATAGTTTTAGCTTTTGAATTTGCCGCCATTTCAGTGAGCAAAATAAATTTTTCTGTCGCTTAATAAAAAAGTTCCATATGTTGCGAAGTTTATGCCGGTCACTGTATATAACATTGTCACTACTGATATACTAATTATCGAGGTAAAGATAGAAAACGATATGGACCGTGTCGATTCTAGCGCCATCTATGGTCGAAAATGTTGGGCAAAGGAGCTTAATCACAACATGTTTATTAAATCCCAGTCACATCAGCTGCATGTATGTATGCAGTATGTAGAAAGCGAAATAAAAAGTACTTTGCCAGATTATATAGTATACTCCTGTATACTCTTCGATTTTGCTATTTAAAAATGGGTCGAGGTACAAATTAAGTTTTGTTACAACAATAAGTTTAATAAGCTGAATGCCGTCTTCCCCAGCTTACCAAGAGATTCTGAATATTTTATAAATATATAATTATAAATGACAGGTGACTATAAATACAACATATACTACTATAACAGATAGAGAATAAAATACCTTATTAAATTCAACTTCTGCACGAATACTAGCGTTAACACTAGTGTCATTAAAATAGCAAGTTTTAAAATGTGCCTCGTTACATTCTATTGAAATTGAGTTGCACGCCACATACCACGTAGGTACGTCTCAAATGTTAACTAACTAGGTAAAAACAGGTCATTTTTTGCATCGGTTGCTTACGAGCGTTTCCTCTCTTTAGTTCTATGATTTGAAAGCCTGAGGATTATACTTTCAAATGATAAGCAACTTGAATCTTGAAATTTAAGAGTGTCGTAAATTTTTTTTTTAATGAAAGGCGGGCAAAACGATTTTTTACATAGGTTTGAAGATATCTCAAAATCGGTTATAGTTAGGTATAGGGAAACGGTGGATTTTAAGCAAGCATATGACTCCATCTGCCGGAAGAAATTATACGAAGCTCTTGAGAAACGAGGAATTCCAAAGAATCTGATAAAGCGGGTGAAAATGACCCTATATAATTCGAATAACAGAATTTTGCTAGAGGAAGACTTTTCTGATCGATTCAAAGTGTAAAGAGCTTTGAGACAAGAGGATCCGCTCTCAACCAACTTGTTCAACTTGATTTTGAAAACATCAGAGGAAGCAAAATCCAAAGAACTGAATTAATTTTCCATAATATGGAGCAATGTATTGCGTACGCAGACGATCTCGTTCTGTTAACAAGATCAAAAAAGGAACTCGTAATGACTTTCGAAAGGTTTGAGGAGGAGGCGAAGAGATACGGACTGGTAATAAATGAAGAAAAAACTAAATATATGAAAATGCGAACTCAAATAGCAAAAGGTAACCAAAATATAAAAATCAAAATACGAGGGAAGGAGTACAAATTTGAAAAAGTTAATGAGTTCGAGTATCTGGGCGTAACGATAACAAGCGATGGAAAAGAAGAAATCGAAATAAACAAAAGAATTCTAAAAGGTAACAGAGCTGCGGGGCCACTAATGAGAATGTTAAAAGCAAAGAATATATCTAGAGTAGCCAAGATCCGAATGTATGAAACAATAATACGAGCAGTAATGCTATATAAGCAAGTGAAACATGGACCATGAACAAACTAGAAGAACGAAAATTAGAAGTATGGGAGAGAAAGGTATTAAGAAAGATTTTTGGTGGAAACAGACTGGCAGGGGGCCTTTGGCAGAGAAGAACTAATAAAGAAATAATGACTATGTTTGGGAAGTCAAAAATTACACGTAAAATTCGAGCACAGTTGGCTAGGACATATAATCCGGATGCCGGAACATAGAATAGTGAAAAGGGTGCTATATGGAGGAGAAGGGGGCAAACGAAGAAGAGGTCGTCCAAGGAAAAAACGTTAACATTTTGTACTTAGAATATCGTCTAGCATCAGAATTTGCAATGAAAATTATAATATACCATTTAAAATAAGAAAGTTAATGGCGACTTCCTGTCAACCGGAAGTGATGCAAACGTGAAAATAATTTATTCTGAAAGGTCACTTTGGCCTATGGCGGTATACTTATTTTCATAATTTTTGTATATTTCCTTCCCCAAAATATTTTAATAGGTCACTCAACTTTCGCTTTCATAATTATAGGTATGGTTCCCAATCCTATATACATATAAGGGGGGATATGTATATGGGAGTAGTAGCCTTCAGCCGATCACCCACATACATTATTCCCACAAAGGTTTTGACAAGTGAAATAAAAGGATCGATTTTTAGAATAGTCTGGAATAGGCTATGGATTTAAAAAGTAATTGTACCTGTGTTTGAAATACACTTAAACTATCTTCCTAAAATTACTTACTGCTGATTAATTTGGTGTTGTAAATTTTGTGTAACACGTATTCTTTAAAGCATTCGCTATGGAAAACCCTTTAATCCATACTACGTGCACCGGTTTTTTTGTATCACAAGGTAATTGTAAACGAAGCGAATACCATTTTAATAAAAAAGTATAACGTCGGTATACTTGTATGAATTATTTATTAGACATAAACTGTTCATTATCGTTCCCGTACGTGAAGAAAATTCACCATTTATATATTTAACCAATAATACAATGGCTGGCTATCGTTGCTAAAATGTAAACTTTGTAAATACAAGTTTAAGGAAAGAGCTGAACGTGGTACTCTGGGAGTTTATGACTTTGATAGTGGCCGTATAGTGTAATTTGCTGTTTCTTCGAACGTCGTACTTCGTCGATCGTGGCCACTATTTTAAATGATTCTACCCGTACACGGATTAAATAATAGACTTAGCTCGCGCAGTAAAAAGGCAATAAATAAAATAACAATGGCAAGTAAAGTACCACAATTAAAATTGGAAACTTACAATGAATTGCTTGTTGCGTTATATTATACGGAAAGAAACAGACTATTGCCCTTGTTTAATGTTAGATAATAATTGTTATATACCTAAATATCCGTCATAGTGAATAGTATATCATTTGCTCGTCAAAAAAGTATTTAAAAAGCTCGCGTGTGAGCAATTATTTAGAAGTGTGTGTTGCGTATATAACAAATTAAAAAAGAGATTTAATATGAATCGTTACTACAACACCAGATATGTAAATTATTATAGTTTCCGTTTATTCAGATAATTTCTAAACAATTCTATATTTTAAAAATTTCTTAACGGAATCTGAATCAACACTAAAAACTGCACAACTCTGACAATTTAAACAAATCTCTATGTTACAAAAAAATACACCCATCTATTCTATTTGGGACGGTCTGTATACCGGAACTATCTTCATTTTTATTTACACAAGCCAATTTATTTTTAATATTTATTGGTCTTTAAAATTCTTAATTTGTTAAGAGTTAGTTATTGTAAACTGTAATTTAAAAAGGTCCTCTGGTTTAAAGTTTAGTAACACAATTAATGGATGATTCATATTTCGGTAATATCAACTGCTTGGATTCTGATTTTGATTGTTTTGGACAACTATATCGCCCTAGCTTCCATATAACATATGGAATGGTATAAACATTATTTTGTACACAGTCGTTTTCCTTCCACGACTTATTTCTTTTCTTCTGATAACACGTCTTGGACAGGTAGTGGTATAATCGAACTACACTGGTAATTCCGTGACATATTTCATGTTGCCTATCTTCTTGTCTTTCTATGTTGACCTTCAAGTACCTGACCACTTACACTTGTTATAATTTCTGATTTTGTATTGCTACATTGACTTGTTTGTTTTGCTTGGTTAGGGATAACATTGTCGTTTTCTTCGTGTTGATTTTGATATTTCTCTTGGTTAATTCTTCTTCCCATATTGTATTTTTTTGAATTCTCTTTTGGTGCGCATATAATTTAATCACCTCTGCGGAAGCACACTATGATAAACTGACTGGTCTTAACTCACCTTATAAATGTTTTCTTCACTACTATTATGAATAGCAAGATGGTTAGTGCACACCCTTGCTGAAGCCACTATCTTGAACTTTGCTGATTCCAAGTTGTCCTTTATGACACAGCTGCTATTGTCCTCATATATATCCTTCCTCACATATATTTTTATCCGTTCTCTTAGGTTTTGGTTTGTTGTTGTTGTTGTATCCTAATGCAGAGACTTAAAACTGCGGCCTCGAGGTCTATTGTATCAGTCTACATTAGGTTTGTGTACGTGTGTATCGTGTGTGTGTGTGAAGTGTATAGCTTGTTACTGCCTCTCCTCGCCGTAGAGGGTAGCAGTGTTGATTTAATTCTCAACACTGAAGGGTACCGGGAGGGGTGCCGACCACCCTTGCTGCAACCGATCTTTAGAAAAATCGACTGCCGCGAGCGAGATTCGAACCCCGACATCCTTGTACAGGTACCTAGCGCTGTTACCACTGCGCTATCCCGGCGTTTAGGTTTTGGTTTACCCCCCTTTCTGTTATATTTTTCCACACTTGTTTTATTGGTACTCCGTCAAATGCTTTTTCTTGGTTTATAAATGCAATAAACTTTTCATTTTTTACCCCAATTTTCTCGATAAGTTGTTAAATCATGACAATACGGTTCTGAACGCTTCGGCCTTTTCTGATTCCTCGACTTCATATATGTAGATGCTGCTTTACTGCCATCCTTAGTCTTTTTTCTATAATTTTTTCATACATCTTTGGAACCACGCTTGGTAATGTTATGCCTCTGTAGTTTGCACATTTTTTTGTATATTGGAACTATTGCCCTGATTTTCAAATCTTCAGGCACTTGTGATGTTTTCCAGCCTACGTTGAAATTATTTGTTCATCTATTAAACTTCTCCATCATCTATAAAGTATATCATTCGCTTTGAAAACAGAAATTGTCTATTACGCAATTTTATTCACTAAAATTACCGAAATTGTACAGTATTTTCTAGTTGCAATACATGGTATTTAGGTAAAGGCATTCAGATGTTTACGGATTGTTGCATTGCTATTTTATAAATCGCGTAAAATTATACGAAATTAAAGCGTTTATTATAGTTAAATTGCCCCTCACGGACACCACCATGTTCACATTACATTCTAAGTCCACGTAGGTATACGAAAAAGGGCATTTTATTATGAAGAGAGGGAATCGGCCTGTGGTATAATCGTTGAAATTAATTCCCAATTCTACTCGGTGCACATTTTAATGTTTTGTGGCCGTTGTTGTTGCTACTATTATTTTCTTTATCCCTTTTAATTCTCTGCCATTACATATTTGATTTTATACGGTTTGGTAAAAGGCAATTTGGTGAGGCCACATACCTAATAATACGGTACGATTGATTGGTCGTCCCGGGTTTTTAAAAATAATAATAATCCTGATCGAAATTGATCTTGTCCCTTCATCTCCTATCTTTATTGTGTTCTAAATTGGGTTCAGCTATTAGTCAGGAGTAATGCTTTTTATCTTCTTTATTTCTTTCTTTCCAACTGTTGGTATTTCGTTTCGACGATCGGTTAACTATTCCACCTGTTTGCACTCAATCAACTGAAATTATTAGTAAACACATAATGGCACGGGAGCTTTTCAACATCGTCCAACCAATTTAGGAATAATTATACTGTTACCTGAAAAATTATAACTTTTAAATTATCATATCGTATTAGCAAAATATGTGTAGTCATTAATAAGCATTTATTAAGAAACAGGGGTCTTTATTTTATTAAGGCTTTAATATGAAAAGTAATCGGTGAAATTTTTTTTTTTCACTGAATTAAACTTCTTTGATCAAATGCATGTTTCCGCTCTACAGTTTCTGTATCTCGATTACTCTTGAGAGAGAACGTAGAGAACAGTTCCGATTTGGGTGGAACAGAAGAATGTTAAACAGGTATTACCTACACATTCAACAAAAAAGATTTTAGCAACGTATTAACTTAGCGGAAGAAATATATGAAGGAAGTCATTAATATGATGGTAGATTACTGCTGGATTCTTTAGCGTAGATATCCTAGGAAATCGTACATAGCAAATAGTTATTTATTATTCTTATAATTTCCAAGAAGTTTGTATATACCATATCCACCTCACAACGACAAAAAAAATCGATTTTTCAATCAAATAATGCAAAAACAATAACTTTTTTATGCAAGCCCAATAGATCGAAATCTTTCGATGTTTTCTTCTTCAGTAGACGTAGCTTTGGATAAGTTATCCTAAGATATAAAATGTTTATTGGCATCCATGCCAATTACCAAGCGAAATTTATTTTACTATTGTACGCTATTTCTCTTTATTTAATCCCAATGCTTCCCCATCTTTTTTGGTGTAAAGCCATTTAATCCAAATTTGCTCTGCTGACGTACACTTCTCTTTACATACCTTTCTATCGCCTGACATATGTTTGATGCCCTCTCAAACTATTCCTACTCCTCTTGCTCCCTCAATTCCTTCCATTATTCTTTTCTGGTCTTCTGCAATTTTGCCCTGTTTCTTTCGCTTTGTGCACTCTTCGTATGCCTAAGTTATCTGACATTCTCTATACATATCCGAACCATCCAAGTTGACCTATCAGTTTTTCCTATATTTTACTATTTGTAAATTCTGTCTATAAGTTTTATTTCTGAATTTGTCTCTTCCTGTTTTGTTTTCAATCTTCGGTAGGAAGCGCATTTCCATTGCATTGATTCGCGTCTTGTGTTTTTTTTTTGGTAGATATCGATGTAACTATGTTCTATAATGCAACGTTCGTTAACCGATGGTCCGCGGACCATTAGTGGTCCGTGAGAAAATTTGGTGGTCCGTAGGACAGTTCTTTCAATATACTTAGTGTATGTTTGTAGATGTAAAATTTTAGTGCATGTACGCAAATAGGTATAAAGCGAATTTTCAGTTTGAAATATAAATGTTCGTTTGAAAATAACCAATAACATTCGCTCTTGTACGATTATAAAGCCTTGCCTGCTCCTTGTATGAGGAAGTTCTAGGGAAACAAGTTGTTCAAAAATTGAAAGAGAAGCGCAGAATTAAAATCATACGTGACAATAAAAATCATTTATAGAAATATTAAAAGGTCAACGTTATATTCAGATAAGCTTGACGTATGAACGGATATTAGTAATGAAGCTATGGTTCTGTGATTTGCGTGATTTGAGTACTAAAGAGAGTTGAGAGAAGAACTCTGCTCCTTCAACTTACCAAGTAGACTAATCAACATTTTCGATTCTCTTAATAGTTGGTGTGATTAGATGTAAAGGGAAATTCTCCAAAGGCTCTTATTTCTCAATTATTTGAAGAACTTTGTGAAGAAATGGGCTCTCAACATATTCATCTGATTTTTCATGCTGAGCAGAGGAATCTATGGAGAAGTAACACAACTATTCGAACTGCGCCAGAGTAAACTAATGTCAAGTTTTTTATTACTTTATATCGACCCTAATAAGTACTTATAGTTTTCCATCTGCTGTTTTCTTTCCTTCAGCCTAGTTAAGTATTTTCTGTTCTCTTGATATGATCATGCTTTTTGTTTGATATTTATTTTCATATCTATTTTCTTTGTTTATCTAGTTCTTTATGTAGTACTTCAATGTTGCAGATTTTTTTCTTTCTGAGTAAGCCGATACTACCATATCATCTGTAAACATTAACTCTTACTTACTCTTACTTACAATTGGTCAATCTGGCAGTATACGAAATTTAAGACCTTCATATGTCTCTTGCTCCATTTATGGCTCCATCCACTACTAAAGTAGTAAAATAGTAACTCTCTTTGTATCCTTATTTCCCCTTGTACTGTATTGTATTCTCATCAAGGTAATCAAGGTTTGATTATTTTAGTAATAAACGAAATTCGTTCAAATTAAATTTTGCAAAACCGGTTTGCTCTTATAACTTATTAACTTATAACTAGTAGTAAAATGGTTTCCGTGATCAGAAATGTCCATTGTAAAGAAACGAAAACAATTAAAAGAAATTTATAATGTTCTTTGTAATTTAAAAATGAATATTTAAGAAATCACCACGGGGAGAAGCCATAGAATTAGCAGTGAAATAAAACCTAATACCATTTCTCCCGCAGTATCACCATCCTGGCATTGTAAAGTTTAAAATCCCGCCGCTTTGTAGTAATTCTGGAAGCGCTATAATTGTGGTTCAGATATTAGCAATAAGCTGATTTTTTATTCACCCTGTCTCTCTTATCACCCCCCTTGGAAAAAAACACGAAAAGGAACCTGGGAGAACAATAGCTAATCTCAGACCGGCGACCCTCGAATATGCTTCTTTCGTTCGAAGTGCATAAGGGTGCTTATTGGCCTCCTTCCGCGGGAAAGATACAATATGCCGGTCATAACACTAAAACAAAATGAGGAGCCTCGCCGCAAGAAATTCCTGAATATTTTATAATTCGTAACAGAAGTCGCCAACTTTTTGATGAGTGTATCCAATTAAATATGAATAATTTAGTTAATGGTGACATTACTTGTAATTGATATCCTGACTGCGAATCCTAATTAGATTTTTCTTCGCGCCCCCGAAAATGAATTAGAGAAGTTTTTAGTTGCAAATTTAATTATATCTCGCCTCTCTAAAGTATGTATAGGCAACGGAAGAATAATTATAAAGGTAACAATAAACGCAACTGGGGATGTAATATTATAACACGTAGCCCTATCATAAAATGTTATTGTTACGTCACAAAAATATCTTTCCCTTGTCCTGGTTCATCTCCTTTAGTCATGAATAATATATTTAGCATATGGTCTTTTAACCTAATGAATGCGTGGTATGAACAAACATTTTGTGACGTAACAGTTACCACGCAAGTATTATTAATTAAAACTATAAAGTGATAAAACTGCGGGGTGACTCTGTATTAAAACGTTCCATGTATTTAATAGTTACATATAGACTACATTATAAATATTGTCCGTCGGTTTTAGTCGAAATATCAATCCCTGCTACAATGTCTGTTTGGGGGACGGATTTGTGTGTGTATGCCGCTTGTGTTGAGTGAAAAAACCTAAAACCACCAGACAATAAATATAAAGAAATGCCAGTCTCGTGAATAAGTTCCTTTATTTTACCTAACAACTTAGCTCCAATTTTCACAAAGTTCTTGCATTTTCTGCCTTTACTTTTAGGTATTCAAATTCTTTTCACTTGTCTATCGTTGCATAGAGGGTTTCCCAAGATGAGTGGTCTGTTAAAGTATTAGTAAATTATTTTCACTTTTGCATCATAAGGGTGATAATACACTGCGACCTAAAAGATCTATTGTGTCCCCTATTCTAGCTGTATCCACAGCCGGCTGTCCAATCCGATTCCTTTTAAAAAGTTCAGAATGTCAGAAGGCCTCAGGTTAGATAACTCTCTCTCTCGAATTTCACTTGCTCCCAGGTGCATGGCCCTTGAGTGCACAGTGCAGCACAATTTGAGAGTAGATGAATGGATGTTTTATCATATTCCCCATAAAATCTACAATCGACTATTCTAAGCCTACTCAGATGTCCCTTCAGTTTACAGTGGCCTGTTAGGATCCGTGTCAATATGCGAATGTTATTCTTACTTAGGTTGATGCATTCTATAAATCTCTTCCTGTTATAGGTTCCCAGAAGAGTTTTGCTTGCATCATTTCCTGGAGATTCTTCCAGTATTTGGATTTTCTGTTCCTCTTCACAAGTCGCCATTAACTTTCTTCTTTTATATGGAATGTTATAATTTGCATTGTAAACTCTAATCCTAAACATAATTCTATTGTATTAAGGTTTCCCTAATACAGCTAAATGTAACCGATTTTGAGGAATCTTCAAATTTATGTAAGAAATCGTTTCGGTAGCATTTCATTTAAAAAATTATTTTTACGGCACTCTTAAATTTCAAAATTCAAGTTGCTTATGGTTTGAAAGTATAATCCTTAGGCTTTCAAATCATAGCCTAAATATCCCAGAAAAATTTTCAGTCTGCTGACGAATTTCATTATGTTTAAGTGTGCAAAACGCAAATTTCCTAAATAGAACAATCTATACATATACAGAAAAAAACAAGCAAAATGAAGAAAAAACGGAGAAAACAATGAGAAAAGTGAACTTAAGTCACTTTAAGATCGCTTTTAGTGAGCGTCAAAAAATAAGCATGCCTTGAAAAACATTTTTGTGCAGTTGAATTTTTTCGTAGCGGAACTTACAATTGATTAGTAAAAGATTTTTTCTTATAACTGTTTGTTAATATTAGTATTGGTTTGTAAGTGATAAAATAGTTTAAAAAACCTGTAGAAAGTTTAATGCAAAGTGTTGTATTGCGAAAAATGGGCTAATTCTAGCAAAATATTTCATTAAAACATACAGTTATTAATAACAGGAAAACGAAGGGAAATAGGTATAGGGAAACCTAATACTAATCGCTGCAGAATTTGATTCCTTGTATCATAATGTGAAAATATACAGTGTCCCATTTAAGAAAATTGAGTTTAGGACAGTTAAACGTAATGAGGTTAGACATATTGCGACCAGACAGTAAATTTTTCAGGGATAATTAGTATATGATTTGAAAGCCTGCGAATTATATTTTCAAATGATAAGCAACTTGAATCTTGAAATTTAAGAGTGTTAATACACGGTTATTTCTAATTAAAAGGTACCAAAGCGATTTTTTACATAAGTTTGAATATATCTCAAAATCTGTTTGAAACATTATATTTTCTGCTTATAATAACGTTTAGAATCAGAATTTTTAATAATTGATTCTCGCGCAGTGTTCGCCACACAATTCGATTTGATACATTTACTTGGCGAGATATTTTTCGAGTACTACCAGAAGGATCTTCTTCGACAAGATTTAAGACTTTTTCTTCGGCATCCAAAATTCGTTGGTGTCGACCAAGACCACCATCTCGACTTTGACGCGTTCGCAGTACATTAGTTTCTCGTGCACGGATTACTAGAGCGGTGAATTTTTATGGAATAGGTGTTAGCCTGTTAGTAAACCGCTCAGCATACAATCGACTTGCAGCAGCAGAATTCTGGAGTACTTCACCATAAATTAACAACATGTCAACGTATTCACTGTTTGTGCGATGGGCCATTTTTATTTTCCTTATTAGGATTTATTCTTAAAAATTTACGTCAAACCATGTCATGCAGTGACAACTAATGAAATAGCTTGAAAGATGGGAAAAGTTACAGACATCAGCCTACTTAGTAAAAAATTCACTAATAACCTATCGTTTACATTTACTTTGCACAAGTTGTTGATCAAACGTTTTAGCGTTAAAAACCTTTCTCGTGGTGGTGAATCGCCACTTAAAAGTAAAAACTACAATTTTTTTTAACATTAATGTCTCTCTTATTATGCAACTTTGCTAATTTATTTTTACGTCAATGACCTTATTTTAAGATGTTTAATCACGCCTTGAAAATAAAATCACAAGACCGTAAACACCGTGTATATCAAATGTAGACATGGCATGTATGACACCAACAAAATTCAGAAGCTGCTTATTAAAAATTATATCTTACTTCACTTGTGCATTTCCTATTTGGTTTAAATTTGTTAGCTACCTAGTGGGTTAAATTATGCAAGAATAAGTTAATTGGTCCGAAAATAATCAATTAATTGATCTAATTTCAGTAATCCTTAATAATTCTTCCATATAATCGGTGGATGGGCCAGCTGCTCCCATTTGCATGAAAAAAATATTATCTAGTATAATACATCTGCATCTACTATATCTCTGTAATTATCCCTAATGATTGATACATATTTGTGAATCATCATTATTTTCCAGCTACTTAGCTATTCATATGTGCGCATGTATGCTTCTCTTATGGATATTCTTACACGTTTTTATGAGCAATATTAATGTTTATTTTGTATACATTCATTACATAGATTTTTACCATTAACAAGCTAGTATGGCACAAGGGAAATTAAAAACTAAATAACACATTTAGATCACGAGTATCAGATCTATTGTGATTTCTTCTTTTCAATTTACTAGTAGACATAAAGAGTGAATATGTTCTGTGTCAAGGATAACAATAAATAATAGTAGCCAATTAGAGTTAACATTGGCATAAATACTGTTGTAGATTAGTATCATATTTTAAACACGTCACTACTCATATCCCAATTAACATCGAAAAGACTTAATTACTTACATCTATGTGTATAGCGTATGGTAACGAAAAGAAGGTAAATTACTTGCAAATATGGCGCGTGTTATCCATCAATTATAAATTTCGGATATTTTAATAGGATCAAAAATATGAAAGAATTGCTGAAATTATTAAACAATGTTTGATAATTTCCAATTAAACATCAAATAACATCCAACATTGAAAGCGCATTATCCATTTATTAAATCCAGTTAGCGAACCGTTCTACATAATCGCACCAAGGAGTATTGAACCAATTCATCCGCACTAAACATTGAAACTAAATCTTACTTGTGGAGCATATGATTAGCAAAAATTTCTTTCTTCCTTGCTTCATCTCCCGGAAATTGTGTTTGTGAGGAGAGTTATTCAAATGCAATGTATCTACTTATGTTGCATTAAAATTCTTTAAACTGTTCCATAATTGAAGTCTAATTTCATGGTAGTCTCTCTAATGGAACAGCCACGATCAGCTTCAAAATAAATTAGGGAGTATATTTTCTGTATCCTCGTTGATAATTGTATTTTTCTTTTTGCCCTTTTTCTTTAAATAAGCATTCGTGTTGTCGAAATTTGTAGTAGAGTTTACGATAAAAACATCGCTCTCTTGTTGTAATGGAAATGAGCATAATATTCACTAGCCCTTCTCGAATTTTAAGAAAGTTTTATTTAATGTACGCTTCCAGTATATCACACTTCTCTGAATGAGTAAATCCAAGTAACAAAAGGTATCTAATAACTTGCAATTAAAATGAATAAATAATCAGTGAAGATTGTAAGAATGTGGGGCAATAAAGACACTATCTCGGATCACTCTTCACCACACAGTAGATTGCTCGGTGCATAACCGAATGCGGTTATGCGGTTATGCAGTGATTATGCCGTTATGCAGTTGACGATCGGAATCTACGTATTTCCCAAAACACGTGTCCCGAATTAATCAATATATCGTGCGGGAGGAGTAATCCGATGGAGTGTGTTTATTAATAAAGAGCACTTAAGAAAATATTTTTCTTTCATGTAGTAACATATTTGAGTTCCATTAAATGCCACCAGTTCGAATATTATTATCTTATTGTAAAAATGTGAATGAAAATATAGAAATTTAGGAAGATTAAATAGTGAAAATACGAGTCAAGCAGAGACCAGAGCAATACATGATACGAGATAATTTAACGAGTTCTTTTTTGGACTTTTCTTACTTATAAATTCTATGCGTAGTGCGATGTCAAAATGATTAAATCATGTCCAAAGTATGTGGACGCCATTTCTTAAAATCTTACGTTAAATACTAAAGTTACGCAAACTAATTAGAAACTAACCATTTATAGGTACATACCATACATCAATTCAAAATTATTTTAATTGTATTAACATAGGTAAGAGTACATTTTGATATTTAGAGCACAGGATGCCTTCATACGTACACTAAAATGTATATGACACCACGCATCTTAATCCCTGTACGATTTTGGTCTTGGAATACATACCAAAAGCAATTCTCGCATCCTCCGCCCTCTAAAATATTCATACCTTACCATTTAATTCGACGTAATCAAAGTGTGTAAGTCTCAAGTGCGAAATAACCAAACATTATACCAGACAAGATAACAAGACGCGCGCGTCAGGTTATATAAAATCACATTACTACGTGGCTTTTCCTTACTGCGGCTTATCTACAATAAGTTACAATTCCAATTTGCATATGTAACTATGGCTGTATCCCGTATGTATGTCGGCGCATGTATGTATGCGTGCGTTCTGTATGTGTATATATGTTCTATCATCATATTGTCGAGACAATCTCTTCTTTTATATTGTGCGACCTCCTCTGCGGATGATCTACATACCCCTCTAGTTTATCGTAGTCTCTGTAGTGCGCCCGTTTCATATTTTTAATGTAGCAACTTTTACTCTACTTTGACTCCTTAACAATGTCGTAAAATCCTCATACTTTACATATTAACAACTTCGACACTGTTATTGTTTTATCAAATGCAATAAAATTACCATTCCATTTAGATAAGCGGAGTCTATTGTTCCAGCCAAACATTTTAATATGTATTGGGGAATCTATAATGTGATAAATACTTCGATTTTCCTGTGACGAAAGGAAAATACAAATGGTAATTAACGATTTTCCATGGAAAACTAAAAACTAGGAATTTTCCATAATAGGAAATCGCTTGATATTTCTAAATGGCAATTACCATGATACG
Source organism: Osmoderma eremita (assembly GCA_031763485.1). Taxonomy (NCBI): domain Eukaryota; kingdom Metazoa; phylum Arthropoda; class Insecta; order Coleoptera; family Scarabaeidae; genus Osmoderma; species Osmoderma eremita. The sequence continues at coordinate 11,281 of JARFOC010001174.1, read as the reverse complement.
AAATGCTGACAACTAGATTTTCATCATAACTCACACCAACATCCAAGATTATACGCAGTGCAGAAACGTTAAACGCTAAAGGCAAATGCTGAAGGGCATTTAATTGTTTCTTCAATTTTCAAATTAAATCTTCTTGTGCTGGTTTCTATATTTTAAAATGTTTTAACCTCTAAGTTCGTTGCATTGTCACTAGAGGTAATTTTAAAAATATCTAATTGTTGAACTCATCTATTTCCATTTAATTTAACAAAACACTGATCATCCATACGTGATACAGACTATAGCTTTGTACTTTCAAGGCCTTTCTGATGCGGTCATGAACCAGTTCTTGGATTGATAGCATTTAACAATCCATGAACTGGTTCATGAACGCATCAGAAAATCCCCTTCATGTACTGCTACATGAACTTGTCGAAGATAAATGTGTGTTGAAACGGGTTTTATCTATTAATGTAGTACCCAAGAGGTCCCCCCAGATGGCGCAACACAATCGGTTAGGATTCTGTGTTGGTGATAATCAAAGATAACTCATAAAGAAGAAATCAGAAATTCCGTAGCTCAAAATTTACCAATATAAATACATTGCTTTTTAATAGTTTTGATTGCTGTGTTAATAGGATATCAAAACTTAGTAAAGAATTTGTATTTTTTTATAGTGAAAACTGAGCAAATATACTTTCCTTTATTAATGTAGTCAAAAAGTATATCTACTTATAAAATATGCAGTAAAAATAAGAAAACTCTATGAATATTTAGTACACATTCTTAGGAATTAAAAAAAAACAACAATTATGGCAATAAATTGTCTCTTCTTTCTTTATATAAATCCAATAACAATTTAGATTGTATTGTTTGTCTTTTGTATTTGCGGCTCTTGTATTATAATAAATTCTGACATATCTGCAATTAACATAACATATAAATTTCATTGAGTCAGGTATTTGCGAATTTTTTCTCACCTACTACTATCAATAGAACAACTTTCTTCGATGTTAAACATAAGAGTACTTCTTTGTAAATGAGGCAATTCTAAAATGTGAATGAGGGGGCAGATCGTCCATAGTAATCCATAGCATCGTTCGGTGGTCGAATTTGACAATCCGCCGACTCGTTCACGTACGCGTGCACACCTTGTGGGAACAATTTTCGGACAGTCCGCTACGTCGTCCGCGTGTTTATTAGAACACATTTTGTGGATTGTCCATGCGGCTGGCGTCCGTCTGACGATCAACGGAGTTGAAGCAACAAACTTTATATGTTACTTTCAAACTGCGTAGTTACACTAGGGCTATGCATTCTAACCGGATAACTGGTTAATCGGTTATAGACACAAGACGGTTATAAGAAATAGGTAATATAAATCGCCCAATCTCGAAAAAATAACGCCCGCTACGTAAGCTGCACCCACTCGGAGCCTATCCTATCCGAAATTTCGTATTAAAGGCACCCATTTCGACGGTCCGCTCATGGGTAGCCTTTTAGTATCTATATATTAATATATAGAATATAATAAAATATTCTGAGCTACCCCAAGAGCCTGGACTTGTTTGATGAACTCTAGGATCGCATCCGCTCTGCAATAGTACCTAGTGGTCGAGGTAGAAGGCGCGATAGACGCGATAGACGGATGGCACCCTACACCAAGTAAATCAAGTAAACCAAGAGGTAATATAATGACCGGTTAAACGGTCACAGCGGTTAACCCAACAACTCGGTTGTTCAAGGTGATCAGAAATATTACTTTTTGCTTTATATAATAATATCTATTTAGACCTTGGAGTTCCTCCTGAACAACTGCTCTACATTCTCACGGACAGTCAAAGTGCCTTAAAGGCATTAGCATCTTAACGGATATGTTCCAAGCTGGTATGGGGCTGTCTGCAAGTCCTTGAAAACTTGGAGAAACAGAATACAGTTAAGCTGATGTGGGAGCCGGGGCGTGAGGGGATTGCAGACAATGACTATACCGACCAACTAGCAAGGAGGAGATCCGAAATGGACTTCATTAGACCTGAGCCAGCTCTCAGAGTCAGAAAAACTGCTGTGTGTGGTGCGATAACTGAGTGGGAGACACTGGCACCATGTAGCAGGAGAGAAATACAGCAAACAATTGATGAGGAACTAGTAATAATATCTGCCCAGTAATTTTCTAATTAAGCAGAAAGTTATGCGCCAATATTGATGTAGATTTAAACACAATAGAATAAGTGCCAAAATTACCACCGCAAAGCAGTCCTTGTGGTTGAAGTATGGATAATCAACTTTTGGAAGACAGTACGCCATTGAAACGGATATTATTTACCTTCGCTGATGCTCAGGTGTTTATTTAAAATTTTCACAAATCGAACACCGGAGAACAGCGGAAACATTTTTCTCGGAATAATATTTTTCTTTCATCGACTTTAGAGGAGTGAAAAGCAGCGAGTAGGAAATGGATCCTAACATGCGAACACTGTTAAATATTCATCACCGCTGAGGAACAGGAAGAGAAAGGGAGAGGAGGTGAGAGAAGGAAATGAATTCGAATAATACCAAGAAAAGCCCCCAGTTGTGTACCTGTGTAAATTTCATTTTAATGGAATAATCATTTGTGCAAATATTTGAATGTTTTTTTTGACATTGAAATGCACCGTCGCTACGGAAAATTTGTTTCTTATTTCTGTTTCACGAAAGCGGAAAAGAACGAGAAGTCTTTGTATGCACAGCATTCGTTTCGAAATTTAATCAAAAAATTATATAAAACACCGTCGGGCATTATCCTTCCCCATGCTACGCCCGTCCCTTATTCCTACAGCTGATGATGATGACTGCTCTAGTCGAAGAAGATCGATTGGTAAGGGCGGATGAACCGATATGAAAGGAGGAACCTTTCAGCCGCCGCCGCTACGGTTCTAGTATAAGTTTTATGTAAATTGTAAAGTTGATTTGCATTTTCGTTTATGGAAGATTTCAAGTCTCTAGTTGGCTGATTAGAAATTAAACGTCTATTAGAGAAAACTTGGGCACAGTTAATTCATACAAATATTAGGGTAAATAGATTAGTAAATAGATTCTCTGTAACATGAAAATATTCGGAAAAAATAAAATAGATATAAAGTCATTTCATAGATATGTACCCAATAAACACATGACATCCTTTGGACGCCCAGTTTTGGTCCAAACAAGGGTCAAACGTCCTTGGACGTTATTTGTACGTTTGATGGTTTTCCAGTTTTTGCGATACAATGGACGTCCACAAACGGACATACATTGATTAAATAAAAAGTGCCCTCGTTTGTAATCAAATTAATTATTGCTCATAGAAACGTTAAATACCTTAATTTTTTGATATAACTTATTTCTTAATACTATTATTATTTGGGGTAACATTTATAGAGAGGCAGAATTTTGGTTGGGACACAGGGCACATACACTTGGGGTAGTCTGTGAACTGCACCATGTGCAGTGCTCAATGCACTCTTCTTGATTAAATAGTCCTTTTAATTGATTATAAAACTTTAAAAAAACTTGAAGATGTTAAGAGACATAAAAGATATATATCTATTTAAATTAAACATGCAAAACAGAGCTATTAATCTACATTAAGAGTATATATATGCAATGAATGAATTTATCCCTGTCAAAATTCAAATGTTGCTTTACACAAAAATACTTGTTTAAAAATACATGACTTCATTTATGTAACATTTAACATTGATGTTATATTTGCAATTACTTAGGTAACTATTACTACATAATAATAAATAAATAAAAGTTATAATAAGTATGGAGCAATAAGTATAAGTGGAATTTGCCTTCGTGGAACTTATCAAATATACTGATACCTATATTACAAGCAATGTATTACAAAAATTATGCCCATGGTTCCAAGTATTACAAAATCATATAAAATTTGCCTGCTAAATTTAAAGTTGGTAGACTTCCAAATTTCAATTTCTTACTTCCAGCTATCCTACAATATTCACTGAAATACAGATCACTTGCAGCTTCGGGATCCATGGATTTTAGCAGTTTATGCCCAATTCTTTCTACCCATATATCATATGTCTATAATGTTTTCAATATATTTACATCTTTAATGGCAAACACCGCTTGCTTACTTTTGAATCATGGTTACCACATAGGGGCACACAACAATGAACAACCATGATTTCAACAAATATCTTACCTAAAACAAAAAAGTTTTAAAAATGAATAACATTTACGATTTAAATAAATTAAAACATATTCATTACATTATATGTATCAAGAAATTATGATACTGTACTTACCACTTTTCAATCCCATTCATTCTACAGAATTATTTCTAATTAAAGCGACTTTAATGCAATAAATAAACAAACCGTTAATCTCTAATGTCAAACACAAACTCGCACGAGCTCAGTATTTCTAATTTAAAAATGTTTGGCGGGACTGCCAGGGGCGCCGCCGTGCAGCATATGAGAACTGAATGAAGGGTTACCCCCTCTCCCGAGAGAAACATACCCAGGCGACATTATGTCAAACCGTTTCGCAGCTGCGCAGATAGATATACGTCTGGGTGACAAGTGTCACCCAGCTGACTAACGTAGGGTTACATCAAATAGTTTATTTGGAATTGCTTTATTTTGAGACATGATTTTTGTTTTTATATAATTTGACTTATGTTAGAAATAATAGGTACATTCAAAATAATATCGATGCAAACAGGCGCACGATGATGTATTAGTTATAGAATAAATGATAAGAGGTGTTACTTACAGTAGCCTAAGAGAGCTCTAAATTTGGAAAACCTTACGTTAGCCTCTTTTTTACGCTGTGTTATGCCATGTTCCACGTCACTGATAATTTTGGGTGCTATATATATTTTATTCACCCACCCTACCTTCAAACATTCCCAAAAGAAAGCTAATCTACGGGATCCGGGTCTGTTGATGTAGAATCCTGGCTGCTGAAAAGATTTTATTTAAAAGTTAATAAAATCTAAATTTATTGTTAATATTTTGTTTACGCTTGACCAACTAAACTGAAATTTTTCAAATTTTATTTCATTACTTTACCTCCCATATTTCTCTATACTGTTTTGCGGATATTTACATTTTGGAAATACACCTCCCCAACAATTGTTTTTCTTTTACAATTCTCTGCCTACCTTTGAGAGCTCTCTTATACTTTTGATTTCTTTTGTTAGTAGTATATTCCTTGTTTTAGCTAATTATACCTAAAAACAAAATTATTGGTATTATTATCTATTTTTAAAGGTTATCCAATACAAGCTAAAAATGTTTAACTTGCTATCACACAGAGTATTTAAAAAATGTGGCACACACAGGGCCCAAACTATGCAAAAAGATCTCCTGATGAACATAGGTCTGCAAATGACACTTTCAACATCACAATTGACTTTTCACTTTTGCTGCTTTTTCGTAAATTGCTTTGTTTGTTTGTACATAATAAAAAGTGGTGTAAACGCAAATTGTTTCCTATCTCCGAAATCGTGCGGACCCTCCTCAATGTTAGGGACACGTTTTTTAACACCCTGTATATTTCAATTTTCTCTTTCTTGGTATTGAGAAAATGTGAATAATATAATTATTATCTTAAAATAACTTTCATTCAAACGCATAACAACGAACGGCAATTAAAGAATTAATTGTGAAAACGATCAGTCTAAGACTGGATGTGCTGGTTAGTACACATAAAAAATAAACTAAATAGTAAATCCTAGACTTCCAGACATTGCAATGAAACTTCTCATAACCAAAGGAAGTATTGAAAATAAGTGACAATCAGCAAAGATCATTGAAACTTCATTAGGTACTTGATAGAAAAGATTCAATGAACTGATAATATCGAAATGAAAATTAATGAAAAGATCTCCCAAAGAAAATCAACGGAACTCGAATTAAATAGCGAACTAAAGAGTAGGGAGAAATCAAACTGGTGACGTTGATGACGTTACTACAGATGGGGCACATCGTCGTTCGGACCACCAACCCGTCTGAGTATATTTCGTTTTCAATTCGTGTTTACTTCGGTGTACTAAACACAAAACGGAATGACGCGCTCAAATTGATGATCTTTTTTGATGAAGAGAGCGAGTTCATTTAACGGGAAAAAAACACACCGCACAGAAGAAAATAAATATTAAAGGAATGATAATCTAAAATTTCCCTACTGCGGTTTTTATCGAATTAGGCGGATGAAAGAGGAGAAAGCGGCCGCTAAATCTTTATCAACCACAAAACGCGCGAAATGATTTATGGTTCCCATTCCTCTTATTCCATTTAAACCGTACAATAAGAGAAGAAAGCGTGGTAGCAGTAGTCAATCTCGGTGAATGGGCAAAAGGAAATATCACGGGCTTTTTGAAATTCAACCCCACAAAAGATCAATTTCTGTTCGTTTCATCCCTCCAACGTCTTTATTTTGAATACGTAGCTGAGAAAGCAGTCTTGCAATTATGTAATTGTCAGTCAGAGTAACATTCTTCGAAAGATGACCAAAAAATACAAATCATCATTATTATGCCTTAGGAGGTGTAATATAAATATATTTTTGAATTACCAACGGGTTATTATATTATTGGATTAACACTTGTGACAAATCAACGTATACATACTGCTTGTGTTTCATTATTTATGCCTAACTGGATAGATTTCGGCATCCTTTACCACATGTTAGCCATTTAGAACAGCGTTAAACTACCAGCATTGAATATAAATGCCAGTACAATTACATACGTGTAAAATCAGTAAAACGTGATAACAAACATACCAACGAGTTCACAAGTTTACATTGGTTTCTTTCAGGAACCTGTTTATATTATATTAACACTGTTTACGTTTGCTAAATCAATACAAAACATGAATATAGTTATTTTACATTAATACGTTAATTGGTGTTAAAAACTCCAATTCTGATTAATTCAACGAAAGATACGAAGCACAAGGGAGTTTAGTAATTAGTGAAAGATCTTCCCCAGTGTACCTTTATAAACACACTGTCCGCACAAAGTATTAATTAATTCGGGACAACACGTGTTTTGGGAATACGTGGATTCCCATTATCAAGTGGAATAGCCGAATGAGCACCAAAATTACTATAAGCTAAACACCTGCACCACTTTTTCCTCTCCCTTCACTCTCTCTACCTACCCCTAACATATGTACAATTTTCTCCCACAGCCCCGAACGCAAATTCTTAAAAGGACCAATCCGAGTTTCTCAAGTATACGCTTTTATTACTCATAATAAATCCATCAGCACAGAAAACGACAGGGGGGCTTCTTCCCGATTTAGAAGGTTTTTATTCTTTTTAATATAAACGGATTCGTAAGCATCTAGCTCGCCCGTCGAAGTTACTGATGTCATTAGTTTTAAATTGTCTATACCTATTTATATTATGTCCGGTTTTTACCATATGTTCTGCAACGCCAGACAAATCTGTCCATGGAAGGGCAAGACAGAACTCAGATTCTTACTAATATATTTTTATTATCATCAAGAAGGGCTAAATAAATACAAATACAAATATATGATGAAAAAAACTTGTTTTTCAAAATTTCGGGGAAAATAATTTCTTTAGTTGTAATTTCGACAAATTTCGAATTTCTTTGTGTTATTAGAAAGATTTATTGGATAACTTGAATAAGAATTTTTGATTTTAGCGATTTTAGAAATGATCTTTTCCACTAAACCAAAAGTTCCGTAAACTGCTGGTGTTTGAAGTAACATCAATTATTCACATATTTTTTTTGGTTTGCGTAATAAACCAGAAACTCTTTCTTGGATTTTCTGTGGTTACTCTATATTTTTTTCCGTCAAAATACGTTGCCATTACTTGTTCTAAGCTTTTTATCATTTTCGTATTATACAATTTATATATATTTTCAATATCATACGCATATTTATTGTGCACAATCTTTACATAAATTTTTCCAAAAATTTGTAAGCTTTATTCAGCTTTATCCTTATTCTTTCAGTTTCGCATATTACATCAGCTGATGTTAACTACTATTTACATTTCTTCTAATATCTTAGATCCATTCTTCGGCTTTGCAAGGCTTCCATTAATTCTTCCTCAAACTACATTCACTAAATATTTCTTGAATTGTCCTCTGTCATAACTAAATTTATGAAAATTTTCGACATCAGTAAGATTGTCGATTTGGCGCATTTTGCGTTGTTCGATTTCATGTAATAAATGATAAATCTAAAAATCATGTCTAATTATTACATATACTAGTTTTTAACCATCTACTGCTGCTAGCAGTCGAATTATAACCAATTAATTTTGCGACATGAGTAGTTTGTTAAATGTTATTTTATTATTTCTTTACTGAAACATTCGTAATATATTTCAGCATTTCCTTCTGACTTCTTCTACTTAAAAGTACATTGCTATTTGAATTGTCCTCCTACAAACTGAATGAAATCATTTTTACGTCCCTCAGTGAGTCAAAAGTTAACTTAATAACAACTTTCTCTGTTGCTAATCACTAAGATATGTTTACCGTTGTTACAAAATGTGCAAAGGTGATAGGTATACAAAGCAGTAAATTAATCCGATTTTATATGAAAGGAATTAGAGATTATATGATGTATATGATACACAACGCATTAGTATAGTATACATAATATATTTTTATCTAATTAACCGCGTGTTAAGAAAACCGCATCAAAACGAATACTAAATTCACTTCAATAATATCAGCCGATGTATAAACTGGCAGATTATTATTAATGCACATAGCTTGTTGGTTAATTCGAATATCCAATTGTTAGCTTTCCACTCAAATGCCAATTGGGGATGGTATTTCGAGTAATTACTATCGGCGCGAGAGTTGAAAACGCATTGATACCATCAAAACGCATGAATGTCGACCGCAGATTGACCACACATAATCAATTGTATATAAAGAGAAATTCGCGCGCACAATTCCTGCCAAGCTTCATACGCTTGGCTGCAGGGCAGGCAGGATCACTTGTTGCTCGTCATGCTATGTGTATCATCTATCACTATCACCAATACGCTTCTCTATATCTTGCTCCTCTTCCTACTCGTGTATTTTTAAATTCGTATCTGTATTCTCGTTGTCGATTCTGTGGAAGTTCGATTACGCACATCGCTCTTTAGTACATATGGAAATGATAGTATATATTTTTCCTAGAAAAAATAAACCATGGATATAATTGTGGCGCTTTGTTAACTGTTAGGTGTATATATAATAGGTATACACATGCATATATCCAGATTATGTTATTTTATCGTACAGCTTTAACCTAAATGTCTGCTTTGTCAAATCATATGAACTTACTTTGATTGATTATGTTATACTAGGGAAGCAATGATAACATTTTACCAGCTTATTATATTTATAATATAATAATCCTATAATTATTTCTGAGTATATTAAACTCCGTAAACAATATTTGAAACACAATAATATCAATACCATCCACAAATGTAATTTCTTTTGCAAGATATCGCAATTTTTTCAAAATTCCGACAAATGTGTAAAACACAATAATTATTAAATAAATAAATTAGGTAAATGGCAGTGAAAAGAAGGTAAATGTGCGCTTAGAATAAATCAAAAGATCTTAAAAGCAACAAACTAATCTTCCTTTCCAAATTTCTTCCTGAATTTATTACATTTTTATTATATAGGTAATTTCTTTATTAACAATCAGAATCATAAAAATATTCCATAGATGAATTAATGTGTTGTCTCTATAGTGGCGTGATCAGGCCCACTCATTGAGTCTTTAGATTCGTTTTGAAGATCAGTTCTTTTTAATCTTCTGTTGACATGTGTGTGACGTTATGGACAGTTTGATTTGAAACGTACCAGGGTACGACAGAGAGCAATGTTAACGCTTTTGACTAGCTTCTTTGTACTGTCACTGTGTTTGACTTAGTAGCAGAGTTCTATTCCATAACTCCAGATTGATTTGATCTTGCATAGGGTAGGTTTGATTTTGTATAGGGGAATGTTGTTTTATAATGATAGCTTGGACTTCCTTCCTATAAGCCAGTATAATTCCTTTATCTTCAGATCCATCTGTTTCCTTTTTTTTTGACAATGTGTTCTCTCCAGGTAAGCTTGCCATCTCTGTGTCGGCCTAGATACTTAATGCTTAAATATGTAGTAATTTCGATATTGTTCAGGTGTGAACACTAACCTTGTCTGTTAAATAAGATTTTACACGAAGACAGTTGACTATAGGAAGGAAAGTTTGCTTGATTTTCTATAAAAAGCCAGAGTGTCATACCTTAGCTGATATCTAGGAATACTAGTAATAATAATAATTCATGTCTCTCCCCAACAGCTTGAAGCCAATTACAAGGGGGTTAATGAATAATACTTTTTATTTTCCAGTGCTAAATTTATTTCATGATTTATACGATGAGTCTGCTAGATATTTGAATGATTATCACAAAATCCACATTGGTATTGATTGCTATTATTGATAATAGGAGTACTCGTTCGAAAGAAAATTAATTTATGGAGAAGAAAACTTATTGGATGCTATGAGTATGAAAAGACTTTTCTCAGGCTTGTACCATTGTTTCATTGTTTAGGTCTATAAGTTTACTTCAGTAAAGGGTTGCATGTATAGGTAGGAAATACTATCCCCTTTCGTGGATATTCCCTTAGTGCTTAAGTTGTTATTTTATCAGAGCCTGAAGCTTCTCTAACAGACGAATATTTTTTGTTTTATTTGCTTAGGAGTAGCTGCTTTAATTGGTGGTAGATTTAAAGGGATTTCGGTAACAACTCTTTCTATTTCGTCATCTGCAATATTGTGGTTTGGAGTAAATACTGTTGGAAGATATTCAGCCTTTTCTTCGTCGCTTCTGGCTCATTGAGAGTTTGGTACTTCCTCATTGCGTACAGGGGCCCATGTTTTATAGGTTGTCAAATTGAGTTATCGAATCTGTTGAATTTGGTAATATATTCTTGGAATGACTTTCCCGATGCCTCTTTTAATTTTACCTTTAAATGGTTAATTGCTCGGTATAGTGCAGTTTTGTCAGATGAGGCTTGGATTCCAGCAATTCAGACTTAGTTCTTCTTTTTATTGCTATGAGACATGTCATCCCTAGTGGTATATCATATGCTTGGTTTTGTCCATTTGTTGGGAGTGTGGCTTGTTGGGTTGCTTGTACGATAATATCAGTTAATGCTGCAGTGATTTCATCATGATTTTCGATGGTTTTAATAATAATAATAATAATAATAATAATACACATTTATTACCCAACAGGCTGTTGCCCAATTACAGGATAATACATA
>JARFOC010001173.1:35350-45649 GCA_031763485.1 Osmoderma eremita | reverse complement strand
CGTCTTTACCGGTTGAGCCACGGATATTAATGGAATCTTCAATGTTAAATTTCAAATGCCAATCGTATAGGTGGCAGACTTTCGCGTATTCAATTATCCCAGATGATCAACAATTCCATGGTAGTGATTGCTTCCTGGCTCACGAACCTTTACAATAACAATGAAACGACAAGATGTTATTAATAGATCATTGCAATATATATCGCAGTTATTACTGTCGTAATTTTTGACGTTCACTGAAATGTACATTAAAACTCCACCTAACCTTCTAGATATTCCAGAATGACGTGAATTTGCTACACCAGTGGTTGCCTAAACCCCAGTTATATAAATTATTAGAACAATATACGTATTGAACGAAGCGCAAATATAATCTCCAATGAGTAATGCTGAAATTATTTTTTAAGGGTTTACAGCCAAAATATATGCGTTACAAAGAGCTATTTTATTATTGAGAAATCTTGTTTCCTCCTATACGGATTGATCTAGTTTGTTTCATTTTGCTTTATATAACAAAGTAAACAGAACACTATATGTATATGCAAAACATAATATAAAGTAAATTAATTAAAAAGATGTCAATATTGCAAGAAACAAGCACTTACTACAATCAAAGAATATTTAATCTGTGTCTTCACTCTGGTCATCTGAGCCACAATTGACCGTTAGGATAAATTCTTCAACATTTGCTTCATGTTAGCACCAATCTTTAATTATTTTTTCTGTATGGTTTAAACAATTTTCACAGATGTCTGATGTACAGCTGTCCAAACTTTCTTGCCACATATCTAAAACTTGTCTATCGTCATATTCATCTCGACCAATATGCTTATTATAGTAACCTTTAGCATGCGACCATATAAATTCAATCGCATTGAAATCAGGGTGACATGGAGGAATTCGTAAAACTTCATGTCCATGCGCTCGAAGTAACTCATAATAATATTAAGCTTCTCTTTTTTATTTCTCTTAGTCATTTCCAAAAGTTCACTCTGATTCATAGCATTTTCGTAAAAAATGTTATTATTATTTCACCACGCAATGATGTTTCCTTTGGACGAACTTTGGTTTGGTGACTCCTCAAGTAAAACGATATGATACAGAGCATTGTCCATTAAAGTTATTGATGGCTCTACTAAATTCGGAATTAGTTGTGTTTTAATCCATTTAGTAAATAAATCACTATGCATGTCCCCATGATGACTTGTGGTACCTGGTTTAGCATCATAGCCTTCAGGTTTTCTGACGCTTTTTATATTATCATCCTGCCATGATTTTCTTTGGCTTCCCTTTGAAAAAATCCAGGTTTCGTCTAAGAATACAATAACTCTTTTAAAAGGCGATGTCAACATTAATTGGTATTTCCTTAAAAAAGAAAATGGTAATGCTGAGATATCATTCTTCTCAATTAGAGGTCTGTGGTTATCACCTTTTTATTTAACTTAAACCCCAGAAGATGTAGTAAACGTTGTAATGAAGAAATGCTAGTATGTAAAATATTCTTATGTGCCAGCACTTCTCGCAACACTTTTATTGTTACATACTTTTCTATAAAAATATATTAAATTAGAACTGAAATTTGATTGTGCAAATTAACTTACTATCCTTGTACATCTCATGAATTAAGTTTACGAACATCCATTTTAACTCTCTCTAACACATCTCTGACACAGTTTTGGGTATCACTCTTAACTTGTAGAGGGCTGTTGAAGTACTGAGTGAGGAATCAGCAGGTGTAGTTTTTTGCTTGCGCTTTACGATGTAGATAGTACCCATAGAAATACCCAAAATATCTGCAACTCTCTACAATTTGTATGTAAGCTTTGATTCAATACTAAACAATTATAATTTACCTCATGGACTCTTCACTATCTTTTTCTTTGTGTTATCAACCATAATCTGTGACGATCTCTTGAGTTTTCTTTGGGTGATTGCATCTTTTTCGGGGGTATCCATAGCAATAATGCATTTATCTTGCATCTATCACCCCATATCCGGTCTCCTTACATTGTTACAACACTGTACAAGTAAGTATCTAAAAAAGTTATTTTCTCTCTATTTTTATCGTTAAGTAGGTATAAAATTGTATCCCTGTTTTATTCCAGCTGATTTCTTTCGTACCTTATAAAAAGACAATATAGATTATCGGCATTCATACCATTCTTTGTCCGCAGCAACTTTGATAAATACGTCACGGTGATTGATGTTTCTTCATCGATTGACCGATTCGTCCTTTCAACCAAAACTAATTGGTTTTCTGCTGTCTTAACATGTCAGCGGCTTCACGCTTGTATAAGAATCTATTTTCTGCTGGACATATCTCATCTCGAAACCAGCACATTCCACAGAAATCGTGTCGCATTGTATCCTGTATTTTTATGATTTAGTTACAAGAAGGTCTTAATTTGTAAAAGAGAAATGTGACAAAATATAGATACGACTAATGCTTTCTGAAATATTTTTAAGATTTGTCGTTGTTTTATAGTTATACTGTTTTTATAAGCACTTTCGTTATTTAACATTAGGCATATTCTTCGTAAAAATATGTGTTCATTGCTATGCTTTTAATCACTTTGTAACATTGAATCCAATAAACAAAACAGGTCGCAGTTTTCAGAGGTCAGTTTTTCAATGCGCAGTAATTTAGTAGGGTATCCAAAATCAAAAGGAATGTAGTGGACCTTTAATTGAAAAAATATTAGTTTCTTTTCATTTCTAAGGTAAGATACAAGTATGCACGGTTGCAACCCCTACTTACGCACACGCGTTTTTGTTATCTTCAATTCTCGAAGCGCATCACGAGTAGTCATAAAAATGCCGGCATCTATTTCGTCAATTCTATCAGCGATCATTGTTTGGCAGGCAATAATTTCTATGGCTACTATGCCTGCAATTGCTGGCGTATTTAAGAAACACCGACCATCTAAGAATGCGTCACTACATTGGATTTCCCTAATTAAAGGAAGTTTAGAATAAGACATCGGGTTTTGTGTTGAAAAGGACAGTGACGCATTCTCAGGTGGAAGAAATGCACACAAAAGTCAGAGACTTTCTTTCGAAACAGTCAGACAGTGAGTACAACCAGTACGAGTAGCAAATACGCACACAGGGTGCCATTCAGACATTCAGTACATAACATCCTAAAGTTAGTTAAGTAACTACTGCAATTAATCGCGAAAGGCGTATAAACATAATATATGTAAATAGTGTAGTTCATTAACGTTAGTGGAAAGCTATCCTGTTTTATTTTATATTAAATATAACCCATTCGCTGGTCCTTCGAACGTTACGACAAAGAATAAAAATAACTAGTGCCGTAGTGTCATCATACTATTCCACTATGTTGAAGTAGTTATTAGCTCCAGCACAACGACGTACACATATCTATTTCTAATATCGTATTTATTCTAAGATGCACGTTGTGAACGAAGAAAGTTGGTTGGGAGTATGTAAAACAATTTCACATATCCACTAAATTCACAGGATTTGTGGCACACATTTTAAAGAAAGTGCGTTCGCATCCCTATCAAAAAGTGGTATAAAGAAAAACACAGTTCCTCGAAATTTGTTTGACAGTAAGTGTATATATTTATGATGCGTTGTAATAATCTAAAAAGCAGAAAACTTAAAAACGGCAAACATTCCAATTTAGTCGTGCACCTTTCCTTTGTAGAAGTGTTTCCAACACCAACGTGGATACACCAGGTAAAGATAAGTGAACAAGACACAGCTGATAAGACAAAGCTTAATTTAAATGCTTATAAATACTGTAGCACAAAAAAGAGCTGAAACCATTTCAGTTGTCTTTAGGAAACAGACGAGTAAAGATGGTCTTTATTGGTAAAGTTAATATGCGCTGCAATGTCGGCCCAATAGTAAGTATCTGCACGAGTTCAGATGAATGCTCCTCGGTTTTCTGTTGCTGAGCGATCAACGCTTGGCACGTGCCAAGACAAACACCAGAAGAATCACAAGAATAGTCATATTCACTCGCAAGGGTCCACGCGATGACCGTAAGACTGAACGACTTCATATCCTCGGAAGGAGAATCACTTCTATCCCTCCTCACTCCAAAGGAATCACAACTGAAGTGAAATATAAATACATGCATACATAGTGTTGTAGTTTAATACTTTTAAAATACATGATTTACATATAGGCACATGGATATAATCACTACTTACAAATACAGCTATTTACCTTCTACAAAATAACACAAAAACTCAATATGTCCATATCGGTTGAAAAGACAAAGTGTTTAATTAGACAAAAATCATGTAAGATGTAAAGTAACAGTCCAAGATAAACCAATAGAGCAAGTAATGCAAATCACATATTTAGGAGTGAACATATCTAGTCGTCGTAATCTGACGAAAGACCTCATACCAAATTAATAAAACAGGATGTCTTCACGATGTTGTGTGAAGGAATAAACATATGAGAAAAGGAAGTAAAACTGGCATTTAGAAAACATGTGTACGACCAGTAATGCCCTACGGCCAGAGCAGACACTAACAGAACAAAAAGCAAGATATAGCACGCAAAACTTTTTGGGATCGAGTCAGAAACTAGGGTATTAGACAGATATGCGGAGTCCAGGACGTAGTGAGATGGGGAAGACAAAGAAGAAGACACTGGTACAAACACATAAAGAGAATGGACAAAAATAGAATAGTCCATATCCCGTTGGTAGGAAAACCGAGTGGACAACGCCCCACAGGAAGGCCACCAAAGAGGTGGATGGATAGCTGGTACTTGCTATCACAGGAGAACGAAGGAACTTGGTTACAGAACAGATCTACGGATCTTCTGGAAGAATAAGAATAAGAAGAAGGTATAATCACCACTACATGTATACGATACTTTGCTTTATTTCAGAATGAGTTTTTTTACACACATTAAAGGATCGACATTCTAATAAATAAAGGCGAGTATACCACAAATGGATAAATCGATTATGAGTGAAATATCTGAGGTAGAAAGACGTTATACGGTCTTCGAGTGTGCAATTTAAAGTTCGGAGTGGTGAATCCTCAATGTGAAGTAATTGGGGGAAAGAGAACTTTTATTGTTGGAAGTTTGATTTCGAATTTTTTAGGGGAGTTAAGATTGTCAACGGTGATGCCGTTGAGCTGGAAAATTCAAATTTCAAGGGACCCTCATTTACTGTGGCGCGTCACTGCAATTCTTATGAAACCCAACGAGTAAAAAACCTAAAATCCCTTCGGAAAAAGCCGCAGAACATATTCAAGATTTAAAATTCGTAAATTGTTTTTGAAGAAACATCATTTATCTAGCGTATCTCGAAGTTACTCGCATATAAAATTCTTCTCGCATGCTCGAGTAATCTTTTCCTTTCGCTAATTTTGTTTTACGTGTATGTGAATTCCGACCTGGTTCTCTCTTCGTTTGTAGGTTGCTCACGGAGCAGCCGTGCGTTAAGCCCTGCGTCCCCTCTTACATGTACTCCAATCGGACTGGACCGGAGGCGTCGGGACTCGGGATAATGGCTCCCCATTATCTAGATTAATTTAAAGAAATCCCCCCCGTTCCCTATCAAAAGCGATAACTTTGATAATTGTCGGTGTAGCCTAAACCAATTTTAATGAATGCCGGGAACAAATCGCTGCGTGCCACTGACACGGGCCAATTACCTAGCAATTACAATAGATGTTGAGTCAGTGCCATATTATCTGTAAAAATATCTAATTGGTTTCGCAGGAAGAATGGAAGGTAGGAGGTGGAGACAGAATCCGAGAATGTTATTAAAGATAATAATGGGGGTGACTGGGAAAGTGTGGTGCTGTTTTTTCTAAGAGGATTTCTTTTGTGTCCTGGTGTCAGTTTAGATGAAGCGCTTTAAGGATTTCTAGGTTTACCCTAATAAAGAGAATTTCGAAATAATTAATATAGTGTATTGCAGATTATAGTGTTATAAAAATGGTGTATAATTAATTACCCTTTTTTTGACATATTTCGTGCAATACTTACGGTGGGTCAAGGTAACATTATTTAAAAACACCCGTTATAGATTTTATAATAATATTTTTACCTGTATTCCCAAACATGTTTCTAAAATATAAAATGTGCCATTTATTAATTCACTTATCGTTTCATCTTTAGACCACTCTATACAAGCTTTCAACAATAAAAAAATCAACTATAGATTCGTTGAGCGACACGAAAGATATTGAATTTGCTACAACTCATAAAATAATCGAATAAAAATATTTAAGGTTTTTATAAATATTCTACACCCGAATATTTTGAATTCTTATAAAAATCCTATTTAAACATACTTCTTTCAGTGTTAAAAACTGTGCTGAGTGACTCTATAAGTTATTTATCAAACGTTAGCTTATTTAATCATTAACATCAATCTAATGAAGATTATACGTTCCACCAATAATCTATCATCTATTATTATACACAAGTAAATGGTTATATTTCCCTCTTATGAACTAGTAAATACCTTTAAATATCTGTCTGTGCAGGTTAAATAGGGGTTGGATGTGGAATCAGCTTGGATGATATGGACTAGATATTAGGCTCTCGATTCTCAGGACAGCTGTTATCATCGGGAAATGTGGATCAGGTTAAAGTATGGAACAGAAACACTTATCGTGGAATTTCATCTGGACATACAGGATACAGAATTTATTTCTCATAAAAAGGTAATTCTTCGTAGATGGTAAGTTAACTTGATTAATTCTAGTCCTTTATTAACAAAAACTTGAATTCATTAATAGTAGAATAGCTATGAGAGTTCTGAAACAAAATCCTATGAGATTTAACACAGGGGTCTCAATCCACAGTTTCGCCGTCTTGGATTTCACGTGGAGTGCGAGAAAGATAGGGGAGCGCGAGCACATCATTGAATTACAACGGATAGCCGTCCTATTATAACAGATAACCGTTTAATTGTAACGGGTGGCCGTTTAATTATAACAGATCATCGTTCAATTGCAACGGGTGGCTGTTCTATTATAACAAATAACCGGTTAATTGTAACGGGTAGCTGCTCAATTATAACAGATAACCGTTCAATTGCAACGGGTAGCTGTTATAATTGAACGGCCACCCGTTACAATTAAACGGTTATCTGTCATAATTGAACGGTTATCTATTATAATTGAACGGCTACCCGTCACAATTAATCGGTTACCTGTTATAATAGAACAGTTACCCGTTGTAATTGAACGCTTGAGATGTGCTCGGGCACCCCTATCTCTCTCGCACTCCTCATGAAATCCAAGATGGTGGAAATGTGAATTGAGACCCCTGTGTTCAATCTTATAGGATTTTGTTTCAGAACTCTCATAGCTATTCTACTATTAATTATCAAAATATTAACATATTTTTTTAAATTTCTCAATATGGCTGGCACAGACCATTTTATTTTATTTTACATAAGCGATGAGACGTGTTTACTGACGCACTTTGTAAATTTTAATCGCCTTCACTTTCCTCCGCGAGCTTTTATACTGACGCATAAATTCTGTATCAGTTATACTAACTTGATAAATATATTTTCTATTTTAATAATCAATTATTCACTTTATTTTTAATTTTAAATTAACTATTTTTTACATCTTTTCATATATTTTTTATATCTTTTTGGATTGGATAAATCCTGCAGCTGTCATATTGAATTGAAGATTTAACACATAAAATGCCTGTTTATACCTGGAAATCGTATGGATATGGATTTATAAGGATGATTTCCTTCATCTGCCACCTTTTTCAAGAGGATTCCATCTCTTTACCCTTTTAACTTTAATATTATAATTCTAACTGTCAAAGACTTTCCTTCTTTCCGGGGATTTTTGACAATGTTTTTTATTTTGAAGTTTCCTATTTTAATTTATTCACTTTAATTGTTCGTAATAAATTAATATTGTTTATAAGCGTTCACTTTCACTAATAATACATATAAATTGTCTATAATAGTAATTGTTACGTCCATATCATTGCCAAAAATCCCTCGGTAGCAATAATAATTTTGACATTTCTTTAAAAAAAAAATCACTCCAGCTCTCAGCTCTGACAGAATTACTATAACATTAATGTCCCTGTAAGCTCGGAGTATTGCCCTTTTTAATCATTATTTAATATTAATATAATTTAACTTTCCTGGCTCGACATATAAATATGGGGTGTTCATAAATGAACGTACGCTCCATTACAATATAAAACAGGTAAGATAATGGAAGACAATGTTGCTGCAAACTTCAGACATGGCAATCATATGAGACCTCTCCTTACTTACCCCCTGTGCACTGAAGGAATTACAACTGATACAACGCCTTTCTCTATTATGTGCCACATTCAAATTGCATTCTGTGCACCGTTCGCGTTGCGGTAGTCTTATAGAAAACATGGGGCAAAAATTAGTCGAGACATTCACAAGCTTATCCGTAGCAGCTCTTGATAAAAAAAAAATGACATTCGTAAATGCAGTGACCAGAATTTTTGCCATATAATGCACGCCCAATGAAGAATGGTACGTATTCTGCGTGTAGTATACTTTTGCCTTTAATCTGGAAATAAATGGAAGTGTTCATGCTGGCGACAAGTGACAAATGTGCCAACAAAGAGAACGTTCAGAAAAATTGGAAAAGCTGTAACAGAAGAATGACATAATATCCTGATGCTACATGTATGTACTTACAAAGGAGTGCATAATTTTCAATAGAGAGAGAGGTGCTGTATAATATTACGCATATCAATAACAAAGCAACAAAAGTAGAAAACAAAGCGTGCTGCCTTTGTATTTGCTAGTGTTTTGTACATTCCATATCCACTACGTATGTATATAACATGCATATGCACTTCGTATTAATTCTGTCCAAGTTATCTTCACATCTGCAGTCAACGTGGAGTTCTTGGGTTTGAAGCTTGATAGCGGCTTAGACTTGAAAGAGCACGTAAATATTATCTCAAAGAAAATGGTCGCAATGATGTACAATTTCTTTTATGGACACAGCTCTTACGACAGTACAAATGTATATCGCATATCTATCATTTTGCGAGCATACGTTTTACGCATCTAGAATCATCATTCAAATTATTAATGACCCACAATATCTGTGACGCATATATTTGCTTTATTTAATCTGGAATATGTTTGATTTAACAATATAGTTCTTTGGTTTAAAGTACATCCCAATAGAATATACATAATAACAACTCCCACTTTTGGGAAGATGATAGTTTTTGGCCGGGTATCTATATAAAAGAGTGTTTGGTCTTCTGACGTATGATATTCTGTACATTTGAGTGACAGCTAATAAAGCCACTCACTTATTTACTTCTTATGAGATTCAAAAATATATTCATTTGAGTCTACAAAAGTAATTGTCTCTTCAAACAAATTCCGAATGTTGTTTTAAAAAAACACTTCATACAAATAAACTATTGTTCAATTATATAAATAATTCGAAAGAAATATAATTGTTTTGATGCAAGAACTTTTTTTCTGTTTACTGCAGGAGTAACAATATCTTAGTTTCGAAACAAGAAAATATATACGCGTTTAGAAGAAGACACTTTACTAGTTCGGAAACACCGGTAATAAGAGATACCCTAAATCATTTCAGATTCTCAGCGTCCAGTCAAGTCATCATATTTATGGGGGGACAATTTACGAGAAAGTTGCGGTAAAGAGGTACTAAGTTTCCCGCTGATACGTGAAAGGCCAGAGTGTCCAGAAGCGACCGGTAAGGGAGGATATATGGTGGCTACCGGAAATTACAGGGCCGGTGGAGCAGAAGATAAGTGCAGATGAGCAGCGGGGTTGGCAAGACGACCAGCGCGCATATCTGCGTTCCTACGGCAGCATCCTTTCACTTTCCGTGCCCCTTTTCAAGTCCGTCCTACCGTTTGCCGCAGCGATCTGACCAGGAAACTCATCATTGCTGAGATAAATTCGACATTAAAGGTTCGTTTAAAAACGCCTCTTAGAAATAGCGACGACCGTTTCCTCGTGCGGAATATTTTATCTACTCGTCGCCGACGGAAGGGTCCCATGATCGACGATTATTGTTGTGGTGTCGTAAAGCTATCCGCCAAAGTTGTATGTGATTAATGTATCACAATTACGACTACTTGTGCTGTCATTATTGATGCACAATCCGTGAAAGAATTGCAAGGACTGTGGGTTGGTATCATTTATACGAAATACAAAATAGGATACGGTGGCTTAAAATAGTAAAAAATAATAAAAAAATTACCCTTACCACCTCGATGAGTGAAGAACTCCTGGATACGTATTTCGGCAACTAAGTTGCCATCCTCAGC
>JARFOC010001173.1:1409-28367 GCA_031763485.1 Osmoderma eremita | reverse complement strand
TCGGATTGGCTTGGTATGGTGATAACCGATCGAGGATCTACTGTGTTGGCAGGGAATATGGTCCGGCCAGCTAGTTTAAAGATCTAAAGGGACGTTGAAAATAAAAAAAACACAGGTAAGTGTAAGTAACAATTTGCCCAAAGAGACAAATGAATGGATAAGTCAATAATCGTCACAAATCGAATGGTGATTTACGCCTAGATTATTAAATGAAGAAATCAAGCACTAATATTTCCCTTTTCCACGAAATCGGATATAAGTTTCTATAACTTTGGTTCATGAAGAGCAAATTACGATTCTGGATAGGAGATATGGTGATTTCCAAGTGCCTTCAGTAGAAAATTGCATGCAATATACCCACTTCAACACTCAAGTTCTACACACTACCATTTGGGCTCAAGTCACCACTGAAGGTATCCCAGAAAAATATTTTTTAAATATATAGCCGCCTTCATGGGGGTTGGAATATACTGTGATGAAATCTAAAGTCCGCCTATCAATACTTTATAAGCCTCATCTTAATGCGTGATCGGTCCACCTCGACTTAGCATCTTCAATGGTTATTTTCAGTCAGCTGTTATACAAGTCTAACGTATTCCTTGGAAGAATCGTTAGTACGTTTCCAAGATTGGTGAACGTGTGGAACAACGGATTCGGGAAAGCTAATGAGATAGTAAAACTTGCTGGTAGCTCCATGCCTCTGTTGTTGATTTGAAAGGAGTTTTGGCTGGTGCTGGTTTATCGTTTCGCAGAAAGATATTTGTGAAAGAATCGCCAGGACAATGGGCTGGTATCACTGGTATCCCGAATTCGGGAATTGGTTGACAGTGAGAGCCGACGTGCTCTTGAAACATATGTCCCGAATTTTATTAAATCAATTTGTGTGGTGTGGATTTCTCGATACTGCGTATTATTGATGCACACTTAAGCATATACAAATGTATTTCAATTAATTTCTCTATAGTATATGTATGCTAATACGCTGTTAGAAACTTCTCAATACCAGAATTTGATGAAGACATATATTTGGTGCATTTCCGTTTGAAGTTATACTTCATATATCTGTATATGTAATGTATATATGTACATACGCAGATCTTCGTATAATAGAACCCAGCCATTGTGCATATGCTTGAATTTACGTCTGCCGTGAAATATCACTCGGACACCTACTTTCATGTATTATGTGGACAAAATTGCAATTGGAACCACACGGATGATATGTGTAAGTACATACACACAGCTTGTCTGCGAAAAACGAAACGCCCTGGTTTATGAAAGATTAATTTTCTCTTATGTTAAATTTAGTTAGTCTCAATTAATAGATCGACAATGAATAGATTATTAGTAAGCGGATCGCTGCCAATCGTTGCACGATAATTAACGATTAAGTAGTATATAAGATAGAGGTTAGGAGTGCGAAAATTAATGTTACTAGTGGCGTCCTAAGAGTTGTATTGCTCTCGGAATGCTACGTCTGACATTATTTTCCCTTGTGGTTTTCTGCTGAGGATGGCAACTTAGTTGCCGAAATACGTATAAAGCGTTCTTTATTCAACAAGGTGGTAAGGGGTATTTTTAACTTAAATAAAATTGTAATTTGCATATTTTTATTTCGAGTTTTGAGATAGGTAGTGCTTCTCTTTTTTCTTAAGACATTGAAAATAAAAAAAAATGAGGACCGATATGAGTAAAAAATATATGGAACCATCCATATGTTACTCTTCTTAGAAGCATGATAGGAAATGTGCTAAAGGGAAAGGCCAAACCAATTTGTAAACTTATCCTTTTCTACCCCTAAATATTTCCTGGATTTTGCCATTAGGCACATCAGTAATTTATAAATACAGGATATATATTATATTTATATTATATTCATGAATAGCGGTAAACTATATGTGGAACTAATTCATATTTCAACACTTGTGTATGTTTGCATTCGACATCTTCTATAAGTGGAGCGATTTTAGAACTATCGTTAAAGTTCTTTGTTACATGTTTTTACCCGACGTATGTGATAAGAACGCACAAGTTACTTTTTGGTGTTTTACAGAAGATATACCATTTATTCATTTCGATCTTTTGGGGAGACATGAATTCTGTATTTGATGTAACTACATATGGCTGAACGTGATTGGACATTCGCACCAGAAGTTATCCCTAGGCAACTAGTAAAGCCCAATTTTTACTAATTTATAATAATTTATAATAATGCTCGTTGAAAGTATATCGAAATGATTACAGTTTAGACAAAAGAAGAAAGAAATCTTCAATCAATTAAAACTGGAATAAATCACATTCTTACTTCTATTTATGATCAGTTAAGAGGGAGCCATATTTTCATAATTCGATTAAAGCCGAACGCATTGTGAGTTAAAATCTGCTCGGATAATAGAGATTCGACTGTACATTTTTCTGGAAATTTTAAGTTACCATGCATTGTACGTGTCACTTAATTTAAGGTGACATGGAAATACGGTACTTCCAAAACTTTCCAAATATATAAAAGTATTCGTCCTAGTATACCTATTGTTGTACAAGCGACGGTTATATCTTTCGAAGTAATTAACCTCGCTGAGAGCTCTCGGTAAGTAGCACTTGCACACGAAACTTAGGTTCATTGAAAATTTTGTGCGCTTATTAATTATTAGACGTTTGTCTAGGAAGCGCATTGTCCCAACAAATTCTCGATGCAAACGCTCCAAAGTTTCAACGTCCTTACGTCTTCTTTTCCCTTTAATTGGTTTCGGTAAAGGAGAAGTTCGCATCTTTGAACTAAAACTACGACGGTATGGTACACCTACCTGCGCTGTTGTAATTTATGTTGAAAGTGCACGTAAGCAAACTTCGGAAATTCTGATCTGCACAAAAAAGGTTATTTAGGTCACACGTTTATATACCGCGTGTGGTCGCGAATTTATTACAGAACAATTTATATTCAATATAACTTCGCTGAAGCTATCGACTCTCTATCATGTTGTATCTCCGGTTTTATCTAGGCACCGTTTTTCGCAATGTGTTGATTGTAATAATGAGGAGTTGATGACCCGTCATACTCAGTATATTATCATCAATCAAATACGCATTAAGCAAAATATGTATGGGTTGGAACCCAAATTCTACCTGCATTATGTAAAAGAACGACAATGAATCACATACACAATTGGTTAACTGCAAGGATAGTAGAATATAGAATGTAACCCAGAACAGACGTGTTTGATTTTAATTTCATTTTACAATTCAGAAGTGGGATAATACACCCTTAAATTAAATTTAAGTACTCCAAGTGAAGTGACAAAGTTATCTGTATACTCTTAAGAGTAGCACTACAAGAATGCACAAAATTAAAGTAGGTACCTATATATGTATAGTATTATTCAACATTATAGCATTTATAAATTGATAATTCACTCTTATAGACGATTTCCGTACCATGTATATTTGGTTGCAGACTAATATCTTCCGAATTTATTCGATTAGTACCACCCCTTCGACATCAAAATGCTCTAGCTAATAAAACTTAAATGAAAAAGAGGTCTTGTGCAAGTACGCTCGGAAAAGAATACAGTTTTTTGGGTTTAAACAACGTTTGAGATTATATCTAACGGGAAAATACCAGAAATAAAACAGACTTCTCATTTATTTAGTAGGATATTTAATTTGAAATCTTTAGGTTTTGTTTTTTTAGCAGTTCATATGATAAAAATTTGCAGTGTTGGAATAAATATTAATATTAATAACATTGTCAATCAAATATTTAATATACCGGGTGTTATCAAACGGGAAATATACTGAATTTTTTAATACTTAGCAGTTATATTTTCTTTTATATTTCGTTTGACAGGACATGTTTTTAAAACAGCAAGGGTTATTTTCATAACATGCTTTACCATGTTAATGTAATTGCTGTAGAAGAAACTAATGTCATAGTTTGGGGAATAGAAGTATAAAATTTTTTATTGAATGTAAATGAATTGTTAACGTCACTTAAAGGTTGATGTAAACACAATTTTTTTGCACAATTTGCATCCAAATGCTGAAAATGCTGCAAATATATCATCGAAATGAACAATAGCACGATGCACTATCCCCTTCAGAAACATTGTTCATCTGCTTCCAGAGTGGGCTTCACATAAGTATCTTGCATTTTAAATTCGGAAAGCACAACATCATCATCACTATAGTAATGTACACGTGTACTCAAATACATTTTTGCTTAATTTGAATAAATTAAATATTCGGTGTTGTTGACAAACGGTGAAGGCCCTAAGAGCGGAAATACGCTTCCATACATATGTACCACGTTAACGTTGTAAAACGTTCGTTGACGATGTTTCCGAAGATGTTTCCGCCAAACTTTCCAATCCATTCGAATTCTGCATAGTGTATTTTTTCTCTTAACGAAATCAGTTAGGCTCAGCTCCACCTACACCTACTAAAACTTTGAAATAAATTGCCAATTAGAGTTAATAAATCATCCTGTATATTGTGCATACTGGATTGGAGAATCAACATCTGTGAATAGAAGCGAAACACATGCAAGTAAAAAAAGCGCCCTAGTTGCCAATGTACTATATCTACGTTCTACTCTGTCGGGGAGGCTCTCGCTTCTCTCGCCCCGATTTGGCAACGTTCCGCAATAATATATTAAAACATTAATAGGTACATATTAAAGTTCTACTTTTAAAGATGCATTCACGATTTGGGTGGTTGTTTTTGCGCCTGCTTTTTCTAATTCAGAAAGTTTAATTGTTTTTGTTTCTTATTTTCATAGCACAGGTACACGCATAATAAATGTATATGTAGTTGAATTCGAACAGTTGTATCGGATAGTTGTCTCGTGTCGGGAATAGTGATTGTGGTTTTCCGTCTTAGTGTTTCCCTCATACCAGTTTCTCTTTACCAGTGCTGGATGAAGATAGACGATTGGCACAATTGCGTAAGTCTTATTTACCTATCATTTTACCGTAAACCGATACGTTATATATTTGGCCAACATCAAAAATACGTATCCTTAAAGGTATCAGAGGAAAAATACTCGAACATTAGAAGACTGAGGTATAGAAACAAGATTTATAAAATCAGATCTATCAATTGTATACATTACATTTTAACTTAATTAAATCAAGATAGCAACATCAATTTCTACTTTCTCACTGATGAATGTAATTACCTTCATCGTTAATTATTTCCATTTGGAAGAAGGTTTTCGGGATGTATTTCCATATCAAAGCGTTTCCTCCTATACTTTTTTTATTAAAGCAGGTTTTAACAAGGATATACGTTTATTTAAGGACACCAGTGGCATAAAAAGATCTTCTTACCTGTTATTATCTTCATCAATTATATAAAATGGTATAAATACATACCGGTCACGCAATACTGTGGCAAAGCTCGATATACCCGTTATAATATAAGATATCAAAAAAGTTATTCACGAAAATTGTAGACAGCCTTGAAACTAACATTTTTGAAATTATTTTTATGTATGCCATCTTTAGCAAAAGTGTAACCTTGTAACTATTTTGTGTGTGTAAAATTTCAATTTCATCCAAGTTCATTACGTGTAATAAGTTATTGCAATGGATTCTTAAGGCATTAAATTGTTTGTTTGCTACTATATCGCTTAACGTTAGCTGTAGGAAATACCTATGTGTAACGTTAAAAAAAGGCACGGTATAATTCCAATTACATACGCTATTGGGTTTTGCATCGAACTAAAATTCTAGTATCCATTCAAGTTAATAACACAGAGCCGATATTACTGTTCCGACATACTTGCATATCACTAATGAATGCTAATGTAATGTAGGTCGAGACGAACGATACCAAATTGTGCCACAAATTTGCATTTTAATTTCGCCGCCAATATGAGCGGGCGCCGAGTTCTGCGAGGTTATACGTTTGTGTTGCGATTGGTATCTGTGTGCGAGTGCACGTGAACTTGTATCACATATTCCATATACAGCGATTTGCAATATTTAGTAGGAATGCGGGAGCGACAACTTCTTGTATCTATATCGCCTTACAACAGCTTTCATAGCCAATAAATTTCCTACGTACATGCGCGCACAAATATGTCTTCATTTGAGCAACGGATCGACTTGAGTTTTCGTTTAGAATTTTTGATTTGGATTTTAGAGTATACGGAGTTATCTTAAGAATGACGGTGTTCCTATATCATATTTACTGGATTTTTTGCCAAAGGTGTATATAACAATGAATTTATAAACGGGTAGTATGGCACTTCATCTTCGCAAGACGCAGTTATTGAGAGAAATTCCCTGAAAGGAAGGCATTTCAGGGAATTTCTTTGTGTTATAAGAGATTCCACACAAAAATATAAAGCTACCGAAAGAACCTAGAAGCACAATGATGCTACTATCATCTTGGTATAATGTGATATGATACCGCGTAATCTGACGCTAAATGCAGATGTAGGTGCAACTTAATGGGCTAATTTTATCACAGCATGATTAATGACATCATGCGTTAGGTGATAAGTAGCGCAAATCAAAGTACAGAATGGGTTACGGAGATTGTGGCTACACAGAACGTTTATTAATTATTTGTAGAACATGAAAATTCAGCAGTTACAGATCGTCTCAACCCCCGAATCCAGTACAGAGGTTATGAGAATTATTGAATGCTCTGTATTGGATTCGATTTTGCAACTGTGTATCGACACGGTTGCAAAATCGTCGAATAAGCTGTACATTATTACTTCCGGTTCCATTATTTGGGTTTCTGACAGTTAAAATGCATATTTTGAGGAAAACAGTGAAATATAAGAAAACATCATTTTTTTATTTAAGAATCAGTAAAAAAGTCCATGATGTTCTTTATTATTACTCAACATTAACGTAATTTACATTTCGAACATTTTATTTAGGAATTGGGGTATTATATAATTTATTAAATTTAAAGTAAAATATGCAATCCCTTAACAAATAATAGCTTTCACTTTTGTAACAAAATCATACAAATCCCCATATAATACAAGAATATTTAAGAAAGGAATAGCAATTATACACGCATATGATGTTTCAACTTTTAGTCAGTCGATGAACCAGTTTGATCCTCAGATGATGACGAATCTGTTACATGAATAATAAATTCTTCAACGTCATCTTGCAAATTATCAATATTTTTTACATGTGTGACGTAATTTTGCAAATTATCAACTGTTACAGTGCTATATGCTCTTCGAATTAATTCCTCCACATCTTTTACCTTAAATGTGGTATTATTCATTTTTATTCAGTTTTTAACTTGTGGCCATACCATTTCAATGTGATTTAACTCGCAGTGGTAAGGTGGTAATCGAAGAACTTCATGACCTTTTTCTTTTGCAAGTTCGTCAATCTTGCTTTTATTATACTGCGGTTCAATTTGTGGCACGCAAAACAGCAAGTACCATTCTAGCATATCGTCAGTGGTTCGTATTTGTTTCCCACGGAGCTAACTAATGATATTGGTTTTTCTACATGCTGCCGTTGGAATTTTTTTCTAATTTTCTGCAGTGATAGGAAGCATTAATCAAGAACAATCACTGATTTCTGCGATATATTTGGAAGCAATTTCTTAATAAACCAATCCTCCTATGTGTCTGAATCCATCTCATGATGAACACCGGCAGTGTTTTCTTGCAGAGAAATGTATATTCAGCACCAGGAACAAATCCGTTATCATCACCAGCATGAACTAATGCAAAACGAGGTCCAAGCCCGGTTTGGGATTTCGAACCAGTACTTTATCCTTGGATAAAACCTTGTCGACTATTTTGAATTGTAGTGTCTGTCCAAGTTTTATTTACTGCATGCCTTATAATCCATTATGATTCGTCAGTAGTTCGATCTGAAATAATTAAAGTTATAGAAATGTCAAATATCAAGAACTAAATTGTACCTTCTTCACTAAGTTTTTTGATCTCTCGTTAGTATTTGTGCCTCCATCGAATAATGTCGTCCCGTTCGATGAGTATACTTTTACGTCCTACTTTTTTAAATTCGAAACCTATATCGTGTAACAATCTATGTAAGGTTGCGCGACTGAAGTTAGGGAGATCATCATCAGCATTGACAGCAGCAAGAATTGCATTTAATGTAGGTAGCATATTCTGTATAAAAAAACTATGCACTTTACGTCGAGTAGGTGCTTGCGTGTTCTCATCATATGTTTGTAATCGGTCATTGAGTTGTATGCCTTTCCTTTTCTTGGGCTTTTTGGACTTGATAATGAACCAGTTTGTTGCTCCTGTTTTATATTATATATTGTACGCTCTGAGCAACCCAAAGCTTTACTTGCATCTTGAACGGCAGCACTCACATTCATAGCAATCGGAAGTGAAGATAGGGCTAATGACAGCAACTAAGGATAGTAAGAGATAAAAGTTGCCATTATATCCCATACTGCATACGGAGGTTGAGACGATCTATAGTAAAGTTATTTAATAGAATCTTAAGGAAATAGTTCCCCTTCATCATAATAATGGCGCACATTAGACTAATAAATTCAAAATTCGCAAGCTGGAACGCGATAGTCACGTATCAGGAACGCATATATCATGCATTACCTAGTAGCAGGTTATTTCCTCTTCCCTTAACATCTCCCCGCAAGTTCGTTCCACGGAATCTGGCCAATCCCTCTTACATGTTTACGAATGCAGATATATCGTGTATAGTACGTATTCGAGTACGTATTATTAGTGCTCCGATGATGACGTCACGGTTTCTAGGTACCTACCGTTGCAATACTCAGCCCGGGGACTAATAGAGGGCGCACAATATCCAGGCCAAACTTCCGCTTTAGCCACGTTTGTCACTTCATTTCTGACAAGCGACACTCATTTCACGGTGATTTAAATAATTTATAGTTTACATATTTCGCTGACCTGATACGGCTATGGATCAGTTTTATTTGTATATTTTGCATAAATGTAGCAACGTAGTTGTACAGGATGTCACACTGGTGACTGAATATTTTATTACATCGGCATTTTTCATTTTAGAAAAAAAATGTTTTCTAAGTGTTACAAGATTTAAGTTGCACTTTTAAAATATTTTATTCAATGCACAGTCTCCCAAAAATAGTTGTGTATATTTACTTTTTTGAATTATGTGCAGAAAAATGAGACAGTATATGGTTATTTAATTTTAAATTTATTTTACAAGAAGTCCCCATATGCTCGGAGAAGTGGCAAGCGTGGGTCTATCGATAATCTGAGTAACGTCTAAACTGTCAGTAATAGCAATCATTTTGATAACCGAGGAGTTATGATTCAAATTGTAGTCACACGCACGACTGTATCAGATACCCCATCATCCTCAAATTCCTCAAAGAACTACGAGGATGAAACGTATTTACATTTACTTTATAATTTCGAAGACATCTTCCTTTAGAAAATAGCAATTTTCAATCATTTTCAGATGATTTTCAAACTGATTTTAAAAGTTTTCTCAACGAAATCTGGATCAGTACTAAAAACTACACAACTATGAAAATCTTTTTAAATCCTTTTAATAATATAAAAGGGTTCCCATGGTAACCTACCGAATCTGGGACACCAACATCACTGACATAAACAACTATTAAACAACAACTGAGCGTCCAAAATATAGATGAATTTTGATCTTTCAACGCATGCGCAACTACATTACGAGAATATTTTTAAGGTGTAATGCCATCTTTACGTCCAGCTGCAAACTTCTCAAGTTACCCTCGTATGTACATATATGTATATGCATTTTGGAATGAAGCTACTATTATTATTGTTATTCTTAAGCCCTATTATCATCTAGCTGATACCTTCGAGAACACATCAGGTATTATAATTATTTGTAAGCTATAAAAGAGGATTGATTAGTGAAGACCGCATTTATGGAAAATATGCTTATGCTTAAAATTTAAGGCAGGAAAAATATATTTAAGAATCTGTACAAATCAGATAAAAATAAACAAAATAGAACCAAGTTTTCAGCACCTTTTTTGTCTTTTTTTAACTTTCATGCCCATAATTTTTTTGGGTTTATTTAGAGCTTTTCTGACTGTTTGACGCGTTTTTTAAAAAGTTTATTTAATTGCCAAAAGGAAATTTTCGCCGCATCACTGCACATTTGCTTCGTGAATGAATTTGTACTTTATAATTCCCCGGTGTGCCGTCTGACGTGGGATGTCCCGTGTTTACTGTGATTTGATTTGCGTCGAGTCGAATTTGTCCTTTCTAATTCTCCGTTGTGCCGTCTGATGTGGGATGTCCCGTGTTTACTATGATTTGATTTGCATCATGTCGAATTTGTACTTTGTAATTCTCCGGTGTGCCGTCTGACGTGGGATGTCTCGTGTTTACTGGGATTTGATTTGCGTCGAGTCCTTCAAAATTAAAAAAAACAATTACAAGTGTCAACGTAGAGAGAAGTTTTTCGGATTGCAGCAATATGTTAAGTGATGGAAGACACAACTTTGCAATGGAACATTTAGAACAGTATTTAATATTGTTTTCGGGATTAGTAGTTTTTCGAAATAAAAGTTTGGTTTGAAAATGATGATTAGGTCATATTGAGATAATTGCATTTTAATGCTTTTTTGTCAAAATTTTATGCCTTTATAAGTTCCCTTTCCTTTTTTTGTGCCTTATTGAGTAGAATCGGAAATATTACTGTTTATTGCAAATTGCACAAATAACTAAATCTAATTAAGCCAAGAATTAAATTAAATCATCTGTTTAAAAAAAAAGGAAGAGAGTACCAGAAACACGCCACTGCCAAACTGTCCGAACACAATGCCACTAACGAGGCGGATATCTACGACAAACCGCACGTAATGCCGCAGAGATAAAATTATTCGAACACACATTATCGGGAATTGATTGCAGTTTCCCCGTGGGGATATCAAAATTGTACGACATAAAAATAAAACGGGAGGATTTGTAGCCCGGGAAGGGTTCCGACCGGTAACCCGGCACTGACATTGACTAATTCCTCTTTTTATATTTACAGCCAATAACTTCGCGCGGATTACGCAGATTAATGACTTATGGGGTTATTTAAATTCATCGATCCTTTTACACGTCTACAAAAACGCACCTAAATTAATTAATGCGGAAGTTAAGTTAATACACAGCTGTTGTCTGTTAATTACCGGTTTAGTCCGTGATAAAATGACGTTGTAGTATACGTTATGTTGGGGAATGTTGGGGTATGTTGGGGAAATTTATTTCGGAATCGTCAATTTGCGTAAATACAATGGATGTCCGGTTACTAAGGTACGTTTGCGTGACACTGCCTATGTTTCAAAGCATGTCATCAGAAGTCAGATGGGAACAGATTCTTCGCTACTCTAATGCACAAGAGAAATTCAGAGCATTTCATAACATGATTGAAGCTACATAAAAAATATGTTTTCCTGAAACCTACAAAAAAGTAAGCAGCACTAAGGAATTAAATTGGAAAACGCAAGAAGTCAGAGAAGCTAGAAATAAGCTAGACGCCTTATATACAATATTTCAGACAACAAAAGATCCCAATATATTACAACTATATACACAAGAAAAAACAACATATCAAGAGGTGGTCGCTAATGCCAAAAGAAAACGATAAGAGTCGCAACGCATTACTGCTCCAAACAAGCAACAAAAAGTTTGGGTAATAATCAAGACGGTATCTGGTAAAACAAGAGAAACTGGCTGCTGTTACCAAGTGGAACTCACAGCGGAGGACTTCAATAAGTACTTTGTGCAAATTTGTGCAAATACATGTTATTTTTATCTAGTGGGCCTGCAAGAAATAACAAACATCATCAGCAATTTAAAAAGAAAGAAAACTAAAGATATATACGGGATGACTACAGCTTTGCTAAAAGACATCTCCGGAGAAATTGTCGAGCCTTTGTCAAACATTATTAATCACTGCTTAATAACTGCTTGTTGCTCCGATCAGGTTGAAACTTGCAAGCATTTTAGATGTGCATATGTACTGCATAAGTGGCTACTGTCATTGGTTTAGGTTCAGTACTACGTGTGCAGTGACAGCCGCAAAATGTCAGTTCCGATCGAAACATACTCCAAGTTTGAAGTGCGAGCTGTCATTCGTTTCTTGCATGCAAATAATGAAACACCTATCGAAATTCATAAAAACATATTGAAGACTTACGGAGAAGGCGTTATGAATCGAAAACAGGTTAATGTTGGGTGTAAACAGTTGAAAAGTGGACGCACAGCTCTGAAGGATGATCCAGAAGGTGTGCGAAAAAAACCATCAGCAACGAAAACGTATGGGAATCAATTAAAGGCCGATACGCTGATTCGAGACGATCGTCAGTTGAAAATACAGGAAATTCCTCTACTGACCGGCATTCCTATAAGCTCTGTTAGTGAAATCGTATCTGATTCGGGTACCAAAACTGTTGACCGACACAAAATGCAACGAACGGCGGCGGCAATTAAGCTTTTAACGCGCTATTGTCAGGAAAACGGATTTCTAGAGTCTATAGTGACAGGAGACGAAACGTGGGTACGCCACCATACTCACGAATCAAAAAACAACTCGATGACATGGAAGCATCCGAGTTAACCAACACCGAAAAAATTCAAAGTTCAGCAGTCGACCGAAAAAGACAATGGCAACTGTGTTCTTGGATATGCAAGCCATTTTGCCCATAGAGTTTTTACCACCGAAAGCCACAATCAGTAGCGATATTTATTGTCAAATTCTCAAAAACCTACACAAAACCATTCGGAAGGTTGGCGAAAGGAATCAGGTTGTTGCATCACAATGCAAGACAGCACACCTAAAGGCCTGGCTTCAGAAGCACAATGAGGAAGTCATTGTCCATACGCGCCATAGTCCAGACCTGGCTCCGTCTAATTTTCATTTGTTTGGACCGTTGTCGGGTAAAAGGTTTGAAGACGACGAATGACGACGAATTCAAGAAAAAATACACCAGTATTTTACAAATTTGGATCGCATCTTTTACGAAGAGGGTGTTTCGGCCACGGAACACTCTGTATATTTTAATTTATTTTATGTTTTCTTATTGCTAGTATTAGTTTGTGTTTAAATTGTTGTAAAGCGGATGTACCTATTTACGATTTCATTTGAAGTTTAGCCGCAAGGATATTCCTCATAGTTAGTTAGATAAATTTCGATTTATTGGGGTGGCCCGAATTATGTAGAACTCAGTATTGGCGGCAACATACTTTGATCCGTTCGTAAGTCCTTTCTCGAATATACCTTCGGTTTAAGGCATAACTAGAAAAGTAGCTAACAGTTGACGCTTTTACTTAGTGTATCTTTGATTTCTATAAATAAAGTAGTCTGTCTGTTACTCACAAATGTACCTTAGTAACCAGACATGCCTCGTCTAAGCAAGAACTAATTTTTATCCTGATATTTTGCTTAGCAAAGCGTATACTAAAGCGTTTCTTATAGTCTATGCTAATTATACGACTTCGATTTTACAAATGGGGGAAATTTAGATCAATATCTGGAACAAAATTATATTCTCTTGCGAAGGAACCTTGTCAGTACCCATCGGGAAAGTCTAAAATACCAATTTCTTTGTAAAATCACCCGTTTCGTATTCGCCTATGTATATTGTATACGTATATAGACAGCTTGAACGTGCCCCAAACGTGTGCTTGAATATAAGTTTGGAGTTTGGTAACGGTTGGGGATCAGAATAGGAAATACCGGCTTTTACCACTTTACGTTCGCTGTGTTGTCAGTCAGTGTATGTATATGTTGGTGTATTGTACATACAAACATAGGTAGGTATATGGAAAACTGGAAGAACAATTAATCACAATCGTTATCGTTTTAATGGAAAACGTCACGACACCCGAAGAAAATTTACAGCACTAGTTCCCTCTATGTGGAGGTATGTGAAAATATTTTGGTATATAATATACAATGCACAAGTATAGATAAAAATTCAAATTTACATGCATACTGAATGTGTTTGTATACAAGTGAGTAAACAGATATCTTCACTAATTCGCCATTGAAAGAATAATTTGTTTCTTATTTGTTTATATAAACGTGATATCCGTTCTAACTTCTGCATTTGTTATTGTGTGGATTTTATTTACGCTGATCATGGTACACTCTTGGAAAAATATTGCCGGGCAGTCGACAGAGAGAAAAGATGGTACTACAGAGTAAATCAGCTGGGTTCGAAACAGTTTTTCATTAACCTCGAGTAGCGTATATTTTTATTTTTAATCAGATGTTAAAAAAAAACAATAGTAAATGTGTATCACACAGCCAGCACGAACTTTGAATTACAAAAACCATTAAAATCAGAAATGAGCAGACATCTGAAAGAGTTGATGTTTAATTAATATGCATACATACATATACAAAGTGACCGTTTCATATAGAACACTCATGAGTTTAAAGTAGAATTTACCTTTGGATAAACATACAGAAATAATATTTGCAGTCGGTTATACTAGGTAGCAATTAGTTTTATTAAAATTTGTTCAGAGCGACCACCACCCGAGCTTTTCAGCACTAGTGCGAATACAAAAAGCTTTGAGACTGTGTCCAACTACCATCTGAAGTATGCTCTACCGTTGTAGTATCTTGAATGCGAGTACTTTTCAATCGATTATCGCGAACTGTTTATGTATTTTAATCGTCACATTGAAAAGATAATATAATTTTCGAACATATGCTAGTTTCATACTCAAATAAAACAAGCTTTTTTTCGTGCAGGTTTGACCCATTCGGAAAAGCAGGCAACAAGCAGGCAATGCGATAATTACATTGAAATAATGTAAATAGCTCGAGATAGAGAATACCAAACGCGATTGTTTGAAACACGTTTGCGCTGCGTGTGGTAGACGGGAATTTATGTGACGGACGGACTGCTTTGATCATGTGAATACATATGGGTTTCTATGAGATAAATTGCATAGCTGTTGGAACCAACTTCCGCCGCAGATGATGACAACAAATGTATTTCATTATCCTTTCAATTT
The DNA here is from genome assembly GCA_031763485.1 of Osmoderma eremita. Lineage (NCBI taxonomy): Eukaryota > Metazoa > Arthropoda > Insecta > Coleoptera > Scarabaeidae > Osmoderma > Osmoderma eremita. Next base: position 13,387 of record JARFOC010001173.1, on the reverse strand, counting down.
GTGTGCGCCTCCGATGGCGAAATGGGAAATGAATTATAATAAAGTAAAGTGGTTTAATTGGTCGCTTTTAAATTTAATGTTGTATTTGAGTTAATAAAAAGTAAAAATGTCGGAGAAGGTGTAACTGATTCATTAATTTGGATGTAATCCATTTCTTTTATAATTCAGATTTAGAAGCTTATTCACAAGGAACGATCTTGCAAAAAAGAGATCGTATATGCTTGCGGTTTTTCAATTTGTTGGTACTAAATATTTAATGTACTGGCTGTAAAAATTTCTCTACACGTTTATCCAATTTAATAACTGAAAAGTGCTTAAAGATACCGGTTATAACTCAGTGCGTTACATATGCAAACGGAAAATTCATAACGCATTTGGAAGCGGCGAAATATTCATAGAGTTTCGAATATGTTTCCATTTCAAGCAACCACTTACGCAACAAACTTCGCGACGATCTCATTGATATTTAAAGCAGGCATTTGAATTTTCATTAAATTTGCGCGTATCGATTTAACAATCACCGAAACTTGGGAAGTGTCGATGCTACCGCTATAAGTTCCATAGGGCGTGCGCCTGTTCCGCAACGATTTCTTGTTGAAGAATATTTTCGAGTTACAAGCAACAAAGTTCCAGCCCTAATTATGGGGCGGATTTGGATGGAAGGGTTTAATTTATTTACAACACACGTCGACATTATTTGCGAATTTCCTCCATAAATTCGTACGCCGCCGTGCGATAGGGGCATAGCGTGTAATAATTCTCATACACGATTTCCGCGTTGCGACAATGTTCGGAAAGTCTTTATTTGACTTCTGCATTAGGCGAGACAAGTCGCGCGAGCGCTTAGTAAACCTGAGTGTTTGCCAACGTGTGAAAAGCACGTGAAGATTAAACTAATAATACGTTCCGATCTGAGTTTCGATATTCAGATATTTACTTATTTGAAGAAACTTTGTGAGTTTACTCGAATAATATATCTCTTCCAAAAATAAGCTCGTTGAGAAATTAAGTTAATTACGTTCTTATGAAAGATGCACGTCTCATTGTTTCTACAGAATTGGAATAAATAAAGACTGACTTTAGAATCTGAAGTCTGACAGTTTCCTCTACGAGGCTAAATGCGTCAAAATATTTCGTAAACTTTGGACATTACAATGTTAGAATTGCTGGAACTAGGACGATACTCATTCTTAGTTATAATGCGACCACAGAACATTTCCACCTAGTTGTAACCACTTAGAATGCAAGGCAACGGAAGAGAAGGAAAAAGTAGTGAAAAAATTGCCGTCCAGAAAATCAATACTATCTTAACAACGAAGGGAGTTTTAACAGTCTAGAATTCAGTACCTATTTTGGAAGCCATTGCAGTGATATTTGTAACATGAGCTATATGTCTTTGGTTTAAATTTTACTTAAAAAACATTAGTTTAAATTAAAAATAAAATCAGGGCTATACGTATTCATTGCACGTACTCTAACAATTAATGGATCTTTTCAAACATATCACCACAACTGCGCTGCCGTGGGCGTACAAAGGTTTGTTTATTTGCAACTTCAAGGGAACAGACTATCTGCTGCATGTAAGTCTATATAAATTCAGGGCATGCGTAACGTACTGGTGTAGTATTCCCAGAATTCTCGTTTACGAATTCTATCTGTTTCGTTTTGAGTCAATACTGAAGCAATTATATTGCATATTATTCCAACAACTGCGTAGCAACATAATGCCTTTTTACCTTTTCACATGTGCACATTAAAAATGTTTAGTAATTTACATGAGTGGCCTATTAGATGTTTCTGTAAATTTAATTGAGGAAAATATGTTTCGAATATAAAAAACATCAAAAATGCCAAAAACAATTAACCGTAAAAATGCCATTATCGGCGCATGGTTTATTGCTAAAATCACCTCAGAGCTCTACACGCTTCGTTGTTGCCAAGCACTAGTATTTGAGATTTATTATGGTTTAAATTAAGCGAAAGAAGTAATGAGTTATCTACAACAGTTGATAAATCCCGATTAATTTTAGTATGGCATCGTTCCAATTAGCACGTTTGAAGGAAAAATAAAGTTGTGAATCGTCTGCGTATTGATGCTCCTTTGCATATTTAAAATTGTTTAAAGCTGATTATGTGTATAATGAAAATGAAATCGGGCTCAATATAGAGCCTTGAGGTACTCCCCGATGTAATCTAAGTGGTGTTGAAAGTTTGCTTAACTTTACACATTGGGTTCTATCAGATAAATAGGCAGCGATTAAATGTGGGTGACCCAAGTGCGCGTGGCTGTACCACCCTCCCCATGTTTGCAATCCACAATCCACAAATGGAATGAACTTTGCGTGAAGCCTTTCGCTGCCAGGGTTTGGAGAAGAGATTTATGGTTCACAGTGTCGAAGGCTTTAGCATAGTCAAGAAGCACTAGGACATATATTTGAATATATTTTTGAAATGTTTAAAATCTGTTATGGTTTCCCAAAATGTTATGTATGTGTGCATGTATATCGGAATTCAGGTGTGAATAGTTGGTCTGCTATTTCTTAAGTTGTTCAGTTTTAGCTAAACCTAACAGATGGAGTGAGCACGTGATGATCGTGCATCGTCCGCATGCAAAGCCGGTTTTACACTGGAAAACAGAACAATATAGGTTAGGTTAAAAATACCCCTTACCACTTTGTTGTGTAAAAAACTCTGTATACGTATTTCGGCAACTAAGTTGCCATCCTCAGCAGAAAACCGCAAAGGAAAATAATGTAAGACGTAGCACTCCCAAAGCAATACAGCTCTTCGAACGCCACTAATAATTAACATTGGTAATTAGTGGCATTCGAAGAACTACGTTTAAAATTCCAACACTACAAAAAAACAACACCAAGAAAACGTACAAATATACAAAGTATATTGACACTGTTTAAAAACTCAAATTAAAATAGAATTCCCGTTTATGTCATATTCGTATCACTGACTATCGAAATCACTGGTAGAAGAGTCTGAATCGCCTGAATGTAACACAAAATTTTCTTGTACACATTCAACAACTATGTCCAATTTCAACTATGTCCATATTTCTGTTTCAATTTTCTTAACATGATTTATTACATTAACCCAGTTTTCTTTCGATACTTTACCTATATACGGAAGCAATAACTCCCGTACTTCCTTTAATTTAAAAGTTGTGTTGTGTCTTGCTACATCGCCATTGACTGGTACATATATTAATTCAATGGGGTTCACCTCACAATGGTACGGAGGTAGTCTTAAAGCTATTTTGTTTTGCGTTCATCAATTACCTACTTGTCTTTCTTTGTTTTGTTTTACTAAAAATAACAGTTCTGGCTTAACCATGTCAGCGTCATACTGAATGCCATTTTTTTCAAGCTAAGATTGAATATCTGCTTTTTTCGTAGCAGTGGATGACATTTTTTCAATTTTCCAGGAGTGGTATGCACAATAACACACGCTTCTTCCAGTGGGCAGTACTTTTTGAAACCATGTTTCAAAAACTGTAGAATTCATCCTTTATGATAATCGCCTATTTTTTTGACTCGAATAAGAGCAAACCATTATTTACAAATCCATCCTCAGATCCTATGTGTAAAATTATCAAGCGTTTACCTTTGCCAGTGGGATGCTTGAGACCTGTTGAGAGACCTTCTACAAATGCTTGGCTTGCACTTGTAATCGTCTCATCCACCTATATTTTCTGAACTGTGTAGCCTTCGTTCAGCCACGTTTCATTAAGATAATATATCTTTTTTCTTTGTTGCCTAAATAATTGAGTTTGACGCAAATAAACTCGCCTCCATGCAACAATTTCATTTTTCTCCTTAACAAAGCGAGACATTTCCTTGAATCTAAAACCATTGGAAATTTATACGCAAGAAAGGCTTCAAAATTGTGTTTTGCCTAAAATTAAATGGCTTCAACAATTTCCACAGGGTGCTTCTCCTTAGAGATTAATTTTTGCGACACAAATATCGAATATATAGAAAAAAAAACCAGATCAAAACTGAAATAAGTAAATACAGAGAAATAAAGGGATTGTGGTGTAGTTATGTTCGATTATATAAGAACATTGCGCGTCCTTGCTAAGCAATACCACGATGTATTGTACATTTTAAATCAATGAATTTAATTTATTATTATCTTTCTGTCCTAATTTGGCAGTGCAATTGTTATATTTGTTTTTAGCAATAGCTATTCGGTGAATATGGTATAGGAACCAACGACAGTTTATTTCTGATCAAAGTTTGTAGTTCGTCGTTTTTGCTTTGTATGTATATACTGTATACAGGATTGATGGTAGTAGAAATCGAATTAGGTCCAAACTGGAAATTACATTTTATTGTACTTACAATCCATTACACTCTTTCCTAGAATCCAATATAAAAGCTTACAAAAGAAGAAATTCTGGCAAGATATTCGATATGGTCGAAATAGGGTTTCCGCGTTACCGAACAAAGGAAATTGTTTAGGCGGTAGTGACGGGAGGAAAAGTTCCCTTGTAACCAATATCTCGATGGAACACATTAAAGGAGCAATTATGTTTTATTTTCCGAATTGCCAGCGGAAAATATATTTGGTTAAGTGAGTTTTTCGGCCGTCAGTGTGAACGAGTTGAGTAGAATGTTTCGTAAGGAAAAATAATTTAATTACACTAAAAATCGACCCCGGAGGCGGCTCAGCGGTCAAGAAAAAAAAACGAGTGATGAGGCGAAAAGAACGGCCCAAACCGGCGACTCGGCCCGAATTGAATTCATTCAATGGCGTTCGGGCTGATGGATACAGATCCTCCAATTCGATCACATATTATTCGTTCGAACCCTCCATTAGCGCTGAATTGGACGTGAGAATTTTTTATACGGAACGTGTCTTAAATACGAAGCCAGCGTATATAGATACATAGATATATTGAATACTGCTTTAAGCATGTGCGGTCCGTAGTATTTCTTCCTCTACATTTGGTGCTTGTTATTTGGAGATTCTTTGTGCAGCACTCATACATAAGTTTTCTAACCAAACCTAAATCGTCAGTATATGGGATGTGCCGAATAGAGCGAGTGTGATTTCCCTTCCAATTTTTCATGTTAGCATGGGCCATCGAAAACGAAACTGATTGAATAACTTGCAGGGAAACAATCAAATGTTATTCCCGACTTTTCCAACTCCCTCACCAATGAATTTCAAATCCCGAATGTCTCATGTACCATTTTCAGTGGCGAACCTCGTATATGCAGAATCAAAGAATGCAAAAGAAAATCACAACCAACTTCTCTGGGACACCCTAGAATTCGTGGATTGTAGGACTCAACACATTATTCGGATAATGTGATTGATATCGCACGGCTACCCATAAAAAACTAATTGGTTTTCTTTCTTGACCACGTTGTTATTATTGAATATAAAATATGACTTTTTAGAGCTTGACAATACTTTGTATCTGGTAGAAATAAACTGAAACGAGTTTTATTGTTTTTACTCTGTATTCCTTGATTTTGATCGAGTAAAAGCCGAAGTAATTCAATTGTGAATTATATTATGAAAATTTTGTGAAAAATGGAGACTACCAACAGTGTTATACTCGGCATAAAGATATTTTTTGAATGTCGACGCATTCCTGGAAAGCATTAAAAAATCATCATATACATGCCAAAGGCGAGCATTGAAATATCGCCTGAACATGGAAGATTGTTTGTTGTCTGCAGCTATTACTGCAACTGGGTAAAAAACCATTAATTTTTAATTTTAGTTCATCTTCTAGTGTTGTTGCTCCGTTATTTAAATCAATGTGTGCATAACCTCTACAACTATTAATCACGTCCATCCACTATTGAAGCAGATGGAATGGATGGAACATTAGAATGATGACGTTCAAGAAGAATTTAGGAACTTGTTGGATGGATCATATCACAAAACATGTTTAATTTAGGAGCTCGTTGGTTGTAATTGATGCCATCAGAGTGCGAACATGTTGAATTAAGGAACTTGCCCATTGTCTCTTTTGTATACAGATAAAGACAGGAAGAGGCCTTAAGATATTTAACGTGAAGAGTCAACTTAACAACCGAACTATCTGTCCAATTCGAGCATTTATTAAAACTATGTGAAGTATACTTGAAAATCCAAGTAAAATCATTATTGTATACTATTATTCCACGATCAATCCCAGTAAAATCATTATTATATACTATTATTATGGTTATTAATTCAAGTGGTAAATTTAAATTTCCATTTATTAAAAAAAAGAACACCTGGGGTGCTTGAGGTTGAGTTTAGTAGCCGACTCAGATATAACAACCAAGTGTCAATTTTTTTATATCATATATTAACTACGGAGGCGGTTAGTCATGACCGCCTCCGGTCTAATGGCAGTCCTTGAAGGATTATCCAAAACACCACTTGGGTATTAAACATATAATGCTACTCCAGCTGCGTTAAAGACGAGTCGTAATTTATTTAAAAGCAAGCTGAAAAAAAGTTTTTGTTTCAAAATGTATTTTATTATTTCGAGTAATATTTTAGTTTTTACGAATAAGTGTAGTATAATATGTCTACCCATTACTTTTACATTATTAGTCTCCTAGGTATACACTGATTCACATAATGCTTGTCTATGTAAATATATTCATACATGAATTTTTCAATTTTGTGTAGTGCCGCGACTACATTTCTACTACAGCCAATGTGGCACTAAAACCCGCCACTTTGCACAGTTTTGTAATGTAACTCTAAGTTTGAAATGAAACCGAAGGCTCTCTAAGTTTGTTTGAACGTTCCTGTCTGTCCCAAAGATGCAAAATCTCCAACGATAATGGTGAACATGTGTTTGGAACAAATATTATACACAAACTGATGTCACCACTCTTTTGTGTCGCTCTGAGTGTAGGCTAGTTCTAATCACAAAGTACTTTTTTCTTGAAAGCCCTTTTCCTAGCAAAATCTCTCCCATGAAATGATTACTGCGGTCTCGCAATTTGTGGTGATTCCATACGTGCTATCACACAATAGAGGGTACGAAAGAGAGTTTTTGGAAAGGGGAGTTCGCTGTTTTTCAGGTCAATTTCAAGAATTCGAGCTATTTCCTAGTTCCAAGTTTTCATTCGTTCTCCATTCGTCCCATTCTATGCTGCTCCGCAATTCTTTTCAACCAGAATACTCTCTTCCGCCCTAACCAGATAACCCAACCAACCCACTTGTGCTGCGATGAGTGTGGTTATAGGAATAACTCCTAAATTCGTTCTGAAACCGGCATTCCTTTTCGTGCCTCCCCTCCCCCCCATTTTTATCAGTATTCTCAATGGCTGTTGCCTTCGATTAGATTCTTTTTGTTAAAACCCATGATTCACATCCATATGAAAATGTTGGAATGAAAACTGCTTTATGGATTTCAATTCTGGTCTGTGTGTTTACTTCTCCTTCTTCAGGAAAACTCATTTCAAAGGACGAGCAAGTCTTGTTGTTGATTTTATTCTATTCTTCACTTCAGCCTCTATTTCCCTAGGCTATCCATAATTTTCTTCGCTCATTTGTCATGTTTCACCTCTGTCGATTCTCTATCTATATTCAGTGTTTCTTCTGCTTCTATTTTAGAGACTAAATAAATTTATGTCTTTACCTGGTTAATTTTCATCCCGGATTGTCTCAATGTTTTACACCACACTTCAGCTGATCTTGTTAATTCGGTATCATTTGGAGACGTAATAATTAGGTCATCAGCAAATAGATTTCAAGAAGGTGGTTTCTTGATATATCTGGTACCTGTGGTTATAGCTTTTGTTAATTTGTTGTTTGGCAAGGCATCAATAGCCTTTCTAACATTGTTTGAATCAAGAACCATCAGAAGTGCCAAAACAATTAACCAACAAAAAGCCATTACAGCTCAATAGTTTTTATTACTGGAATCACCATACTAGCAAAAGCAATGAAACGGGTGCAAGCACTTGCTTTCTCTAGTATGATAATTCCAGCATAAAAATCATGGGTCCGTAATAGCCTGTTTAATTGTTTAGTAGTAGATCTCTTCTGAGTCTATTTTCTCGAATTCTCTCGTAAATTTGCGTTCTATTAACGCATTATTTATTTCCACACGCGTATATTCACTTAGCTCGCCTGCAACCAATCATTTTGATCACAAGTGCAAAATATCAAATACCCAAAAATACAAATTTCCACGCAATATCTATGTACAAATTACTCTCTGTCATCGGATGCGATAAGCGCTAATTAGAATTGTATCTGTACGAAATCTTCAGACGCCGGCAATTTTCTAAACGTATTGCGAATTTCCTGCGCGTGCTAATTTGAGGCAGCACGATACGGAAAGTGTTAAGACACCGACTTACGATCGCAAAACTACTACCTGCGCCAATCATAAATTCTAAGTTTTCATGCAAACAGTCATAAATATCCTCGGTAGAAGTAGGGCGGGTGTATTACTAATTATGCAGATACATATCGATAAAGCTAACCAATGCTTCCTTTCGTATGTTCCAACAGGAAAATTCTAATAGGATTAATTGAGATCGTGATAGCACGTTGAGGAAGGGCGGAATATTCAATGGAAGAATCTTGCCAATTTTTTTCTCATGTATTAACTTTAATAATCTAGGAAGGATCATTTCTAATTAATTGATTTATTGGATTTAATCTTTACATTTTTTATGACAATATATTTGTATATTACATTAAACGTATACCCAGGTGTCTGCTGGTTAATTATAAGTAAAGCTCTTGTAACGTACTTGTTTAACAGTTATTTGGTGCTCATTTACATATGTTGATTAAACTAAATGAAATGCAAATATTTCCACTGTAAATAGTATGGGTAGTAAAAAAACTACTCCATATTATGGTCTAAATAAGCTTGTTTGACAGTTATTTCCTCAATAATTTATGTTGTTTAAATTAAATGGAATACAAATACCTATTCTGTACACACCATGGGTTAATAAAAGAGCTAGCAGAGAAAATACACATCGGATAAACAAGTAATTGAAGTGTAAATAAACTAAATATGCATGGTAAATTTCAGGGTAAGGAGAATGCTTGTTAGTAGTCCCTCTTCTGTTTTATTGTTCAGTACTCCTTATATTTTTTATGAATAACGCTCTTATATATTTAAAATGCAGATTAAAACATAAGATCAACTTTTGAGCATTGCAAAACTTATCTAACTATCGTTAATTAAATTAATTTGTTTCGGTATTACGACATTACAGGCAAATAAACTGAACTCTTTTGCCTACAAGATTACTTATGCCCGGTTTCTGAAAGGTCACTTTATCGGTTCCATAACTTTATCGAATCGATAAACTCCGTTTGGGTTTCTGAAAGTTGTCGATCAGTAAATTATCCCTTCCATAACTATCGCTCAGTTAAGCGTTATATCAAAACGTTCCTAGATGGCCCTAGTGTATGCACTCAACTTCTCTTTGGTAGGAAGTTGGAATAATCGCGGGAAACATCTGTTTCGTAATTTTAAACACAACCAAAGGCCAGGCGTAAAATTTGTCTACCTGCAAGAGCAAGCGAGAATTAATATATTGTTGACTATAGAAACACTACGTGGAAGGTCGAAATTTAAGCGAAAAAAATTTGCTGTTTTGAAATCTTTTTATTATTTTTACAAAAATAAAATAAAAGAGTATTAAGTTGAATATAAGGACACATGTTAACGTTAAACGTAAATATGGAAAACTTAAATGCATTTGAAAACAGATTCACATTCAAACAAGTATTAGGGCAAAGATAAACATGGTTAGAATTACAAAATTGAGAAAAATGTAAATAGTAAAAAAAAAAAATACCCTTACCACCTCGATGAGTGAAGAACACTCACTCAGTGTTATTCAAGTGGTGTTCTGTGTGGTGCAAATCTCCCAGAGTGCGACGTCTAACATTATCTTCCTTCGTAGTTTCTGCTGAGGATGGCAACTTAGTTTCCGAAATACGTATCCAGGAGTTCTTCACTCATCGAGGTGGTAAGGGTGGTAAATTTATTGTAATAGAATAACTTTTAATTGAAAGTATAAATATTAGCTTATAAATATGTATCACATTTTTAAAAAATATATGGAATCAATACTGTTCTCTGTAAATTGTAATTCCAGTAATCAATTTTACATGAAGAAAATATTTAGTGTTCAAAACGTGAAAATGTGTTTTCTTAATTCATTTATAATAAAGTCGATATTACCAGTAATATGTATAATAAAATCACCTCTTTTAACGTTCATTCATCGTTGTTCAGTGTATGCTTCCTTGTTTACAAACTGACAACTGCTGCTGCTTATTTGCTGATATTTGTTGACGCTATCGATATATTCTACTGCGCCGGCGTCAGTTAATGTTATTTGGTGGGTATGGTTCGGAGAACTTGTTGAGAGGATAACCCGTTTTGCTTATTTTCTGTCTCTCAACTTTGTGGACTCGATAACTTTGCTTTCAGAAACCGGGCATTACTAAATGTATTTATTGTTTGAATAATTCCTTCTGGATTATATCCACACTAAACGTCAACCTTTCAACCCTTATTCTTTAACTCCCTTTTATACCGGGTCTATATTTTATAAACACCATATCAGATTTTTCCATAATTACTGTTTCCTAGCAGCTTTGTTTCTTCACCCACTATGAATAATACATACAAATGCAGTGTATCGGACACATTACCACACACAACTGACAACGAGTGAAGTAGGAACTGCCTCTATCAGATCGTGCACGGAATGGCGTATCCTGTAATTAAGGATGTAGATCTAATTATTCCTCGTCCTTATTTCTTGATACCTCCCATTTCCTTTTAAATTAATTAAAATTTCCTTATTCTATCGGAGCCCTGTTTCCCTTTCCTAATGGAATATTACCAACATAAAATTCCTGTACAGATTTTCATGTGCATATATTGACAGATAAAATTTGATAGGTTAGGTTTTGGGTTATAAATACGGAAATAATTACATTGTGAAAGTTATAACAAATGTTGAAAATGTTGTCCATTATTGTCGGAACAAATATTTATTCTGTATTTTAAATTTTCAAATACATTTTGGAGTTCTTCTACGGTGATGTTGTTAATTTCCCGTCGTATTGCTACTTGCAACTCCTCTAGATCATGTAGTCGATTTCTGAACACTTCATTTTTTAAATTGCCAAACAAATAATAGTCCATCGGTGTAAGGTCTGGAGAGCGTGGTGTGCCTAATATGAGCTCTAATACAGTCATCAATTCAACGTATCCTCGCGGGGCTGCATTCAGTCGTTGTGGGAGTACATATGGTCCAAACAGTTCATCGCCTGATAACCCTCCCAAACATTGACGGATAGATATGGGTAGTTCGCGAACAACCTAGTTCAAAGACACGTATCTTTGCTAAGACTCGAATGAACTACTTATATCACTAAAATTATCCTTTGCAGTTCCCAGTTCATCGTTCATTTATAATATTATTGCTATTTTTGGGTTCATAAAAAAGGTACAATTTATGCAGTGCGTATTAAAATGATGTTTAATGAATATATCGTATCACATACGAACAATTGTTTTACCTGTATCGCCATATTGTAGATTGGAAGGTAGTGCATTAGGTATGTATGAAAGAAAAAATAATACTGGATAAATTTCATTAGAAATATATTTAATTTACTCCTATATAAATATTGATTTTTTATACTTCTATAGGAAAATACCAAATAAATAAAAGTAATACAATAAATAATAGACAATCCAAAAAATGTCGATCAGTCGATCCAGTAATCTGAAGTGAACTTGGTGAACTGCGAACCAACTCAAAGATGCAGTTCAGTAAAATGAACTAGAAGTAAAGACTGTTACACTCACCGTGGAACCGAAAAACAATTCTCTTTTTCTAAAATATTATTTTATGATGTTTCGTAACTATGTATTTGGGATAAGTTTCAGAATTGTTTTCCTGTAGATTTTAGGCAAACATCTGCCGCATTCATAAAATTTTTCCTTG
>JARFOC010001172.1:120212-166237 GCA_031763485.1 Osmoderma eremita | reverse complement strand
CTATTTGGAACAGATTCTACCAACTTACGCGTATAATCAGGCGAAATACTGTTCCATTCTTGTAATAAAGCATTTTTAGGTCATTCCTATTGGATATTCGATAACTACGCACTTTTGTTTCAAGAATATGCCACAAATTTTCAGTTATGTTAATATCCGGTGACTGAGCTGGAGTTTTCATCGTACTGCGACAGTTATATAACAACCATTCTTGGACCGCACGCGAAGAATGTTTTGGATCGTTCTCCTGATAAAATTGAAAATCATCTGCTATGTCAAGTTTTCTGGCACTAGACACTAAATTCTGCTTAAGGATGTTTAAGTACATAAAATGAAGGTTTCCTACACCAGCAGCAGAAACACAACCCCAGAACGTTTAACAGTTGGTTTTAAATGTTGCGATTTTAGTTCTTCATTGTTTTTCCTCCACACACTAACCTTCACATCTGAGCCGAACAGATTTAATTTGCTCTCATCGGCGAATAAAACAGTTTTCCGGAAGTTGAAATCTTTATCTAGGTGCTTTAATGCGAACTCTAAGCGACTTCTTTTATTCTTCTGGCTTATGAACGGTTTTTTCCTGGCTATTCGTTCGTGCAAATCGGCACGCCTGAGAGTTCTTCGAACAGTTTCTGCATTTACGGTCTTTCCCAGAACACGTTGCACCTCCAGCGTTAACTTAGGAGCACTTAACAGTGGATTATTTCTAGATTGCCTAACAATCCATCGCTCGTCATGTTCGTTAAATATTTTTTTGGCTTATTTTACGTTTGTTCTTCACTCTATTTTCGTTATATCGTTCAATAAATAATATGCTGTATCGTGAATGCACTTTTATTTAAGATTTTTGCAATTTCTCGCTGACTTTTATTTTTCTTATGGTGCAAATTTACTAATTCTCGCTCCTCCAACGTTGTCTGTCGACCCATATTGAACTACTCACAATTATGAGCCGTTTGTGAGAAAATCGTACTTCACAGTTGTGACAGCTACAGAGGTAAAGTACAGGTGCATCTAGGGGCTTTCCCTATTCGTATAAAAATTGTATATCGGGTACTGTGATGTTGAATACGTAACCGTTGTAATGTTATATGGTTTTATGGAATTAGTTTTGTTCTTTTTGTGTAATATATTTGAACAACAGTAGATATAATATATTTAATTTACTTTTCCCAAATAATTAGTTTTCCAAACATTTTCAGCTTTTTACCAAATTATATACCACTGCATCTTTTTCACTGTGAGTCACTGTATAATTTTTTTTTCTCCCATATATCGATACGAGATTCTAATCTGACCTGCCATGAAAAATCGTAGTAACTTGTTAAGTTGTAGTGTGAATTGTTCATGCAGAAGACGTAAAACATTTCGTGCCAAGCATAAACTGTTTCACATTTAGGTTTGATAGGGTTAGACCGTTCATGAGAACCCAACTTGTGACATGGGTTTCATTTATTTCATATAATAGGTGCCCCATGGTTTTCACAATTTAACATTTTAAGTAGCAGCAAGAATGTATCTTTTTAAATATAAAATATTCTTGTCTAAGAAACAAAATATATGAGACATGAGAAAATAAAATAATAATAATAAATAACATAATAATTCTAAATAGGAAAAATCCTTAGTTTAAAGCAATATATGTATAACACATACTTTCAAGTTGTTCCTATCATCAAATTACAACAATCACAAAATAGATTAGGCCTAATCCAGGGAAATAACAACTTGTGCTTCAGACGTTTGATTTCAGTAATATTTTTCCCAACCCTACTTTGAGTAGTAACTTTGCTATTATGATAGCAATAATAATAGTTTTTATTACAAAATATACCATATATATACATATATATATATAACAACATCATTACCTAAATACTATCCATATACATTCAATTATCGCTTAAATACTTCTTACAATAACATTATTACTTCTTAAGATATAATACTACAATGCATACTGTAAAACCCAGTTATTATTTCATGTATACGATAATCATATCATTAATTAAGAATATAAACGTAGTACCTTTCCTGTTTTTACTTCACGAAAGACTACCCCGCAATATATAATGCATACACTGAAATACGTAATAATTTTAATAATAGTGTATGTATACTATACACAAAAAAAGAGCTATAACGTGTAATGAATAATGATTCTACGATTCTCAACGATATGATTACTAACATAGTACTAACTCAGTTTGAAATAAACAGTAACACAAAGACAACCTATAATAATAATATAATTTTCAAGTTTCAAAACGTGAAATGCATCAGCAAAACAGTCATGCTTTTATGAGAATATTTTGTAATTGTAACCCACGTAGTTATTACAACTGTGTGTGAGTGTTAGACAAAGGCTCATGAGAGCGTTGTTCCATCTATTGCTATTTGCAATATGTTGTTTAATCAGTAACAAAGCCGTGATCTATGTAATTTACCAATTCCCTGCTAGGGTTGATTTAAAATCCAGTGATTAGTTTTCCGTTTGAATTTATTATAATTATTAATGGTTCTAATCTCTAGTGGAAGTATATTATACATTCGTGGTGCCAGATAAATAAAACTTTTTGTGCCAATTGCTTTGTGTACTCTTACTTTATGTAATTTTTCATCAGTTTTTCCTCGCGTGATATATTTACTCTTATTTTCTTTAGGTTTGTTATTTCTATATTTATGTTGATATAAAATTAATGTTCTACAGTATAATTGCCTAATGTTTAAAACATCAGATTCCCGATATACCAATTCTGTTGGATAATAATAGTGTCTTCCATACAACAGATTAAGGAATCTTTTATGTGTTTGTCACAAAGAAAGAAGCACACTTTTTCTTACTCCACCCCATGCAACGATGGTGTAAGATATTGCGACTCTATTAAGTCATAGCAAATAATTTTCAGTTCCGTGATATCAAGAATTCTTGAAGGTTGCTTAAAGAAATATAAAATCGATCTTAATCTTCTGGGACAGTAGGCAATATGTAAGTCCCATCTTAAAAACTATCTATAAAAATACTATTTGATCGAGGTTGCCGAAAAAACTTAGAGGTTAGTATTCTTTATTTTTATATTATCATAGTCAGGTAAATTGGTTTTACATGAAGTGAAGGCAACAAATTTTGGTTTTTCTAAGTTCATTATGAGGAGATGTTTGTCAAGCCATTTTTAACGATATGTATGTCATAGCTAGCAATGTCCCTTAGAGTCTCCCAAGTTTCACGTTTGATGAACATTATTGTATCATCTGCAAATGTTGTAATTTTTTTTTCAAAGGTAGTTTAAGGTGTAAGCTGAAAAGTATTGGCGCCAGTACTGTGCCTTGTGGTAGTCCACAGATAACATACAAGGGGTTGCTAAGCTGTACATTTATTTGAACATAATGAGATCTGCCCTCTATATACGATTGCATTAGATCGTAAGCTATGCCGCAAAATCCTAGGTTCCATAGCTTTTTTAGCAATATGTGATGACTGACAGTGTCGAATGTCTTCGCTAGATCTATAAAAACACAAAGCAGGCATCTTGGTGACGATCGCCTCATATATATTCTTCACTAATGATGCTAAACAATAGATACAGCTAACTGAATGAATAACTTCATTCATCTCCAGTTATGAACCCAATCAACTTCATCGACAGATCTCAAAAGGATTTCTGTCAATATCTTACGTGTCAGGTATTGGTAGAACTCTTTTCAAGATTTTTCATATCCACGTCGATAAGGATCTCACCCTAACAAATTTCTACGGTTGCAGCTTTGCAGCCACCGTGAAATTAAGCCATGAATGCCCCGCTGGGCGTTAGCATGTCTCTTTGTTTTGATACGGCATGGCAGGTACCTCTCCGTCGTACATACCAGAGTACATACCAGAATAGTTTCTTTCTACTTCAGTCATTCTAAAGGCAAAAATAATTTCGAGACGTTTACAAAAATCTAACACAAGACAAGAGGCTGTCAGTGCATACATGTACACGCGAAATGTACATCTACCATAAATAAATAAGTTTTGCGAACTAGCGAAAAATTCTCATTTATCTATTACCAAGAAGTTCGTAGCTCGTGTTATTTTTGAACATGAAAACAAGATGCTGCAGTCAGTGCCTATGTGATAACAAAGCTTTAATCTCTATTTTAGGTCTATTGCAATTCGCTAGGAATGCCTGGAAATGTAAACAACGTTATCTATATATCGTACCTTGAATATAACACCGTATTTCATGCATACGTACATGCGATAAATTCGCAAACCTTGAATAACCGCAGTAAACGAAATAAATTTACGAGTTGCAACAATAGGAGTATACTTCACTAAAATATTAAATTTATGAAAGCAGCTATTTCAAAAGCTTATGTAGAAACGCCAACCACTATTGCGAACAATGTACTAAATGGAGCTAAAGACAGTAGTAAACTGAATAAAACAAATTTTTAACAATGACTTTAACACAATACTATACTATACAAGCTTGGACGCGTATACAGTGATATGAAAATTTGATAGAAGCTCTAGCGAGACATTTCCAAGAAATTGAGAAGTACAAATGTTGCTTGTATGCCCAGCATTAACTACTTCGTGTATTTTAGAGTAATAGGAATGTTACGGTGCCAAGATCTTAACACCTGGTAACAAGCAAACTATTTATGTAGATGAATTAATCACTGAATTTTCTGCAAACCTGTCAATTGTAGAACAATGACTAATACGAATAAAATGTCAATTCTAGAATTACTACCAGGACTGCTCTAACATGCCTGCTGCTGCATGCAATGGGACCATCGATTATAAAGTCTTTCAAATGAAAACATTCCTCTTCATTGGTTGTCTAGATTCTCAAAAAATTTTAATTTTAATTTCGCACCTCCTGTAAATACTTTATTTTTTTTGCATGTATTCATTTTGGGTAATGATATCGCCTCTATTGCCCTTCAAATTTTGCCTTCATTCGAATATTTTCGCTCTCAGTAGAAAAGGGTAACAAACCAGAATTAACTGCACGGAGAAAATGTTTAAAAGGAAATGCGTTGGAAAAATAACGTAAAGGATTGCTAAAAAAAGGGGTAATGGGCGATAAACTGCTCTGTTTATTTTGGAAACAATTCAAAATGCTCTAGCACATTCAAGGTTATTTTCGTTCCAGAGGCTAAATGCAATGAGTTACACGGAACTCCTAGCTACGGACGATAAGCCTTAATTTATGGTGATGTCGTGTTGGGATGTCGTCAAAGACGTGTCCTGTTATGTTATGCTAAAAATATATTATTATTATTATTATTATGCAAGTGCAAATAAATTTATATTGGCGTTATTTACAAAATAAAGGTTATAAAAATTAATAGAGCTTGGTTGGGTAAAAGTAAAATTTTAACAATAGAAAATTAGAAACATTCACCGGTTAATGAATGCATGTAATCTTGAAAAATACTAATGTATATGTATTTTATATCTAAAGTCGCTATTTACGGAAACTTGCTAATTAATTGACCAAATTAATATTAAAATAAAGTAAATGTCACGAGAAAACTGCACAGAAAGAAATATTGTTCGAACTTTGATATACCATTGATGTATCCGTTTTTCTTGACAAGTTGTATTAAGAATATTCTAAAATCAATAGTTGGCTTTATTTTGACGAGTAATATAATTTTGCACTTACCAAATTGTAAATAAAAGCCAACATTATTGTAAGATGTAGCTACACAAATATCTGCGTACGAATCTCAATAGCAATCGTTACTCTAGAATGCTTGTTTTTTATTTATAAACATAAATGGAATTGTATTCAAATAGTATGCAATTATTGGAATGTTTGCAGTGATCTTCCGGAGGATCCGTGTTTTCATTCTTCAATCGGAAGCCCTTCAAAATTGTAACAACCAAAACTAATACATAAGACTACAACAAGAGAGTTAAAAGAAGCAACCGATATAGTGAGGTCACACTTTAACACTCTGGCCTTCTTATTTCGATGGTAACGATCGGATGCCGAAGTTTTGACAAAATTAAAAATATTTATATTTTATAGGCCTACAATAACATTAATCGTATAGATCGAAAAAATCAACTCGAAAAAGCATGAGAAATTTCGTGACCATTCATTTCCGTTACTCACAAGTTAGCTTTGGAATATTTTTATATATATTAATTTATAATTTAAAACTAGAATTGAGGAGATAGAAAAAACAAGGTTAAATAAAATTACTGCAATTTAATCTACTCTTTTCGATGTACAATGAACGTCTGTCCAATGTTTATAATATAAAAAATCTGTTTTACTTATAAGGGAAGAAGAAAATATTCCACATTTCTTCCTCTGTACCAAATGTAAAAATACGATTATAACCTTAATGAGTGAAGAACTCTAAATACCTATTTCGACAACTATGTTATCATACTCAGTCGAATATACAAAGGAATGAAATATTATACGCAGTACTTATAGTAACTTATAGTCTCTCCTACCTTAAAATACTAAATCGATATACGGAGTTATATAATAAAGGAGATACAAAATTATAATAAGTATCCTCTAACACACATTAATTAACAAATTCCTTTAAAACGTATAATCGAATAATGAATTCATGAAAGGGAGAAAACTACATTTGTATCTATATAGGTGAGCTTTGGCAGTACTTATCAAAATATTAATTAACTTCATATTGGAGCTAAGAGAACTTTTAATTAACATCTTGTTGAAATTGTAGCTTTCGTGAATGGATTAATGTTAG
Organism: Osmoderma eremita; assembly: GCA_031763485.1. NCBI lineage: Eukaryota > Metazoa > Arthropoda > Insecta > Coleoptera > Scarabaeidae > Osmoderma > Osmoderma eremita. The sequence continues at coordinate 159,499 of JARFOC010001172.1, read as the reverse complement.
GCGAATACCTGAAAAATCGAAGTACTTATGTGGAATTTATAAACTTTGTACAATTAGCGATAACGCAGTTTGCACAAGTATAAGGCGCAATATTTGAAACTTCCTGGCATAAATTTTAACGCTTCGACAGCAATCTGTCGCTTATTTTATAATTAATCAGCTTTCATGAAACTTTTGGCCTGCATTATTAAATAAGATCGAGCAGCGAATGAAACTGCGTTAATTAGGGATCCAGGATTAATAACATCATGGCTTGATTTTGTATTTATCAAAGATTGCTCAATTTTGTAAAAATGTTCCTACTTTACACTCCAAAAACTTACCTGCACGTAACAATATCATAAAAATAAAACAAAATATTCACTACAATTTGATTTACTAGACCTGGGTCAGTTTTATTTACTTACCGTTCCCAGTCTACTCTACACATTCCACCAATCATTACATATATATCGAGTAGCAGGCGCCATCTGACATCTAAGAACCCAAACCTTTACCAGCACAATTTTTACTTAGGTTTGCAGTTCTCTATAACCATTATATGTAACTGTTAGGTTACAGAAATCCAAATATAGAGTTAGTATTATAGGTAGCTACCATAATTTTAGAAAAGATATTTATCAACTGAACTAATAGATGTCGCCATTAGCCTTAGTAATTTTTCATAATTTGAAATCTCTTCCCGATCAGACCCATAAAAAATCAAAATTACTAATAAATCATTCAAATACAAGAAATTGATATAAGTATATATAGTTGTAAACCTGTACTCTCACATAATTTATGTACCAAATGCTTTTATTTTATCGGAATTAGGACTTTTATGGTGTCTAGGGTGAATTCAAGTTAAAATAAATAAATAACAAAAAAACGAAAAATCAACAATTTTATTATATTCAATATTCTTCAACAATTGTTCACTCGTAAAACTCTTTCAGTATGTTACCTACATTATCCTCAACAAATATTATATCTCTATGATTAAGGCAGTCTTTTGGTATGAGAAAGGAATATTTCAAAACTTTGCCCGGGAACATCCAATTCTCTTGAACCATCTCATTTGCACCTCTTCTAATTTCAATTACCCTGATGCCCAATGTCGATTTTACAAAACTTGTGTTCCTATCAAATCTCAACATGTAATTACTCTGTCGGCTAGGAATATCGTTGAAATATCTGAAAATTATTTCATTGTCAATTGGCAATATCGGATTTCCTAAAATTTACTTGTGATGGAAAAGTACTACTGAACAACTTCTTGTAAAATAGGTTTCGTCTTCAAATTTTCTTCTAAGAGAGTTAGTCTGAACAAAGTTTGGGTTTCTGATAACGCCACTATTCAAAGTAACTTTATTACATAAACTAGACCGAAGACCCTCAGACTTGATTTCTACTGCGGTTCCTTCTATGTGTGGTGGAATATCATCAACAACCATGAAAAATTTATGAATGTTATCGAAACCACGATCCATGATTCCTTCGTTTGTGTGACCAAGATCAAAGGTGTGACATAATTCGTGTAACACCGAGCCCAATGTTGTGGTAAAACATGTTCCGTAAGTGCCTCTAGAATATACTTATGAAGGAGCACCTATTAAACCACGGGTTTATTTTACCTATAGCAACTATCATCCATAAATTTTTCTTTGTCCACAGGAGTATTGTCCTTAAATCTTCTCACAACCTCGTCTACGCTTCCTGGCCAAGTATGCAAACAAGCGCTTCCAAATAACGCTAGCCCGCCACCTCCCAAAGCGATATGACCTTCTGTAAGTTTTATCATATCTTCATAAGATTGAACCGACTTCCTTTCACCATTATATTTAGTGCAAGATATAAATCCTAAATACTTCTTGTTCTCACTACCTATCTCGGAACTCATTATTTCTCTTCCAATATGTGCCCAAAGTTCTTCCTGACTCAATTTTCGCGCCAGCTTATAGTTTAGATCGCTGCGAAATATAACGCATTCGTCATTTTCCAACTGGAAGGTTTTCCTCCCCAAACCTTCCTCGTAAAGCTTCTCCGCTATCAAACACTGAGATAATTTACTCCCCGTTAATATCCGTTTACACGCACTTTGTGGTGAATTATCTTCTGTATCTGATGCTTGAAATTGACCACAGTGTCCATTGTTTATTATATACATCGGAACTACATTAAGACTAGATTTTCTTCTTTGGTAAGTAAGTTTCATATTCAGCGAGGCGCAACAAAATTCTATATTGACTATATTTTCACCTGATTTCAGTTCGATAAGAACTTTAAAACTATTCGTCGATGGCTTGATACTTGTTTCGGAATCGGTGCAATCGTTTGTAGATTGTGAAAATACATTGGATTTGGAAGACTCGTTACAATTGTAATGTTCTATTGTTCCTTTTAATAGCACTAGAGGGTAATGAACTATTTCGTTATTTTTTATATTTGTTACGTTTATTCTGCTATTTTGTATGCCCTAAAATGCAAAAAAAATTGGGTATACATATTTTATTAATAATCCTAAACCAATCATATGGTGAATAACAGAATACTTCCGGGTTTTAGAATATGTCGTAGGTCATAAAATTGATGGCTACGTTTTATGAGATTATGTATATTTAACTTCTTGCTTATATTGTGTTATTTTTTGATATTGTATTTAAGGCGTTCAACAATTTTCTTCTGGTATTACATGAAAATAGTATTAAATCAGGAATTTTAGTTAGATATTTTACCAGACAACCATTTATATAATTGCTTAATATAAATATAAAATACAAGGCACATATATAAATACTAGAGATACATTTTATTTTCAAAACTTCCTTTGATGTATTCTTAGAATTTACTGTATTTTATTAAACCACTAACAAGCTGAAAGGATTTAAATTTTATAATGTTTAGCCTATATATTGCATTCATTAAATCAACAATCTGTATTAACATTTGTTTGCATTTAATACCGTTAGTTTTCGATACCCTGTAACAATAACTATGCTAATATGTAGGTAGGTATGTATTTATGTATATGGAATGTTAAAATTGGTTTGATTTTTATTATGGTGTTGGGCACATGTTATAAACAAAAATAGTGTGCACTATGTGGCTCTTACATCAAAATATCAAATAATTAAGACAACCTACTTATCGGATTTATACTTACAGACATTGTCTGATAGTGACGTAAACACTAAGATGGTAACACTGACTCGTTTAGACGTCATGGTTAGTAAAGATCAATACCATTATTGTACCATCCTCGGTAACAAAGTTGGGCGCCTTGTTCAAAGATGTCGCAGTGTGTATTATTTCAGTTCAAAGAATTTATTGCTTCTATTTAATTCTTAATTGAATAAGTAATAAATGAAGAGTTTACATAGAATGTTAATATTCACACGTATATGTAAGTGTGGACAATATCCTTTTTGCAGTTGTTGACCGCATGATACAATCAATGCGAAACAAACACTAACCACAATCGAAAACACCCACAATAAACTGAAAATTATTCATTACGGAATGTCTCTCCAAACTTTTGGCGCTTAACAAACTCTAAAAAGCAAATACACAAAATTGTCCTTAAATATATATACCATCAAGGTCAAAAAATACTGGTACAGCGTTTTACTGTAGACACTTCAATTCAAATTTTCATTTAGACACTAATGCGGGGAGTAAATTAACTCAGTGTTTGATAGCGGAGAAGTTTTACGAGAAGGTTTGGGGAGAAAAACTTTCCAGTTTGAAAATGACGAATTAGATTCTATAGGAAAGTTTAATAACATTCATACAAACAATAGCAGCTTTCCTTCGATATCATGTCACCTAACCTAGCTTTTTGACGCTTCATAAATTAGTTTCTAAATTTGCCGTAATACCCGTGGTCACGTGAGTAAGCTATCAGACATGCTGAATCGATCCCCTAACACTTGATAACAAAGGAAAACCCATAGGTTGCCAGCTTTATGCTGGTCACTGTTTAATACTGCACTCACTGCTTCAGCTAGGTTTTCCAGTAATGTATTACTTTCGAATGAAACACAAAATTCACTTTAAACTATAATTCGTATATTGAAGGTTCAACTTCGGTTGAGGTGAATTACATTTGACAGCTTAAAATTTCATTCATCTTCTATATACCTATAACCCAGGAACTGCTGTTATTGTGATCGGATCGTATTTTTTATGTTCGGAGATATAAGCACTATTAAAGGTCATGTATGGAATACTTCAGAGCAAATAAATTTGGAAAGATATATGTATTTAGTCTATGCGAATTCAGACGACGATAATAGTAGGTACAGATACTTACCATCATATATCATATATGGATGACAAATGATTTGTGTGAGAGTTGTATCTCAAGTGTAAAAAAAATCTGTATCAAAACAAATACCCAAGATATTTGTTCTAGGCGAATTACATCTCTAATAAAACAATGGAACAAAACTTAACCAAGGCTGCACGTTTGAGCCTACTTGAGATCACAAATTCCATGGCACAAGTATACTATTTACGCTCGTAGGACGGCATAAAATCGGATTCTAGTGCGCAGGTCCCAGTGACGTCATTAAGCGACCATTTTAAGTATTGTTGTTGGATTTGATCAGATATTTGGTGTTTATAGTTCTTGATTGTTTATGGTTCCCGGTTAAAATTTAAATTTATGTGACATTAATAATTATTGATTGTGAACTATGACAATCCACGGGTTTACAAAGTAAAGAAGCTTATCCCTGAATTTCCAGATTTAATGCATGATGGAGCTAAATAATTTGTACAGATTATTTTCTTCTTAATTTTACTAATATAAGTCATTAAATAGGCCAAAGAAGCCCTATGAGGGAATGATACCTAATTATCTACATGTAGTTACATAAAATGCAATGAACAACAATTATAAAACAAACAATAAAGGATTGAGGTAATACGTATGTAATGTTCAGTTATTACAAGCAATATTTCTACCCGATCACAGTTATACACAGTTATGTAGAAGTAATGAAGTATTAAAACACTGACTAATAGTGTGAGATTTTAGATCTTAAACATTTTTTGAATATAACGCGAGTTGTACTCATTGAAGGAGCGCATGCACCTCGCCAGTGGAGAATTCAGGCAGTAATTTGAATTGCCCATATGCCCATAGACTAAATTTATATGTCGCGTAGACAGGGGAATCCATTAAATTGTTTAGTACTTTATAAATAAAACGAACGTCATAAAAATGCGCCGATTCTTCAAGATTTCCAATTTATAGAAAAGGGTATTTGATTTCTATAATATAACATCTTTACCACGATTGTATCTGTAATTTAGAGTTTTAATGAATTTTTTCTGAAATCTTTCTAGGAAGTCAGTGTACCTACCATAATAAGGATTCCAGGCTCAAGGATCGGTCTTACTGTGATGTTGTAAATAGCAATAACTATAGAGGGGTGACAGAAATCTTTTGTTACTCTTAACAAGAAATCCAGACAACACCAAGCACGTTTAGTTATGTACTCAATATGGTCCGCAAATTTGAATCCGTGATTACCCCCAGGATCATTTACGATTCTAAGCACAAATATCAATATTCCATCCAGGAACAAATCCATGTAAAGCGGTGACAACTGAGGAGAAAAAAGTATGTTTACACTTGGTTATATTCCATTTAAGTTTGTTAACCCTGCTTTACCCGGAAAAACAAGTCATCGTCGATTAAAGTGAAATCATCAGGGCAGGCCAGTGAATGATAAAGCTTCAAATCATCCGCATATAGGTTATATTGAACATTTTTAAAGCAATTGCCAATGTCGTAAAGAAATAGAGTAAATGAAAGAGGGCCCAGGAGGGATCACTGCGGCACGCCGAAATGGGTGATTTGCAGTTGTTTATGGCAACATATTGGCTCCTATCCGTGATGTACGAACCGATAAGTTTCAGCAATAGCGAAGGATGGTGAACTTTGTCAAAGGCTTTGCAAAGGTCAGTGTATACTGCAGAAGCCGATAGCCCATCATCCAGCATCAACTGAACATTCTGAATAAACGGTATAGATTATGATGAAGCTTTCTTATCCCGGAATAAATTTGAATGTAAGAAACACGTGGATGATACACAGCACAAACATTTTAGAAAAATGACGTTGGGTTGATCAGCAAATTTATATTCGATTCGATTCGATCGAACATTGATTGCGTGTAATGTACCGGTTAATTTAGTAGATCATGATTCAGTTTGCTCTTTTGCTGCAAATATTTAACCGATCTCACACACTGTATACTGAAAACGCTGCTGTGTTTGTTACATTTATTACCTACAGAATTCTTGGCAAATCTTCGAAACACGCGCTACTGTGCGAACGCAAGCACTGCCAACTCTAGTTATTATTTAGTATTTCCAAACGCTTAACATGGCCTGAAAATTTTGGGCGGGAAAACTGCGATCGGTATACAATAACGGATTCAGTACTTGAGAGGCCCTAGGCGAAATTCAATTTGAGGCTCTTCTCTAAATATATCCAGTACCACTACGAATGGCACAAATTTCCCTTTCATTTGAGACCAGAGATTTTCGGTTCTCTTGATTTAAAAGCCCTGCGCGCGCCCTGTGCTTTTGTGAAAATTCTCCACCGTCTGTACAAAAGTAAGCTTTAATAGAAAAACTTTTGAACAACTCGGAATTATTATACACACATATATCCAATAAAATACTTATGTTGAAAACACAGACTTAACTTATGACTTATTTAAATAAAGTACATTTACATTTTACATTTTACACAAATAAAAAGAATTAAACCAAACAAGTCACATTTCAGTTAGCAACAGAATTTTTTTGCTTCGTAATAATTTGAAATTAAAATTTTGTCCTTTAACTTCGAACAGAGTGCATCGACTGGAATTACAAAAGGTGATGCAGTTTCAAGGTTTGCACAGAAAAAATGTTATTGCTAGCACATAGTTAACGACACGTTCTAGTCTTGCTTTTGTACTGGTTACGTCAATTATAGGAACCTCAGAGTCGCATTTATTTTATGTACGATGTTTAGTTAGTGGTAATACGTACACACGTATCTATAATTGACAACCACACATCTAGATGGATAATTGCAATATAAATTATGTATTTTCACATACGCAATATGCGGCAAGCACTTAAATATGTTTTCCTATTGTAAGCTATGGATCAATACACTTTAGCATGATTCAGATACAACGATAGAGGATTTTCCTTGATTACTGTTTTGTATGCATCACAACAACCTCTGCTCATATTATGCTTGCAATTTGGCTAAGATTAATGCTGATTTATTTGCAGTTTCTAGATAGGCTTAATACAAAAAATTAGAGTTTTACGACCTATATCAAAATTTCGGATTTGATATCTAAAGATATGTTGAGAGAAGGCGTTCATATGGTGGTACATTTTAGGTTGTGACCACAAACAAAACCTAATACAAATTCTTACACTTTTGACACTTATCTTGTTTGCAATGATAACTATTTGTAGTTGAGTGTTATGACGGTTTACTTAGTGTTTCTAATTGTGCTTACTATTAGTATTATTATATATTATAACTGTTAAAATACTTTCATTATTATGGAAGGATAGACGAATCCGGAAATGGCTGATATACCTGGGCTTGTTAACACTTAGACTGTTGCGCCGTATTTCACAGGAGGGTCGCTGGCGCCATGTAACTTTTTTAACGCTAAAATTTTCAAAACAGCTAATTGCAACTAATGGAATCTGAATTTCCATTTGTTTTATTTCTTTTATGCCTTTTTCATGCGTGAGTCTGATAGTGAACATTCGTCTGCTGAAGAGGAAAGTAGTGCGAGGTTTGGGGAACAATAATAGGAAATAGAAGAAACATTAATTTTGAAGAGGATGTTGGCCCAACACAGGAATTTATTGATTTGAAACATGAAAACGAATATGTTTACTTTCGTCTTTTTGTGAAAGATGATATAATAGATATGCTGGTTGAACAAACTAATTTATATGGGTATCAGTATATTATCAATGGTATTGCTGAGCAAAGTATTGACCCTTCATCGCGATTGAATAAATGGAAAGAAACAAACAAGAATGGCATTGCTATTTAGGGATGGCAATGTGGATGGGCTTAGATAGAAAACCGACCCTCTCTGACTATTGATGGAGTGCTGACTTGCACTACTTCAAAGCAGCTACTTAATGTCCCGAAATAGATTTGAAATGTTACTCAGAATGTGGCATTTTTCTGATAACGAGTTATGCGATTCGGAAGACCGACTTTACAAAATCAGTTCTTTGGTAAATCTATTGAATGCAAAATTCAAAAGGGTTGTATTGCCAGAAGAAAAGGTTTGAATTGACGAGACGATGGTGCCATCTCGTGGTCACTTGAAATTTCGACAATAAATAAAAGAAAAACAACACAAATTCGGAATTAAGCTTTCCAAGCTCTGCCTGGAGGATATACGTATCATACTAAAATTTATTGCGGCATAGAAAAGACTGGTGGTATGTCAGTGGCAACAAAAGTTGTCTTTGAATTAATGCAAGAATGTCTGGATAAAGGAATCACTGTTTATACAGACAATTGGTATCCAAGTCTAGAATTGGCTGAACAATTACTAAATAGAAAAACTCAATTAGTGGGAAAACTCGGAAGAAATAGGAGAGGTATACCTCAGGATGTGTTGCTTGCAAAGCTCAAAAGAGGAGAAATTATAGGAAGAGAAAGGAATGGTATTGTTGGTTTCAACTGGAAAGATAAACGAGACGTTTTAATCCTTCCCACAGAACACAAAGATACTATGGTAGAAGTTCTTGGGAGACTTAAAGGCAAAATGAAACCAGAACCGGTAGTGAAATACAACAACGCCAAAAGTTTCATCGATGTATTCTATCAGCTTTCGTTTTACTGTACATCCATTAGACGCAGCATTAAATGGTATAGAAAAGTTGCAGTAGAGTTATTGGTGGGGACAAGCATTGTGAATGCACACTATTTATATACTAAATTCAAAGACAAAGTATACGTATAATACAATTCAAAGAGAACTTATGCCTAAAATTAGCAAGCATGGGAAGAACACAAGTGGTAACACCTATCGAACGCCCGGCAGTTCCATCAGCACCAGAGCATAAATACATTGCTACAGGCAAGAAAAATCGTTGTGTAACTTGCTACCAGCATAACAAGGGTAGCAAAGGCCGCATATATGCCATTTCTAAGACAAAGCAGGCTACAATCAAATGCCAGGTGTGCCAGGAAGTTTCTATGTTAAGAATGCTTTTCTGACAAACACAAAATATTAGGAAAGCATTGAAAGTAAATAACGGACATGATTAGGATTAATGTAATTAAATGTAAAGTCAACATTTTTCTTGTGAATTTACTTTTTGTTTCTAAATGTTACTAATTTTTTATAAAACTTCTTCAGAATAAGTAAAGATAGATAAAATAATTGGCTTTTATTTTAACGAAAAATAATCCTTCCGACATTAGCTGAAAGTACAAACCTATTTTTTATTGAAAATTTGGGCCAAGATCACGTCCCTCAATCCACGATATAAAATGTCGCTCACTATTCTAATTGCTTGTTATTCTAATATACACGTAGTGAATTGTATAGAACCAACTGTGAATACCAGAATATACTTGTGGCAGTTTGTTCCCAGCATAGTGTATTACTAACAGATACACATGGCACTCAAAGTGTTCAGTGTATTCTTTTCAGATTTATACAAAGCAACGAGATTTCAACTGCACAATCAGCTCATCTAGAGTTAAGACTCTTCCTTTTACTTATCTTCAATCATTCCACTCAACAGTTGACAATTTTTCTAGTGCCATCTGCTTCTTTCTATGACACCAGAAAGATAAATGAAAATATTTTCCACTATTTGCTAATTTAGTATATGCAAAATTTGCATCTTCTCGCAAAAAAATAACTTTTGCGTTTTTCTTTAACAAAGTTCATTCAACTGAAACTCACATGAAAATTATCGTCACAGTTTCCTAATAAGAAACCATTTGCATACATATAAAATGTATTTGTGGATAAAAAAAACTGCGCCAATCCTTAGGATTCAAAGAACGCAATTAAAATCTAGCTTCAAGGTGAACTATGGTAGTGCAACAAAGAATTAATAGAAAAAAAAACTTGTGGGGTCACCTTGTCGTTTTTACTAATGTTCACATCAAATATATGTATGTACTTTACTTGTAATTTCTGTATGCGCACACATAAATATTACTAGTTAAATATCTTCTGGCTGGATAGGTACTTCTTCTATTGCCAACTTTACTTCTTCATTCCTATTTACTTTATCCCTGTACCTGAGCTGTTTCCAATAAATGAGGTTTCTACACTTACTTTCTTAGACTAATTCAGTTATTTTAAACACAACGAGCAGTAAGAATAACTTAGTAAAGATTCCAAGGACTGTGGGGCAGCACAATAAACACTCTGTCCGGATTACTCCTCCGGCACAATTAATTAATTCGGGACGGCACGTGTTTCGGGAATTCCCATTATCAAGTCGAATTTCTGAATGAGCGTATCTACTTACTTCATACTGCATCTGCAGGAGTGCGTTCAAAAACTGTTACATAGTAATCATTTTTACCATAGTAATACAAACTACGTTCAAAAACGAAATATTTGTCCCAGGTAACATTAATTCCACCGTTACGAAATACATGTCGGTAGTATTGTAGGAGTACTTTTCTTACCGTGGTTTGAAGTGCGGTAACATATTCCCGAACATGCGCAAACGACTTACGTTGTGTTTACATCACAAGTAATCATAACGTCATAAAATATACGTTCAAATATATATGTTTTCCACTGTAAATAATAAACCTCATATTGAGGGAGATGTGGTAGTCATCCAGAATATTGAAAGTGAGTTGGCAAATCGTGAATATACAATACACATACCTAATATTTGTTAATAATTTTAGACAAATCACTAGAAATGATTCCAATTACACAGGAAACAAAAACAATGCTTAATGAAAATTTTTCTGATACAGAAATTGACACAGAAACATATAAAAACAATGAAAAAATATTCTTTCAAATTTGTTGCTTGCCATTGTCAAATATATACATTAAATATTAGAAACTCTTACTATTCAGCAAAATGTTCAGAAATAACGCTTCCCGAGTAATATATTTGTGGGAACAACTTTTACTCTACTTTGGTACAGATGTACTATTACCAACGAATTCTGAACGCACTCCAGTTATCGTTATTATCATTATATTATCAAAACTTCAATAAGTTGTAACATCTGTACCTACATGTACGATATAGTGTCGCATATATGCGTCCAAATGTGATATTTAGTTAATGGTAATGTAAAAAGTGACACAACTGACATATGTTTTGAACTTATTTTTTAATTTAGAAAGCAAACTGCTGGGAACTGCACCTAGTATAATCAAAACACAGCTTTATTGTAATGCTCGAGCTTTCGGCTTTTATTTGAAAGCATTCTCAAGAATTACAAACTATAAAGAAAATTCTTATATAAGCAGCAAAACAAAGACACTAAATATCATGCACTTACATGTTGTGTGTAAAACTACATAAGACGTCACAGTCAAAACACTAGTTATTATGATTATAAACTGTTAAACATTTTTAGCAAAACAACGAAAAATAAAGGGAATTAATTATTACTTTAGCACACATTTTCAACGAGAAGCAGCACGGACAATTCCATTTTTACACCAACCGCCTCATTTATGTATGTCACACGGCATGAAGTACAGGTAACTGAGCACGTGGGCCAACCTCAAAGATACAAGATCACCAATATATACTGGTAGGGTATATTGACGGTAAATTCAAACTGTCCCAAGTTCCATTGCTTATTTTTATTTTTCTTAATTACAAAAGTCAGTGAGAAAATTTAATTCAAACCAAGAATGCGAAAAAGTGAAATTTTATTTTAGAAAAACCATAAGCATTACATTTGATATCAATAATAAAAAAAAACAACTTGTGTGTCAAGAAGGTAAAAAAGTAGAAAGACGGAACCAAGGATGGAAATAACCATGGAAAGCGTGTACATGACATTGACCATAGCTGTTATTCCTCCCACTTATGATCTTTCTGCATTTATCACAGGCATTGTCTAACAGAACAGCTTATAATATGAGGGATACTTTTCATTTCGTTGAAACTAGCAATAATAATAATAATAAAGTAATAATGATAATTCATGCCTCCCCCAACAGCATGAGCCAATCACAAGGGATCAAGGTGGCTGTTAGTTATTATTATCCTGCGCCCGTGGAGCGACATAAGATGTTAGCTCTCAGCGAAGCTTCGAAGCGGTTCCAAGCCGAGACCCCCAGCATAGTTTGCAAGTCGCTAACCGACTATGCCATTATCCCGGCTAATACTGGTGGGATGACGTCCTCCAGGTTCGATAATCCATCCCTGCTACTATGGCCCCAAGGTTCTATTGTAGCACTAGCCCGGCTAATAATACGTAATATTTAATGAGTGAATCTTGACATATGGCAGAATTAAATTATCAAAAGAAACCTAATGATAGTTATTAAGTGGAATTTACTACATAAAAGAATTATAATGAATTTTGATAATATTACATTTGAACTCATAAATACCTTAGCTACCCTTCTATTGTGTATGTGAAATGCGTTCCGTTATCTTTACTTTAAATAAACTTCCTGTAACTACTACTTTAGCTTCTACAACTTTTGTGACGTCATTTTAATTTTTTTAAATTTATTTTCCATCGTCTAGCAACCTATCAATTAGTTCGTTACTAGATGATTTTTTACATGGTAACACAACAGTTCCATCTGCGTATGACACTTGTTGCCTCATGCGGTCCGTACAATAGAGGTATAAATCCACCACAGCAAATGCAGGCTGCCGTCTCTACTTCATTGGATAGTGGCAACAACGGCTCTAGAAACCACCCTTCTGTTTCACGGTTTGCCTGGTACCTTGCATGAATATGTGATGTTACTCTGTTAAAGTCTTCCAAACCCCATTTTGTATTGTGTGGTGTTAAGTGTGGAGATATGATATGATTTTGCAATGTATTTAAAAATAATATGTTCTTTTATCTAGCAACATTAATTTGTGCCAATAAGTGTCCTACATTATCGACTGAGGGGGAGATGGATATATAATTTAAAGTCCATGCAGCCATTCAAACACATCAAGGAATCGTAAATCAAAACGAATCTACCCAAGTTCGCTACAAATTGTGCTGCAGAGAAACTTGATAATATAAGAAAATTGTAGGAAGCTAAACATGGCGGGGAAGATCACAACAGATACAATTTTCAGAATGAAGAATTAATTAATTCTCCGAAATAAGACGGATATTTATTATACGTTTCGCTTACTTAGCTTCGGAAAATCCTCATAGAAACTTTCCTTTGCATCCCGGCAAATGCAAAATACCCACTTCTCTATGCGTATAACATTTCGTACACTTCTATAATCATCCAGATAACCTTTTGAGATTTCACTAATAATCACTTCCCAAAACAAAATCTATAAACACGACCTTTGACATCGACAAATGTTGGCAAACTCAGAGGCGTTTTTCATTGATAACAGCATTTAGATCATCCACATGCTATAATTTCATTACGTCATACGTAAACATTACTTCACTATTCGTTGCAACGAAACAATCGATCGCTCCGATATACTCCTTACAACACTGATAACGCTAACACGTTCGCGGCAATTATAACTCAATGGCGTTTATAGTAACTGTGGTAATTGAAAATTTCAAATATTCCTTTGTTTACAAAATAAAGACACTCGAACGCGCAATTGTGTGCTTAATTGACCAGGAAGGATAACAGTAGGGTTTTTTAAAGATATGTACACCATATGTACAATACTCTCCCGTTTATTGTTAATATTTAGTTTTTAATGTGTCGGATCAAATCTCACTTCATTTCATTGAAAGGAATGCATTCTGGAAATAGCGTGTTGTTAATCTACTCAGCACTTTCGGCGATATAGCTTTAATCTTCTCTATCATCTAAAATTTTCACCCCTTCAACTATATCTTTGGAAAGAAGACAATGTCGCGAGGAGCCAAGTCACCCGAGTACGCTGGATGAGTTACAACGGCCATGTTGTTCAGAGCTAGACACTGCTGTATGATGAAAGCGATATGCTACTTCGCGTTATCATGGCAGCCAACCAACTTGTTCTTGCGCCACTTCTTTGGATATTTCCTTCCTATAAAGTAACGTCAGGTAAGTGTGTAGTAAAAAGTGCATAGTGTGAAGAAAATGTAACACTGTAAACATGAATAAGACATTTTGATAAATTTTACACATAGAAGTACGTAATATATACCCAGTTATAATCCTTGAATAGTTACGCCTTTTATAATTATCAACGATTTACTAGGAAAAAAGAATTTGTTTTAAACACTATCAATGCTACACATATATCCACCAAAGTGGGGCAAGTGTGTAACCGTTCCGCATTTTATATATATTAATAGCATTATCCTTTAGTTCGGCCAAAGGAGAAATACTATACTGATGCATTTCTTATAAGAAATACTATGAAAATTATTGAAAAAACACTTAAACCTCTAAAAATAAAATAAAAACCCTTTAGAAAATTCTTATTTTTAGGAATAACGTAAAAATATGCTATTGTAAAAACGACAATCTCTGTGGACATACGTATAAGATCACTTTTAGGAAGAAATCGTATGCCCACTATCATTATTGTATGTTGTAATTGGCAAAACAAATACTAAACCGCAACAATCCGCGATTACCACTACTAACTGGTTGAAGTAGATTATAATGTCGTTGACAGACACAACAGATATATCTTCTGGGGTAGGCCAAAAGAAGGTAGATGGGAGATAAGGATCTAACGAGCAAACTTTTCTTAAAAACTTAACTTCTGCGTCATCATCTTTCGCATTTAATGAGACTACGTCGCCTATATAGTGTAAGAGATTTTTCTTTGTAGTAAAGGCAACGAGTACCCAATCGTCTATCTTCGCATTTCTTTTTTGAATAAATTCTTCTTCAGATTCCGTTTCTTCATTTGGATGGCTATCATCGTCACTTTCATCGTGCTTTTCTTCTTCATCACTTTTCACATCTTCATGATTCTTTTTCTCTTGTTTCTTTTTATACCATTTTTAACTTACTTTGGTGTTCTTTTTGCACTGGTTTATTTTTGTTTATTTCTCTAATTCGTTTATACACTTCTTCATCCGTGATCACTTCTGCTGCACTTGCTATTCTTCTCTTAGACGTTTTCGTTGTTCCTAGAGTGTGATCCTGTTTTTTAATTGACAGTTTATGCCGTTTTCGAAAATTTAACAACCATTCTTCTCCCGTTGTACCATTCTTGAACGGCGCTTTTATATTATTTCTAGACACATATTCACCTACCATTCTAATCACTTCCGCTCAGGATAAACTCCAGCCCACTTTTCCATGTCAGTTAAACATTTTACGAGTTGTTTTTCATCTTGAATGAGTATAGCTGTTAATCTGCACATCGCTACGCTTTTTTGTCCTCTGATGGCTCTTCTATTATAACTAAGCCTTATTTGGGAAATCTGATATTTTTCTTAAGTTTTGTATTATGTAATAATTTACCCATTTATCTCTTCTATCGCTTTCTGTAAGGTCTCATTGAAATTTTTACTACCCCTATCAGTTTTTCTATGGTGCGTACGCCCCATGCCTCTAAAAAAAATGACAAGCACTTACATACTTATAATTTATAGTCAGTAGATGAAAACTATAAAGCTACGGTTTAAGTAACCGTAAGTGTGTACTATTACACACTTTGCCATTCCATATACTACACTCTTATATCGTTCTTTAATTTTGCTTATGTAAGTAGTTAGTAGCCTCCCTCTTTGGTTAATATAGCAAAGTAACTGAAATAAATGTATAAACTAAAAGTTCAACATTAATTTACGCCAAAAACACAGTGAGTGTTTCTATTTTTTTCTTTTTCGATAAGATGACAATAGACTAAATATATATTGTGTTACTTACCTGCTTGATGTAATACACACGTTTACTGCTGAATTGTCTAACGCAGTTACACGGAGTGTTTATATCTGCGCAGAAAACTAGTATGAAGTTAAGTATATTACAGTCCATTCATTCTAAGAAAACAGCGTTGGAAAAGATAGGAGAAAATTTCTCGGCTTACTATTGGCTGAAATCCGCGATAGATTTACGCACACGAATAGGGTATAATTTTCGCGCAATGAATTTATGTTGGATAAAATGAAATATCACTGATAACTGCGTTTTCTATGTTTGCTGTAAGGTCATTTGTCAAATTCAGTCGTTGTATTCTGATTCCGCTGCTTTCTTCTTCTATTTTTTATCAAATTGTTGTTTGCTTACATATTTTTTTATTATATTTTAAATATTGTCTCCAACTATAATCTATTATTTTAATCAGCTGTTCTTATTGAAATAAATTTAAATTTGCCGCTATTTCCGAATATATCCTTATTGCTCCTGTGTGATACGTCCTCCGATCGCAGCGCCCACTACTGTTTTCTTAAAGTGAATGGAGTTTACTATCATAACAAAGGACGTCCGTATTTCAATTTCAAAAATAAATGTAGCCAAATTTGCCCCGGTTACTTTACCTTATCCTTCCTTAGCTGCCTTAGAACTTCACGATAGAATTCTGCATTAACCCCCTGACGTGGAGTCACGAATCCTTTGGAGATAATCCATTACCACCGATGGTAAAGGATCCCAGTGTTCTGACGTCACGCATATGCTACGTTAGCATGGGTAAATGAGAGGTGCTAAATGAGCAGGCGAAGTGTAAAGTCATAAAAAATTGCCTGCATGTGTTTGGTAAATTTAATTTCAATTGTCAGTGCTTCTAAGTTATACTCTTTGTGTTGTCTTATCTGTTACAACGGTTTATACCTGTTGTGAAAGGAGGTGTACATATTTCAGCTTCCAAGTGACACCAACTTACTTGAAAAATGGATGTTTGCTATTCCCCGAAAAGATTTTACTCCATGTAAATACAGTAGAGTGTGTGAGTTATATTTTACCAAAGAAAATATTATACATTTTTCGACAGCAACCGATTCAAGAACCGGTGAAGCTGTAGGTGTAAGTTTAAGTATTCCAGAGCTTAAGGTGCTGTACAAAATCAATTTTCTAACTGTCAACTTGTTTATCGAAAAGTCGCAAGCTTCGTCCAGGTTGAGATCAAAAGCTAGACATAATTGAAAAAGAAAATTTTGTCCGAGCAATAGCCCAAAACGAAATAGAGTTTGTACTTTATCAAAAATCAATTTCATATAGAGAATTTAAAGGGTTTCTCACTATTTTCAATGCTGTCCCGTTACCTGAGCGCTGGTTAAAATTTTCGGTTTGCAAAGGGTTACATTATTCATATTAAAGTATCCTTCACAGCCCGCTGTTGTCTACTCTGTTATAATTGATTCAATTTTGAGAGTAGAATCTTTTTTCTATAGCCAGGATGTGGAGTTATCTAGAAATAACTCCAGAAATGACGTTAAAACTCCGTTTATCTCGAATAAAGTAAATGAAAAGACAGATTTATTATTTGAACTAGACGAAAACGTCTGGAGAAATGTCGTGGCAATCACTGGAAAAGTATCTTGGAAACACAACAATGGAAATTCTCACCAACAAAAATAACGTATCAACTCACAATTACGTCGCTTGGTATATCACTCGCAAAGGGTGGACACAATTCAACCCAGGGGTGTTTCATTGTAACTGCGTGCGTGTTTCAAATTTCAGGAACGGTACGTGTGTATACAAATCCATTTGCTTTACATCCTGCTGCAAGATGCTTGGTTTAATTTTTTCTTTACTTTACAATAAAATACACTTTTTTTATTAAATATGTCTCAAATATTCGCAACTTTGACGTATATTTCAATATATTTTTTCAAAAAATCAAGTTATATATTGATACTTTAGTAGTTTCTTCCTCAACCTATAGTTGATTATATTTTTTCTATTGTTTTCGATGCCCCAATTAAACATTTTCTAGTTGCATTATTTTTTATTTAAATCTCGTCGCTTCCTTCGTAGCTTATGGACAGAAATTTTCCCTATTCTTTGCTTCACGTTTTACTCCCGTTTACGCTGGCCATTGCACAAGGCAGGTCTAAGACGACTTAAAGAATTAGTAATTTTATTAATAGAGAAAAGTATTTAAAGTTTATATATCCGCCGCTGAAAGCAATGGCACCTTTAAATTGAAATTAAATTTTAAAACAACGAAATGACAATAACAAAGAAAAACACAATGGTTCCCTTACCTTTGATAATTCACTGATCCCGAGTCCAGCACGAGCGTTACCCTGAATGAATACCGGGAATCCGGCAGCAGCTATTGTAGAATATTCCGATCGAGATCAATCCTGTTAGTAGCTGATGGCGATCCAATCGTAGTCGACATGGTAGAGAATGCTTTACCCTAACCTTGATGATTTTCAGATACCCCTTCAGATTTAAATCCCCAACTATTTCTCACTAATATACAATGTAGTTATATATTGTGAGAAATAGTTATAGGTATAGTTATAGGAGAAATAGGATCATTGTGATTAATACGATTACTCACTAAGGTGTTCTCCGTGTTCTATAGGTTATATACATTATTACGAACAGATCGACTAGGTTAGGATAATTTACTGATTCATGATATATAGTGTCAAATGTGTACAGAAATGTGCCATAAAGGCTAATAGGGAACTCTAAAGTAGAATAATTCTTATAAGGGAGGCCGCATATTTTAACCGAGAATTTGATCACATAATTCAATGGGGATGCTGAGTAAATACACGTGTTTCGGGAATACGTGGATCCCCTATTCGGTTATTCGACTTGATGATGGGAATCCACGTATTCCCGAAACACGTGTCGTCCCGAATTAATCAATACTTTGTGCGGGAGGAGTAATCCGAACAGTGTGTTTATTTTGCTGCCCCACAGTCCTTGCAATATTTACTGATGATGCTGAGCTTAACATTTATTTATTTAGTTCGCCTAGGATAGTTAATCGTGTGCAGAAAATAGTTTTCTTTACTCATGTTTTGTTTTTTCTTTTGCAATTTTCCTGTGATAAATCATGTAGGTAATAAATGTTTTCCATGGAACCAATGGTATATTGACTTAAATGAAATAGCAAAGAGGAACCCGGGGCCTGGGATAGAGTGTACTAAATTGTTAACTGTCGTATAAGGCGGGCACCTACATGGGACGGGGTGTAACATAGATGTAATGTAAACAAGATAAAAATAAACTCTTAGGAGGAAACGTATTTCGTATCTTAAGGTATTACCATTAATAAATCTAAAAGCGTTTTTGGAGTAAATAAAATAAATTATGTAGGTCACATATTAGCGGACCGAGGGATTTCTGTTGATCCAGCACGCGTACAAGCAATTAGATAATTTCGAAGACCTGAAAACAAGAGAGAATTATTAAGATTTCTAGGTACGATAAATTTCATAGCCAAATTTATTCAAAATCGATCACAAATTCATGAACCTTTATTAAAAAGTAACACTAAATTTTTATGAACCAAGTTACAGGAAAAATCGTTCAATTGGATCAAAAAGAAATATTATCAACTGCTCCACTGCTAGCATATTACAACCCAGCTAAAAATATTGTCATAAGTTTAGACGACTCCAGTTGTGGTATTGGTGCATGTCCTTTCCAAGAAGATTCCTCAGGTAATCGAAAAGCGGTAGCATATATATCAGGAACACTGACTCCGACTGAACGTCATTATGCATAGATCGAGCGAGAAGCACTAGGATTGAGGTGGGCAGAGGAGAAATGGTCCGATTTCATAACTGGTACTCATGTTACTTTAGAATCTGATCACAAACCACTCCTACAAATATTACAAACAAAAAACTTGGATAAGTTGACCCCTAGACTACAAAGGTTCCGCATCAGGATAACGCGGTATGATTACACTGTAAAATTTGTTCCGGGAAAACCCCTAATGGTTGCAGACTCGCTATCTCGTAACCCTCTTGAAAGTAATAAAAATCGTGACGAGTTAGAGGAAGAAGTTCAAGCTTATGTAAATTTTGTTATAGCCAATGCACCAGTAAAAGATACTTACCTTCAGAAAATCATTTTAGTTCAAATGGGAGACCCCATATGTCAGAAACTAAAAGAATGCACGTTGTAGGAATGGCCTGACCGTAGAGAACTATCCAATGAAATGTTAAAATATTATCACTATAGTTACGAAATTTCAATTTCTGACGATATGCTTTTGAAAAATAATAGAATAGTGATACCATCTTCTTTACAAAAAGAAGTTCTTGATCTCGTTCATTCAGGTCATCAAGATATCGTGAAATGTAGACGACGTGCTTTCACATCGGTGTGGTGGTTAGGGCTAAGTACTCAGTTATTAAATTTTTATAAAAAATTGTCCAAATTCTATAGAAGAAAGGATAAATCTAAAAGAAACTTTCATTAAAGAGCCCTTGTCATCACGTCCAATGGAAAAAATTGCTATAAAAATGCTATGGCAAATGGTATTTGATCGTTATCGATTATTTTTCCAGATTTTTTGAAATCTTTGACGGAAGACATTGTCATTGAAAACGTAAAAGAAACGTTCGCGGTATATGGAATTTTATTATGGAACTACCTAGATCAGATAATGGCGCACAATTTTAATTCAAATTTACCGAATTTAGTAAGAAATATAACTTTAAACATGTGACTAGTTCTCCGTATTTTAGTCAGTCAAACGGAGCTGCTGAAACAGCAGTCAAAACAGCAAAAAATATCATAAAAAAGAATAAGAACAGAAATACAGATTTAGCTTTATTAAACTGCCGAGCAACACTTTTCGAAAATGGATATTCTCCAGGTGAACTAATGATGGGTCGCAAATTAAACTCATTATTACCCCATTGAATTTAAATTTACCTGGAAATTTAAATTCAAGAATATCAGACACAGGCATCACAAAGATACTTATTTATGAGAATGATGGTAAAGAAAAGCAACGCTATTATTACAATAAAAGGCACCGATCAAAGGATTTGCCAGAACTAAAAATAGGGAATAAAGTGTGGATTATAGATATCCGAAAGTATGGGAAAATAGTTACGGAAGGGGGTAGCCCGCGATCTTACGTTGGTGGAGATCGTCTTAGGGATATACAGACGTAACAGATGACATTTAATTCCCGCTCCTTATATTCAAGACCACGACTTGCAAAATCCTCCACAAATTCTAACCCATAGAATCCTGCCGAAAATATCTTATATTCTGATCAGATGGCAAAAGAGGATATTATTGAATCACATGAACAATGTCAACAAATTGTCACTGCTAATCCATCTATTATTAGCGATCATGTAGCACGACCGTCAAGAGTGCGACAAACACCCGTTTGGTTGACGGACTATGTAATTTAAACTAGTTTATTGCTTATATAATAACTACTTGTAAGTGAATGTATTGTGATCAAAGCTTAAAAGGGGGGATGTTATGTAAGGTTGGCACCTACATGGAGAGGAGGTGTAACATAGATGTAATGTAAACAACATACTCATGGGAAGACACGCATTTTGTATGTTATTTGCAAGAACACAATATTGGCAACACTATCTACAGAGAAGAGTGAAATTGACAACCCAAAACCTGGGCCTATAATTCAAAATTTACCCACAACTATTATTTACATTTCTACTTACAAATAATTCTATTTTTAATACCATTGTGATATATCGAAGATATCAAAATAATTACTATTGTATTAGCATTAGTAATAAGAAGAATTTCTGGAATAATGCATGTTTACAGCTTACGGAAATAAAATCTTAATTCACCACAATTCCATTGAATCTCCCATACGCAAACATTAGTACTGGAACAAAACAAGTAAATGCCATTTGCGTCGGTGCAAGTTCAAGTTCTTTAACTTTATTATTGAAATTCTTTATCTTCCACGTGTGTATTGTCGCTGTTGTTGACGGCGCTCCGAGCGTAGAAGTCTGAACTTTGTCAGCGGATATTTACGCGGAACAATGCCAATAGACCCGACAACACGAGGAAATGACAACAAGTACATTTCAACGAACTGTAGGAAATTTTTTATTCCTTCCGAACACGTACGTATCGCGTCCAGAGGAGATATTTAAGAAAAACACTTCGGAGAAGATTTAGTCACGTCTGCATACATACCACAGACGAGCTTACGAGACTCGTTACACGAATAAATTCTGCACAGTCTTGGATTTAGCGGCGTTGTGTTTTATTTGGTTGTCGTTTTATTTCAACCAAAATCAATTCTTCAATTCATATGAGTATACATCGTGTTACCCGCCATTTTTATAATGATATATGTTTCGTTTTTGGGAAAATGAAATATAGGATATTCATCCGTCTAGCTGAAACTATAAAGCTTTGTCATTTATGCACAATGTTTGCGATTTTATCAATAGCAAAACGAAATACACACTAATTTTAACTAATACGTATATATTATTACTAAAAAACACAATAAGTATAATTACGATAACATTAACTTAAGCTACTTTTTTTAGAAATGGGTAGAAATGGGAAAACACGAGTTTTTAAGTAAATTAAACAAATAATCAACCCGGGAACCTCATACGTATATCTAAAATATAATATTTATTTATGACTAGCCCATAATATAATGAATATCTATTTTGAATAGGAGGAATATTTTAGTGCAGAACGAATGACAGATATCGACTAAAGAAAGAGCAACATAGAATTATTTGAACCTAGATTAGTAAATTTGAGAAAAAATTACAGCACCAAAATAAGAACCTTTCTTAAAGTGTCACTTGAGCCTCTTCTTTAATAATGAATATTCTGCAAAACTTAACATTGTTTTCACAAGTAACGCATGACGATGTACACAGAAAATAAAATCTTTGTAATTCTAACACTCAATTAATCGGTTACTGTTACTTAATTAATAGCTTAGGTTCCTAAACACATAACTTCTCTGAATACAATATACATAGGGGAAGTTTACCTAAAATGGGATACTGTGGTAAAACGGGATACCCTAATTATTTTGTAGTGCATGCAGCGCCATTTGTTGTGCAATTGATCTAATACTTCCTGTCTATGTATGAGTAACCATCAGCAGTATGACCAAAATCATTACTGGTGCAATGCCGCTAGGTGTAAAAATTTAGATCTACAAACATAAGCGTTTCGTTTTTATGGCCAATGAGATAACGATGATGATTTTTTTAGCAGTTGCTAGCACATGAACGACCACATAACGTATGAAATTTTAAGGTTATATTCTTATATGGAAAACGTGCAGGCATTTTTTGTTTACATGGTGATGTATTGATATAATGGGGCGCGGCATGTGCTTCTAAAACGGGATGTATCCCATTTTAGAAACACAATGCTCGTTTTCTGTTTTAATTTGAATGCGATTGCGGTGAACATCGTCGGTATTTTTTACTATTAGCAAATATGGCAGCTCGGAAAACAACTCGTCAGTCTTGGTCTGAGGAAGGAATGGCGAAAGCAATTAGATCGCTGCCAAGTGGCAAATATGATCTCTTGAAAGGGGCAAACGTTCTTTCGGTACCAAAAAGCACCCTTGAGTGGAGACTGAAAAACTTGGATAAAAAAATTACCGGGCATGAAAAGGGCTTGGGAAGTAGACAACGAACTTTCTCGCGCCAAATGGAAGAACAACTAGTTGACTACGTAAACTATGGAGAGCATTCTTTTTCGATTAACGTCTACAGATGCGCGTAGATTGGCGTTTCAGTTAGCGGAAAGGTACAATTTGAAACACTATTTTAATTAAAATAAAAAAATGGCTGGTTGGGTTTGGCTCCGATCATTTATGAAAAGAAATCACCTTTCCCTGAGGAGACCTGAAGCAACGTCGGCAGCTCGCACTAGGGGCTTCAATAGAACTGCCGTGGGAAATTTTTTTGATTTGCTGGAGTCCCTGCAAGATAGATACGCGTATGCACCATCTAGAATATTCAACGTAGATAAGACGGGCTTAACAACTGTGTAGGGGCGTCCATCTGAGGTGATTGCAATGAAAGGTAGAATGCAAGTAGCAACAATCCAGGTAGAGCCGTCACAATTTACCAAATAGGCAGATTATCCGGAAAGGCCTTCTTAAGGGCATCAACACCCAATAGCACAATTCACGGTTTTGAGAAAACTGGCTTATTCCACGTTAAACGCGACGTTTCTACTGACGATATGTTTATAGCTGCCGATCCCACTTATCAGCCAGAAAATGAATCAACTTCAACGGGAGAGAGCTCATCAAAAGGAGAACCACCATTTAGGCATCATCAAACACCACCTCCATCGACTTCATATTCGACCCATACACTGCCTCAATTAAAATCAACTCGTCCTCAAGATTGTGTTTCACCAGAAATGATTCAACCATACCAAAAAGCAGCATTAAGATGGCCTGCGAAAACTTCAAACAGAGGTAAAGCTGCCATTTTAACGAGCTCACCTTTAAGGAGGAATCGAATGCTAGTATAGAGGCGACACGATGTAAAGTGACAACCAGTAAATTGCCGTCTTTGAAAGGGAAGAGACTATCGCAGGGAAAGTCAGTAAAGGAAATCTCCAAACCACAGAAAAATAGTTCGACCGAAAAGAAGACTGATGAAGCAACAAACAAGACGAGAGATCAAAAAGATGTGATGGAAAAAAACAAGACCAAAGACAAAAATACCATAGAAATAGGCGACCAAAGAGAACAGTGATGATGAAGAAAATCCTGTGTGCTATTATTATTATAGTATTATATTATTGTGAAGTAAATTTTCTAAGCAGCAAACCAGTGGATTCGATGTAGTTCCTGCCAGAGATAGGTCCAGGAAGCTTGAGGTGTATCAGACAACGAACCGGTTATTTCATATGTGATCTTTGTTTGAAGATATAATCCCATTTTAGAAATACTACTGATCCAGTTTTAGATATATATGTTCCTATAATGGGAAATTTGACTCGCGCAAGAAATTTTTTTTTTGTTCTATGTTTAATACTTTCGTATGTTATGTTTATCCTTTGAATAAAGTTATGTTTGGTATATCCAACATGAGGGTTGTCCGTGATTTTGTACTAAAACTTTTTTTAAATCAGATCCAAACCTTAAGTATCCCATTTTAGGTAAACTTCCCCTACAACATAGTGTATAAACGTAACATTTAATGTATACTATCTACAATAATACATTTTTGAACATATTTTCAACGACCCTTGTACCACTATATGAAGATGTCGTCAATTAAATAAATGGATAGATATACTGACATAACCTTCGTTTGAGCCCTGGAAAATACATTTAATTAGAATCATTTTATCGGAGTAGGCAAAATTTATTTAGATACGGTTGTCGCAGCTTCATTAACAGGAAAATGCAAGCTACTTACATGCCTTCGATATTGAAAACACATTTTAAAGGTAGCAACACATTTTACCCATTTGCGAGTAAGTGTAACCCTAGCAAACTTCTGTGATACTCTGAACGAAATTACTACACTTACGGTACATTCAGAATATGTATTGCTTGTTACTTCACCTCAACCAAACAACGTAGGAAACAATTTCGCACGCGCATATATTTCGCATATTTGGAGGTGGAACTATCCTCACTATATGGCAAAATAACGTGTAATTTACTGTAATGCATTACATTAAAAAAATTGTAACAGCACATATTTATTTTCAATGTAGGACGAAATGATTCTCTTTATTTTTTCATTCTGGTGTGCCCAACATAGCCATAAATCATCGACTAACTAACTGGCTGGGAACGTACATATTTTGTGTGTGCAAAGTGTTCCATGGCTTTGTTACAGCCCCGTAAGAGTGGAAGCAATGCTAATTTTCCCACCTAAGCGCCGAAAGGCACCGGGAGAGGTATCGACCACCCCGGAAACGATCGATTTCAAATCAAAGGTAAAGTCGCTGTGAGAATGGTTGAGTCATTGACCTCTACGGTAGAAGCCTAGCGCTCGCCCAGTGCTTTTAAGAACAATTTGCCCAGTGTTATGACATATTCAGCGGAACTGACAACCAAAAGCGTATAAAACCAGGGAATCAAAATTATATTATTTAAAACAAAGATAAATAAATAAGGTATACTAATAAATATAAAAATACACCTTTTATTTCTAAATTTACAACCACCAATATTAAAGATATCGTAACGCCTTTAAACGTAACTTTAACTAACGAGGGAGAAATGTCTGAACTGCAAATATGGTGAATGCGCCGGGAATCATTTTTAAAGCTTCATTAAAACAAACAAAATAGTTTTCTGCTCTTATGGCACCCTGCACCCTGACAAGACAGTATCAGCTCCTCAAAGTATTTTATACATAAGTTGTTTCTAACAGCTTTTGAGATAAAATTACAGCTGTATTGACATCTCCAAAAGGTTTCTGACAATATCGGACACGTAAGAAAGAATCTAAGCATACAAATATGTTAAAAATATATAAATACACTTCAAAGCCCACATAACACATCTGATTATGTAGCAACAGACACTCTCACGCACAGACAGCTGTTTTGGGCTACTATTTCCTCGTCAAGGTACGACGAGGTGGTGCCTGCCACTTGTTCAGTATGCCGTATCATTAACCTAACGTTAGATTGTGGGTTTAATAAAACCGAAGAGACATTTAACGCTCAGCCTGGCATTCATGGCATAATTTCACGGTGGTAACAAAGCTCCCAGCCGTAGAAATCTATTTTAGCGTGCGATGATTACTAGGGTGGATGTTATATCCATCATAAAGTGATTTGTGCTATTGTCCGATACGTTAGATAGAATCTAGGTATATAAATATATTAAAAATGAAAAAAAATTATTTTAGCACCACACAACAAATCGGATTATGCAGCAACAGACACCCTCAACGCTCAGCAAGCTGCTTCGGGCCACTGTTTCTTCATCTGTATACACGGAGTGCTTTAAAAATGTGTTTAGCAACAGACACTCTGTTGCTACATAGATCTCATCATAGATCT
The DNA here is from genome assembly GCA_031763485.1 of Osmoderma eremita. Classification (NCBI taxonomy): domain Eukaryota; kingdom Metazoa; phylum Arthropoda; class Insecta; order Coleoptera; family Scarabaeidae; genus Osmoderma; species Osmoderma eremita. The sequence goes on along the minus strand of JARFOC010001172.1, from coordinate 132,443 downwards.
GTGGGATTGTAAACGTATATTTATATATTATTGATATATTTTCACGCCTAGATTCTATATTCCCTTAAGAAAGGATCTTTAGATATTGCCAAAACCGAATGTTTAATATCTTGGTTACAATTTCCATGATTGCAAAACATACTCGCATGGCTAAAACGTCCTTAATAAGAACACATATTATTAGATGCCTGCATATATTATAGTGCAAAGAAAATCGCTAGCAAAGAATGTTTGTAGTGTTTGCTCTTAAGTTTCCACCTGTTCGGAATACATAAAGCATGCATGATACCTTTTCGAAATGATATATTCACTAAATCACTTACAACAATATGAAATGTACCTGCATTAGGGGACGATTCAAATTCTAAGAAAACAATTTTTCGAATTCACCGAAAAGGCTTAGTTCATTGATCAGCAAATGGGCGATACACATACTGCCTGTGTATATAGAGTCGGTTAAATGGACTAAGTTGCTCAGAAAATGGAATAATAGCTGATGCTAGTGTCACATTTGTTATCTACTGCAAGGTTTGTCAATATTCAAGAAAAATTGAAAACTTCCAAAAAATTCAAGGGCAAATATGTTCAAAACCCCTAAAGAAAAAATAAAGGTGAAAACTCTTTCTAGTGCAGTTTTTTTATGTAGAATCTAATAATGTGATTTAAAAATCTATGGCACTCTTTACTTTGGAGATATAATACGAACTTGTATTCTTTTAAATGGAAGTCATAGTTTTGGGCATGGTGTCTTTTAAATGTTAATTTTTTTCTGATTTAATTGATATAACATTTGGTATAGCTATCCCTTTTAGAGTTTGATTTGTAGTGAAATAAACAATTATTATTTCTATTGATTCAGAAGTAGGCTTTGACTAATAAACCGGCAAACAGACACATGTAGTTGTCAAAAATTAAAGGTTGAGTAAGTTAGATGTATATCAAATTAGTCCTTTTGGTAGCTTTGTTCCACAAATTCAGAAAATGTATAGTTACCAAGAACACATAATTCTTAACGATTTCAGTTTGATTAGTGTAGCAAATTATAATCAAACGTTTTCCTAAATTTTTGGGCAGCAAATTTCGAGGTCTGTCGGATAGTATATGATTATATGAAGACGAACTTCTTTCTGCGTCTACAAATGTAATAGGTGCATTTTTAAAAGCAGTCAATACGGACAGCTAAATTTATATCAAGATCTTCGGAATTCTCATCTACTCTCAAAATTTTATTAATCTTAATTAAAACCTAATACTACTGTTTCTTTGCAATTCATCTTTAGTTTATTTGAAATAGTTTTACCAGTATTTCCTGAAACAGCAGAAATTAACTGTTGAAATTTATTAAGCGGTCCGGAGATTCGTTTAGTGACAAAGCTTCCGCCTTCAATTTAGAAATAGTTATGCTTACAAAATAATAATTTGCATTTTATAGATCCCAACTAATTGTTCAATTCGGTTTTCTTTAAAATCGACTGAGCTTTTTCCGTACAATTACTAGAAGTATTGAAAAACTAACTACACTAATTAAGCTAATTAAGTTTAAAAAGTATTTTTTTATTCTTCTAACATGTTACATCGAGCCTTACAAGCTTTCAAGTGAGAAGCATGCTTTGCAATCACCGTTGTCAATTGTCGCTACAAAGTTGTCCCTCTAAATGTGTTCCAATGATATTCAAACATTTCATATTATCAAATACATTAATAATTGTTCAATTGTCAATTCCGGTCGAAACATACTCCAAGTTTGAAGTGCGAGCGGTCATTTGTTTCTTGCATGCAAATAATAAAATACCTACCGAAATTCAAGTCTGTGGGTGGGGAGGGGGCCGTAGGCCGCACGCACTTGAACCACCCATATTGGGCCCTTTGTGCTCCTCTGTGTGTACTGTGTGCATGTGAAGTGTGTGTGAAGTGCCGATTTTTGCCACAGCACTGAAGGATACCGGGAGGGGTACCGATCACCGGCTGCAACCGATTTTTTTTTAAATCGATTTCCGCACGGAGATTCTAACCATGAACACCCAAGATGGATGCCTAGCACTCTTACCACTGCGGCATTTTACCGAAATTCATAAAAAAATACTGAAGACTTACAGAGAAGGCGTTATGAGTAGAAAACAAGTTAGTTTTTGGTGCAAACAGTTCAAAAGTGGACGCATGGCTCTGAACGATGATTCCGAAGGTGTGCGAAAAAAACTATTAACGACGAAAACGGATGAGAATCCAGATCTGGCTCCTTCTAATCTTCATTTGTGTGGGCCGTTGAAAGCTCATTTGTCGGCTAAAAAGATGACGACGAAGTTCAAGAGGAGGTACGCCAGTATTTTACAAATTTGGATCGCACCTTTTATGGAGAGGGTTCACGGAAGCTTGTACCTCGCCGGAATAAGTGCCTTTAACATTGCGGGCGATTATGTTGAAAAGTGGCTAACAGTTCACCCTTTTACTTACTGTATGTCTGATTTCTATAAATAAAGTAGTCTGTGTGTAATTAATAAATTTACCTCTGTAACCGGACATCCCTTGTATAACGTTATTTAAGCGAGCGAATTAAATGTGGACTTAAATCCGGCGAACTAAGAGGCCATTTAGCAAAACCAATAACACGATCATCATAAAATTGTCTAATGTGTTCCCATGTTTCAATAGCTCTATGAGTAATAGCATTGTCGTGTTGAAAATACCTTGTCCTCAGTTCATCACAATGCAACTCGTTCACAAACTATTGTATTATGTTACGATGTAGTACTGCAGTAATAGTTTCTTGAATGAAAATAGGACCAATGATCCGTTTTCTCGGAACCGCAATCCATACTCCTATTTCTATAGGATGCAGTGATGTTTCGTGAAATATATGCAACAACTTCTGTCATAACAGAGAGACGATCCGATGATTATGACACATTATTTGGTGAAACCACTAGAAATGACTAACTTCACTTAAAAATTGGATTAAAGTACTGATACACGCGTTGTGAAAAGCGGTGTTAGATCAGGACAATCATTCTTGCTCTCATCTCAATACATTTAAAAGTAAAATAAGCTAAAAGTAATTTATTGTTAGTTTAGAGGCTAACAAAATACTTTCCATTCGATTTTCAACACCACTTGTTGCACTGCTTCGATCGCATTAAAATGATGGTACATTCATGGAGACTATAATGAACGATATTTACCGATTCTTGAAAAGTGTTCACTTTAATCCCTTCCTTAAATTAATCGCTTTATAGAAATCGGCAGTTGAAATATTTAGCTATAAATATTTATATTTACATTAATCTTTATATGTTAACAGTAGATTACTCCACTTGGTGTTCACGATTATCGTTTGATTCGTTTTGTTAATAAATTTAGATTGCCCAAGGCTAGAACTAATGTAATGTACAGATCTCTTGTGTATCACATGGTAAAAAGACTTTAATAACTTACTTAATGAACTGTAAGAAAAATAAAATTTGTTTAGTTTTAGTTTTGGTTTTTTTTTGTACACATTTACTTACAGAACACTTTTAAGTTAATTATAAATACAAATTTTAGTTACTAATACATCTGTCCTGTAAATAGCAGTAATGCTCTTGGGTTAATAAACCATCATTATTTTTATTATTATTATTATATCTTCAAGGAAATGGTTTACCAAATCAGAGATGCATTCACGCGCTTATATTTTTCTATCTTTAGTCGGTTCCAATATTTATTGTTGTTTACCTTGACAAAGTGTCAAGCTGGGAGCAAAAGCCTACGTACGGTAATTGCAGTATATGATAATATAGATCACAACATATGTAGGTTATGTTGAAAGCAGATTGACTATACGAATACAGTTAAACCTTTTATACTTAAGTGTACTGCAAACTATCTAGAAGATTAAAATATTCAGCAAATTTTATGAAAATTTGATAAGGACGAGGAAGGTTGCACACAGTAGTGCATTCCTCGTGGCTTATCCAAAGAAATAATAGTGTAACTTCTACATTATACACTTACATTGGGTAGAGACATATCTCTATTATATTATGCGCAATATATGAATCTGCATACGTAGCAAATTCATTGATAACCCCAACGAATATAATCTCAGCATGTTTCATTGTTATGCAATTACTTATCAAAGTTTACTGGAACACTTATTCTCTGCATGCACTTATAATGAACAGATTATCACGTGTCAGATATACACATTATATATGACCATTTTTTGGATAGTATTTCACAAGTCAATTCCTCTTACATAGAAATGCACTTGTATGTACATACATACATATGTATGCTCCACATGCATAGGTACGGAAGTGTATATTCATAGATAGCTGTGTTATTGATTATAACAAATAAGAATTATTTATTATTAGAACTACTACATATACAGGGTGACGAAATAGTGTGGTAAAGCTTGATATATCTCTTATCCTCTAAAACATCGAAAAAAGTTATTTCGAAAATTATGGACAGTCTTAAACGTAACATTTTAAAATTATTTTCATATATAGCGGGTGTTTCATATCACCAGGGTGAACCAAACATACGTTTTCTTAAATGGAACAACCTGTGTATTACTTTCGGATTTAGGTTAAGCACATGCTCCACACCGCCAATATACAATTTCATTGAATTATACAGCGTGTTTTAGAAATTACGGACAATTTTATATGCAAATCACTATAGGTTCAATGTCTTGTACACTGCAAACAACACAGTCTGAAGTTTCTCTTTTACAAATATAGATTTTTGATATTGGTCCACTTTTATAGCAAAGTGACATTTTTTCAAAATTGTCAAAACTGAATACAGGGCGAGTAAAAATTCAAATACATTTATTTCTCTATTATTTTAAATGAATCACCCTGCGTTTTATATCATATAAAGAAAGAATAGTTTAGTCACATTCATTTTTATTAAGCAGCCTCTATATCTAAAGTCATTAATATCTAAGATATTTTGAAGTATTTTTAAAAAGTGAGATTTTTTTAAATTGTTTTAATATAACAAGTTAGTTATGGAAAAATGACAGTTAATGTTTAATACAACTATAAAATACAAACATTTATAACTTATAGTAATGATTAACATTTAATTAATTAACCCAACTGTTTACAATGTAGTTCTGCAGTAAATGTTCAAAATATCCACAAATATAACATTGCAGCCATTCTTCAAGAGATTGTCTTACATTTCTTAATATTTCTTAATTAATACTCGAGAATGCTTCTCTTATTCTGTTTTTCATATGACCTCGTGTAGTTGGCGGTGTTTCCTATACAAAGTTTTTTCTTAGATATGACCACATGAAGCAGTCAATTTTAGTGAACTCCGGTGATCGAGCTAGTTTCTCAGTTGGTTCCCCTCTCCTTGTCCATCTTTCAAGGAAATGATCGTGTATTGGCATAGTGTGAAGTAATGAAGTTCCATCGTGCAGATACCACATCCTTTGACGAACATTTAGGGGAATATTTTCCAATAACAACGGTAAATTATTTTCTAAACAGTCTAAACCAATTTGTCAAGTCACCCGTCCTTCCAAAATATGTGGTCCAATTACATAATCTCCTAGCTAGTAATGAAGACTTAAAACTGTCTTACTGTCATTTTTCCACCATTAACTCGTTATACTAAAATAATTTCTAAAAGTCTCACTTTTATAAAGAGACTTTAAAATATTTTAGAGATTAACGACTTTTGATATAGAGAGTGCTTAATAAAGATGAAAGTAACTACACTATTCTTTCTTTTTATGATACAAAATACACGCTGGTCCATTTATGTATTTGAGTTTTGACTCGCCCAGTATTCAGTTTTGACCATTAAGAAAAAAATTCACTTTGCTATAAAAGTGGATCAATATCAAAAATTTATGTTTGTAAGTTTATTTGCAGTATACAAAACCTTGAACCTACAGCGATTTGCGTATAAAATTGGCTATAACCGAAGCACGATGCGATATTGTATACTGGGGGTATGAGGCATGAGCTTAACCTAAATCCGAAATAATATACAGGATATTCCATCTAATAAACGTACTTTTGTTTCACCCTGGTGATATGAAACAATCCTGTATATATGAAAATAATTTTAAAATGTTAAGTGTACAATTTTCGTAAATAACTTTTTTTAATATCTTATATGATAACGGGTATATCGAGCTTTGTCACATTAATGCGTCACCATGCTTTTCAGTTTCAAACTTCGCTATGTTGCTGTTATTATCCTATTAAAAATCATTAGTCCTGCCTGCCTTTTTTGTAATAAGCACTTTTCAGAAAATGCGTTTATGTTCATATGGTATTTGTATTCTTATTGAGCGAAAATTTAATGGAATACATTTTGCCTATGATATTTAAAATTATTGCAATGAGATAATAAGATAAAAAAAAGAACTTGGAGCACTTGTACAGTAACTTACTGATTACTATAACAAGTAAACGATAAATTATCTAAAATCACCGCTTTATGAACGTTGTCTTTCAACCACTTACAAGGTCATTATTTCTACAAATAGTTTAATATGGTTTTGCGTATTGCTTATGGTTATTCAATTGTAATTATCTGTGTACTTTGTACCACAGCTGCCGCTCGAACATAATCGTAAGGGCATAAGTCCGATCTCAATTCTTTTTTAGCTAAACAATTGCATCTGGGAATTTCAGCATTAGGATTATCATTTCGATTACTAGATTTGTTTCCTCTGTTTTTGGGATTCCCGTTTTTATTAGAAAGCTTCAGTTGTGTAATTATTTTGTTTGCACACGAAAAATAAGTAAATTGTAAAATAGGATTCATAAAGTAGGATCTTTGGAGACTTTTTGGAGAAGGACTTTCAAACGCCGGCCATAGAATCGGAAGACGCAATTAAAACGTAGAATAACATTCTTAGCACACTAAATATAATTTTCGGTAATTTTTATGTTTCCTTAACTAAAAAAAAATGACTGATATGTTAAGAACAATGAATTGATAGGATCAAGTCACATGTAACAGTACGCAACCACACCACAGCCGCAGGACGATAGTTATGCTGCAATCGAAATCGCCCATTATTTAGTGGTCGCTACTACTCGTGTGCTATTTTCAGTGTATTAAAGGAAAAACACAAAAAATAATGCCTTCAAGGAGTACACAGATACAACTCTTCCGCTTTAATTCATTAATCTAATTCAATTTTTGATCACTTGGTAGACACGAGACCTCAAAGCTAGGGTAATCTAGGTAAATGCACTAATAATACAAATAATTTAGATGGTATGTTAATTACACTTAAAAGCAAATCACAATCAATTATCGTAATTTGTTTAATTTATCTAATGTGTTGGTTGTATAATTACTTATGAACAAGGGGTATCCTTTGTCTATCTTTCCGGTAGCTATCCCGAGGGCAGGTGTTTTTTTGTTGTTGTTGTTGATAACAGAATTTAACTAGAAAGTATCCAAACTGGGAAGGGATTCGATAGCACAAGAAACGATAAACAAACTAAGCGAATAAAGTAAAACTGTACTTACGCTGTGTACCAAAGGAAAAGTAACGATAGAAAAATATCGTTACAAATGTTGATTGCCAAACGCTAAGATAGATGGCAACTTAGTTGCCGAAATACGTATTCAGAGTTCTTTACTCAACAAGGTGGTAAGGGTATTTTTATTTTTAAAATTATTTCAGAAATAGAAAAGGGTAAAAAACGCTATAAACAACATAAGAACTAGGTAATGTAAAGATATTTGAAGCAACTACGATATAAGCTTAACGACACACCCATTTTGATTTCATCAGTTGTAATTAATATGTAATGCCTGCCTAAACCCATAGGAATCCCATCAGTCCAAGGAAAACAGTATTTCTTTGTTAAACTATTTGTTCAATGTGCTATTCGTAATTCTTGATCATTATCAGGTTGAATTCACCACGAAATGGTAGGAAAAAATCGATTAAATCATCAAATTATCGGAATTGGTTAAAAAAGCATTGCTTTTGCCAGTATGGTGATTCCAGCAATAAACCATGCGCCGATAATGGCATTTTTACGGTTAATTGTTTTTTGACAAGCACTACGACTACTGTGTCAATTAAATTGTACCGTCACATCGTCCATGTTCTATATTTAATTTGCCAGCATTGGGCAGGATTAAATTCGCCATTTCTATAGGTGACTAGATTAAGCTACAGTTACTCTAGAGTTTTGCAAACAAATAATTTATAAATTTTTTCATTACCAATTCATTACTAGTAGAGCCTCACTGATTACCTGTTGAGTTCTAATAATATAGAGCGCGTAGATGATATATCAGGTTTTTTTAGAATTGTAATAAATAAAACTAAGTTAAGTTTATTAGAATAGTGTATTTTATAATTTTTTCGTTTGTTTGTCGTTTGTTTCTTGAATTTTTAATATATTTTGCAGTTATTTACAATAAATGTTTTTAATGAAAGACATTGTTTGTTGTTAATTTGAAAATACGAAGAAACCCAAGACTCTGCGATGCAAATAGCAGATATATTAAAATACCTTAATTGTGTGATAAATCTACACAAAGGATCACTACAATACACATATTTAAACATAGTGATCCATAGTTCGACCAATGACGCACACAGGACAGACAATAAGTCAAAGGTTCTTGACGAGTATCTATTATAGAGCCTTGCGTTTGTGCTAAGTAAGAGCAGATCAGACTCAAAAAGTATAGACACCTTAGATCATATATATTACATGGATACCACCACAGATAATATAGTAAGGATAGATCCCTGCGTATCCCTCTGGTGGTCTGTGAACCCAACTAAATAGATTACCGTGCCAAATCTCTTATATTTCAAACTTGACAGGATGCATAATGCCAACCAAAATTATATTCATTCTTCTGTACAAGCTTCTTTTCGCATAATATCATTCACAAAATGTGCCAAAAAGTGTATGTATTCTGACGGTCTCGATTAACGCATTTCTGAAAGTTATATTTACAATTGCAATTAACCTTTTTTGCTTACCAGACGGAATACCATAAACACACTGTTCGGATTACTCCTGCCGCACAATATTGTTAAATCCACTTATTTTTTAAACGCAATAACGCACCAACCAGCTTTAACAATAATTTTATACACGTACTGACTTCTACAATAGCAACTTATAGACTAAAGACTAAGGAAAACAATTCGCTCTAACATTAATCTACCCTACTCAACAAAAACATAGCCATTAGGAATATAATTACACTAAAAAGTACGGTCGGATCCTGGTACCTGGCGATGAATCATTTTTAGCTCGACGTACTAATAAACGTAATAATTAATAATTAATTCGGGACCCGTCGATATTTACAGACGAAATACACAATAATAATAAAAATTACAATGATTAAACAATAAGTGAAAACCAAACGAACTACTAACATCTAAAGAAATATATATTCAAAATACTCTGTGCAGACCTCTAGAATTTTACACTCAGAGCCCTCTATTGGTCGAGTAACCCCTGATTTACACCAAGGGTATACTAGCGGAAGTGAAGATAGCGCTAATGACAGCAACTAAGGATAGTAAGAGATGAAAGTTGCTATTATATCCCATACTGCATACGGAGGTTGAGACGATCTAAAGTGTCAACTTTATTGTTTCTTTTGTTGGGCGATAGTAGTGGTTCAGTTTGGTTGTCCACTTTTAAAGTGTTATAGTAACCTTCATGTTGTTCTGATTGTCTTGGAAAGTAGTGACGCTGTCAATTATTTGTTCATGACATTTTTCCTTTAGAATAAAAATCCGAATTTGTTATGCCTTCATCTATGCTCAGGGCTGAAGTCTATCTCTGCAGCTTCCATGTATGCAAGTCTACACTTTTCTTTCAACAAGTAGGATGTAGTTCTGCATTTGCATACTTTGGTGTGTCTTATTGTGACAATCTAAAACGTAGTAGCTGTTAATTCCTGCTATGAAATTAATAATATATAGTGACATCTTACCTAATTGTCCATGCTCCCCTGGTCTATCATTGTTTATATTTAATATTTTTTCAACGTTAATTTGCTCCTGGAATTTATTAGTCCAATCCGTACTATTATAAACGTGTTGACAGTAAGAAAAATGACGCTGTGTTGTGTTGAATTTAATTGAAATTTCGCGCGTTTGTCACCTCGCGTCGTTCTAAGCTGCGGGAAAAATATATAGAATAACCGTACGTTAAAAAGAAATGCTGAATTTTTTTATATCCTTGATATGTTGGTAACAGACTGATATGCTGATAGCGGTAAGCATCCATGTAAAGTACATGGTCTAAGATGAGCACATACAAACACGAATTAACCGAGCAAGTAATATACTATGACCGATACTACCCTTACTAAAATCATTATAAAGCACATCTACTTGATGTAATGTTGAACGCACAAATTTAACACCAATAAGTGGCAGTGCCCCATTACACATTATTCACGCGTCTTTAGTCGCTAAAGGAAATACATTTTTCCGAAGCACTACATACGTTTACCCTGAGGGAACCTGCCAAAATTTTGCGATTGTATCATGTCCAGCTATATGCGTTCACCGGTAAGAGACGATTGTCAGTCCGGTAGTTAATAATTATTCTGCAGATTTCACTTATCTGGAGTATATTGACCTTTGTATAATAATCCTATATATACAAATGTGCTATACTTGTATAAATGCAAATATTATATCTAAAAATAGACGTAAATGAAATTCGATTCATTTCACCATGTCAGCAAGTCGAATTTTATACGAATTTAAATAACGTTGACCTGGATATATTCCGACGACATTACTTGAATTTCAATTGCCTGGCGTCGCAATTCACATTCTTAGATGGTGAGGCGTAAAGATGAAATTAGTTCTGCGTGTTGTTATATTTTATTAAACAAATGTCCATACGTCATTAAAATAATGTAAAAACTTTCGTTATCTTCATTATCTTGACCTTTCGTCAACAATCTTTTTTCTTAGCTCCAATAAGTTGTTTTTCAGCTTGGAGAAGTAAAGGAGGCTGATGAATTTTTACTTTTAACCAAAGGCTGTCAAAAGTGAGGTAATGACACAATTTCTAAATCGAAGTTATGGCCACGCACTCCATAGCCCCTTCCCGCCCAAACCAATATAAATCCGCAGTGTTATCCCAGATTTGATGAAAAAACTAATGTTCTTCTTTTTGGTGTTTTTGTAACAGGTACTAGGGGGCCACTAGGAGGACAAAAAAGTACAGAAAGTTGGAAACTTATTACAAAGATGCCCCCAAAAAGATATAATATCCATGATTACCCAGAATAAATGGGAACAACATTCCAAGGATCTATTCTCGTAAAACAGACAAAAGTGCAGAGACAATGACCAGATAATAAACTTTAAAGTTCGCGTACTGGCGTCCGTAATAAGAGTAACCGGTGGGCTAAGTAAAGGAAACATGTAGGTTGCTACATGGCTGAGTTATTAAAATACGGCACACATAACATAACTAAAATCTTCCAAGATTATATAAATGGTGCTGAAGTTCTTAAGGACTGGAAATTGTTATATATGTATTTCCACCATACATAAAACGGCAGCAAAGAAGACTGCGGGAGTTATAGAGGCATTTCAGTCACGGATGCAGTTAGCAAAGTACATGGAAAAATCTCAAAAAAGAAAATAGAAGGGGAATATAAATATGTCGAGGCCAAAGAACAAGCCGGGTTTAGGGCAGGCAGATCGGCAGTAGATCACATGTACTGCGATACTCATATCAATGAAAAAAAGACCGCCTTCGATCAAGAAGTGCACCTTATGTATGTTGATTTACAAAAAGCTTATGATAGTGTACCTCTAAACCTACACTGGGAATCTTGGAAAAAATATAAATAACGGCCTTATAAAAGCTGTACAGAAACTTTATATAGATGCTGTAGCGAAAGTTAAACAAAATGGGAGAACATCAAAGAGTTTTTAGGTTACCAAGGGCTTAAAACAAGGATGCTGTCTGTCCCTTACCTTGTTTAAAATATATCTGGAACAGGCCCTCAAAGCACGGAAAAGAAAATGCAAAGGAATGGGTATTCCTCTAAGTGATAACACTTTACACATTGTGTTTTGCTGACGATCAAATTGCTATAGCCCAAGACCACGACGATTTGGAGTATATGGCTCGGAAATTAATGGAATATATGAAATTGGGCCTAGACGTGTGTTCGCTTCCTGTATATTTAATTTGTATTTTAACATGTTCTCTCCCTGTATATTTTATTTGTACTCTAATATGT